>BLSH010302413.1:1975985-1988800 GCA_018402905.1 Glandirana rugosa | reverse complement strand
TCGGGGAACCGGCTGGTCAACTGTTTTCGGACTCACAGGTCACTTCGACCCTTGTACCCTAACGGGTTATATCCATCCGAGCCTCTCTAACGACTCCCTTCCAAATATTCGAAAGCATGGAGAGAGGTCCGATATTATCACATAGACTTGTGGTCCGACTGAGAGTCCACTCCTCCGTCTCTCCACTTAAACCATACTTCATATCGGGAATCCAGCATGCCCCGACGCACGCGAAAAAGATTCACCTTCAAACTTATACACCTCACCGGGCGTTAGGTTAGGTTCCGTAAGGAGTCATCTGTACGTTCTAACATTTTAGATTCCAACCCTGGGCCTTCCCAACCTTAGATTTTACAATCTTGCATGTCTACTGAGGAATGCCTTGGATTGGATTGCGGGCCACTCCACATATTCAAACTTCCACTTAGAAAAAGCGCACGCAGCCCCGTACGACCTAAGGGCTATACTTCATACCAAATTCACCTCTCTGCCTCCTCACCTGAGAGTCAGCCTGGTGTTCAGATACACTATTATAGCCTGGAGAGAGGTACGAAAGCTTATAAACCTTCCCTCAGCAATCTCTCCGAGCCTACCTATATTGGGCAATCCCATGTTCCCAGCTTCACTGGACACTCAGGCTTTTGTCAACTGGTCGGCCAAGGGGCTTTTGAGGGTCTCTCAACTGTACAAGAAAGGGGGTAACACTTTGAAAGAGTTCCCGCAGGTCATGGAGGAATTCTCCCTCCCTGCTTCTCAGCTGTTCCACTACCTCCAGATCAAGTCCTTCCTCTCCTCGTGTCAAGGAAACTCTTCTGACCCATGCAAAACTTCATTTATTGACTCCTTGTTAGCCAACGGCAACTACTCTATCTCACACATATATGGAGAGATAGCAAGCTTTCAGGCTTCCAAATATTCCTTAACCCCCTTCCACCCATGGAGCCCTATTCTGGATAACCCAAAAGCACCAGAAGATATTCTTACAGGTTACAGGAAGATTTGCTCCCTTATCGTTGCTGAAAACTGGAGAGAGACACAATACAAAATAGCACACAGAGCATACCTTCCTGCTCGATTTAATCCAGGTTCTCAGTCTCGAGGTATATGCCCATGGTGCACATGCCCTAAACCCAATCTATACCACAGATTATGGACGTGCCAACACATTGCTCTCTTCTGGGACACTATATTGGAGTACATCGGCTCAGTCACAGGGCATACACCCCCAAAAGATGCCATGCTATGTTTGTTTAGCGGAACCCCGTCTGATCCTGACTTAGCTGCCAACTCAACACTAAGGATATCTAACTGGAGCCACCTTTGCCTGCTCTCGGCCAGAAGAGCCATTATGCAATCCTGGATTCTCTCATCCCCACCGGGTCTGCCCCAAGTCAAACAAGGCCTGTTCACTCTGTTGTACTTTGAGAAACAAGACGCTATCAAGTCGAATCTAAAAAACACCAAAAAATTATTTTCGAGATGGAGACGTTTCATCGAGCACTCTTTCAACTCTGCGGAAATCTCCCACTTTATGGACCCTTTCAAACTAACAGAGTGGTACCTGAAGGAAGACATAAGCAACAGTCTAGGAAAACTCAAAAGTTAGCCAGGGTCAATCTGGGTCTCCTACGGGCTCAAGGAACTCACCCCCCCTCTCCCCCTGTCTGACGTTCCATCACCATGGATCAACCACGCGATCACATTTCACAAGTAAATATCTATGGGCTGACCTCAAAGTGACAACGTATTGCTTCCCAGAATCTCCCCCCCCCCCCGCCCCCAGCGGACTCTACAAGACCACTCCACACCAGACTACGGCAACTATGTGTCTCTACACACCGGTCGAGAATATCCCTCACTTCTCCGACACCCCTATTCCTATCCCGAAATGTCGGGGATATGTTGTATGGATAATACACCAATGTCTTAGTGCCTTATTGTGATAGCTAAAATGTTATTGTATACTTAAATCCGCTGTAACTATGTGAAAATCAATAAAATGTTTATAAAAAAAAAAAATCACTGCTCCTGAAAAAACAATCATTTTCAATTTTTTTTTATTGATTCATGTCCCCCAGGGCAGTACCCAGACCCCCCTACCTCTTTTATGGCCAATTACTTGCACGTAAGTCTTCAAAATGGGCACTTTTGATTTTTCCTCTTCGGCTCCCATAGACTTCAGTGTGGTTCGTTGTTCGGGTTAGAACATTTTGGGAGTTCGGGAGTTCTGCTGTGAACCGAGCAGGTGGGGTGTTTGACCCATCCCTATTCCTGAAGCACATTTATAAGGTCAGGCACTGATGTTGGAGGAGAAGGCCTGGCTCGTAGTCTCCGCTCTAATTCATCCCAAAGGTGTTCTATTGGGTTGAGGTCAGGACTCTATGCAGGCCATTCAAGTTCCTCCATACCAAACTTGTTCATTCATGTCTTTATGGGCCTTGAGGTTGAGGAGTGTCTATGGGAATGTTTGACCATCCTTCCAGAAGCACATTTGTGAGGTCAGGCACTGATGTTGGATCAGAATGCCTGGCTCGCAGTCTCCACTCTAATTCATACCAAAGGTGTTCTATCGGGTTGAGGTCAGTCAAGTTCCTCCATCCCAAACTCGCTTATCCATGTGTTTATGGACCTTGCTTTGTGCACTGGTCCAACTCATTTGGTGGAGGGGGGATTATGGTGTGGCATTGTTCTTCAGGGGTTGGGCTTGGCCCCTTAGTTCCAGTGAAGGAAACTCTTAAGGCATCAGCATACCAAGACATTTTGGACAATTTCATGCTCCTAACTTTGTCTGAACAGTTTGGGGATGGCCCCTTCCTGTTCCAACATGACAGCACCCCAGTGCTCAAAGCAAGGTCCATAAAGACATGGAGGAGCGAGTTTGGGGTGGAAGAACTTAACTGGCCTGCATAGAGTCCGAAACCTCAACACAAAAGAATACCATTGGGATGAATTAGAGCGGAGACTCTGAGCCAGGCCTTTTCATTCAACATCAGTGCCTGACCTCACAAATACGCTTCTGTAAGAATGGTCAAACATTCCCATAGATACACTCCTAAACCTTGTGGACAGCCTTCCCAGAAGAGTTGAAGCTGTTATAGCTGCAAAGGGTGGGCAACTCAATATTGAACCCTACGGACTAAGACTGGGATGCCATTAAAGTTCATGTGCGTGTAAAGGCAGGTGTCCCAATACTTTTGACAATATAGTTTACTACTGTAAATGTCTTGAGAGTTTTAAAACGGGTTGCCTTTCTGTAGAATTATAGCATACCACTAGAACTTACTTTCTGATCTTTTTTTTTTTTTTTTTTTTTGCATTATTTGATAGCAGCTGGCTCTTCTATAGATAATTAGGTCTATCCAAAACAGAAGTGGCATACCGCCTCTAAAAAGGGATTTTACGTAACATGTAAACAGATGCTATTTTCTCCAGCCAGGAATCTAAAGGATACAGCAAAGTACATTTAGTCCAACTAATAGCTTAAAGTGATTGTAAAGCTTTGTTTTTTGTTTTTTTTTAAATAACAAACATGTTATACTCACCTCCTCTGTGCAAGGGTTTGGCACAGAGTGGCCCGATCCTCCTCTTCTGGGGTCCCTCCGCGGTGCTCCTGGCTCCTCCCCGCATTCAGTGCCCCCATGGGGAAGCGCTTCCCTGGGGACACATAGAATGCATTAAGGTGAAAAAGCCTGAGGGTTTATAACCCTTTAAAAGCTGCACTCCAGGCAAATAGAAAACACCAAATAATGCGTTTTTCTATTCATATAAATTAAATGTATCATAAATGTATCTAGTGTAAGTGTCTTAAATTGTCAGATTACCATAATTCCCCATATAGTAGAACTCTTACGCAGGCCGTGCATGGATCAAACTTCAACCAGTTCAGCAGGGACCAGCCAAATTTCAATCCATGTATGGGCTGGCTAGTTGTACACAGGTTGATCTATGCTATATTGTCAAAAGTATTGGGACACCTGCCTTTACACACACATATGAACTTTAATGGCATCACAGTCTTAATCTGTAGGGTTCAATATTGAGTTGGCCCACCCTTTGCAGCTATAAGAGCTTCAACTCTTCTGGGGAGGCTGTCCACAAGGTTTAGGAGTGTGTCCATGGGAATGTTTGACCATTCTTCCAGAAGCGCATTTGCGAGGTCAGGCACTGATGTTAGACTAGAAGACCTGGCTCACAGTCTTCACTGTAATTCATCCCAAAGGAGTTCTATCGGGTTGAGGTCAGGACTCTGTGAAGGCCAGTCAAGTTCCTCCACCCCAAACTCGCTTATCCATGTCTTTATGGACCTTGTTTTGTGCACTGGTGAGCAGTCATGTTGGAACTGGAAGGGGCCATCCTCAAACTGTTTCCACAAAGTTGAGAGCATGAAATTGTCCGAAATGTCTTGATATGCTGACATCTTCAGTGTTCCCTTCACTGGAACTAAGGGGCGAAGCCCATCCCCTGAAAAACAACCCCACACCATAATCCCCCCCTTCACCAAATGATTTGGACCAGTGCACAAAGCAAAGTCCATAAAGACATGGATGAGCGAGTTTGGGGTGGGGGAACTTGACTGACCTCAACCAGATAGAACACCTTTGGGATGAATTAGAGTAGAGACTGCGAGCCAGGCCTTCTCGTCCAACATCAGTGCCTGACCTCACAAATGTGTTTCTGGAAGAATGGTCAAACATTCCCACAGACACTCTTCAACCTTGTGGACAGCCTTCCCAGAAGAGTTGAAGCTGTTATAGCTGCAAAGGGTGGGCCAACTCAATATTGAACCCTATGGACTAAGACTGGGAAGCCATTAAAGTTGTACTAATACTTTTGACAATATAGTGTATCATGGCACCCAGTTAGATTTTTTTTTCTATCTATTAGGTATTGCATAAATCCACAGTTTTATATATTTTTTTTGCTTCTTTCTTGGAATTGTTTCTATACCTGACAAGAAAAACAAGTTATATAAAGAGATTTATATTTCACATTTTCTGGTCTTACCTTCTGACCTGTATTAGGTTAGCTAGTTGTCAGGCTGTCAAACCACATAAAAATCCTGCAGGCCCATACCAAGATTACATTCATAAATATTCATAAACAAAATATACAATGAAAATCTATTTTGACGAAGATATGTTACAAAGCCAAAGCTTTTTCAGTGAAGACCCTTTAAAGTGTAAAATTGGTATATGTTGATAAATGAGTGACATGTGTAACTGATATTTTTAAAACCCTGGAATATGAAAAGGATCATAGAAGAGTCATTCGCTGATGGATTTCTTCTCAGAGATGTATGGAGGCCCAGGATGTCATTCTACACAGCGTCAATGTGTTTATGTTGCACTGGAAGACGAAGCCTTTTCTGGCACTTTTTGTTTAAAAGTTTTAACCACTTCAGCCCCGGAAGGATTTACCCCCTTCCTGACCAGAGCACTTTTTGCGATTTGGCACTGCGTCGCTTCAACTGACAATTGCACGGTTGTGCGATGCTGTACCCAAACAAAATTGATGCCCTTTTTTCCCCACAAATAGAGCTTTCTTTTGGTGGTATTTGATCACCTCTGTGGTATTTATTTTTTGCACTATAAACAAAAAAAAAAGAGTGACAATTTTGAAAAAAAAAACCCAACAATTTTTACTTTTTGCTATAATAAATGTCCAAAAAAACCCCAAAAAAAACAAATTTATTCATCAGTTTTGGCCGATATGTATTCTTCTACATATTTGGGGTAAAAAAAATTGCAGTAGGTGTTTATTGATTGATTTGCGCAAAAGTTGCAGCGTTTACAAACCATGAGAAATTAATGTATGGCGTTTTTACAATTTTTCTTTTTACTAGTAATGGTGACGATCTGTGATTTTTATCGGGGCTGCGATATTGCAGCGGACAGATCGGACATTTTTGACACTTTTTTGGACATTAATACAGCAATCAGATCTAAAAATAGCCATAAATGTCATTGGCAGGGAAGGGGTTAACCTGCAGGGGGTAATCAAGGGGTTAACTGTGTTCCCTAGGTGTGTTCTAACCGTATGGGGTCTAGGCTGGCAGGGACATGACAGATCTAACTGATCCCAATTACAGGGATCAGTAGATCACTGTCATGCTGCCTGACAGAGCGGGGAAGCGCCGTGTTTATATCGGCGGCTCCCCGCTTTTCTTCTGTATCAGGCGACATTGAGTCCGCCCGACCTGTGACCACACTCAGGGAGCATGCGGCGGGCTCGAGAGCACGCGTTCCCGCCCGCTAGCTGCGGCCAAAGCTGCCACTCAGCAGCAGTAAAGGTACGTAAGTTGGTCGGGAACCGGTTAATCAGCATTTTTTCTGCTAGAAAATTACTTAGAACCCCCAAACATGATATTTATATTTTTTTTTAGAAGAGACCCTAGAGAATTAAAATGGAATGAAATGCCGATCATTGCAATATTTTACTGTAATCAATATAAAAAGGGATGTGGCGCTACACCCTAAATTGATAATGGTTGTGCCTGGATGTGGCGCTGTCTGAGTAATGGGAAATAGGTGTGAGTCTTATATACTGTTGTCATAAGTTAGAGTGGAGCTGTGTCTCTCAACATAAATTGTGATATTTAAAGTGCCTATGTGCCAAGTGTTATAAATAATTTCATCCACACAATAAATCATAAATTCATCACATTATATCAAAAACCAATATTGTTAATATTTTTTCCTGCATCCATAGATCAATCTGAGTATAGATCCATTGTGTGCAGTCTTGAACTAGGCTCAGAAAATATATTTTTCAAAAGTGCAGTGTTTGTGTTACAAGTGCACAAATGCATGTATTGGTGCTTGAGTGTTAGTATCCAAATTTGTACTGTAGATCCGATAATTTTCTGGTGTGTCTCAGATGGGTTAACAATAGTGTATTATGCAACAATATATCAACCTGTAAACCGTTGTGGCTTTTCTGTATAGTAATCAACAAATATGGTATAGTCTATTATTGATCCCAAAGTATCATCATTTTTAACAGTTAGGCATATAAACAGAAAAACAGTCCGTGTATTAAATGTGTTGCCGTGACTTCAGGTGCTCATTCTTGTGACTCTCCTTTATCTATAATTGTTGTGACATGGGGTGTTTTCTCACTCGTGCTCCCCCACCGGACCCCTCCTTACCAGAGGGTACTACCCCTGCAGGGGTAAAGTGCCTGTCTTTATATCTCCTAAGGTGTGCGGTCCTGGCGTGAAGGTCTTCATCCACCAATTATGGGATTTGTTGCTAAGGGGAGAGAGCTCTTGTTGCTGTTTTTTGCTTGTAGGTTTTCCTGCTCCTGCAGGTGTGGGGAAGTCCCAGCTTATTTCCTCCACCGCATTGCAAGGTAGAAAAAAAGAGAGGAGTCCATTGGTGGTATTTGATCACATTGAGTCCATTGGTGGTATTTGATCACCTCTGTATCATTTCTGATCACCGCTATAAACAAAAAAAAAACTATATTTCTTACTTTTTGCTAAAATACATATCCAAAAAAAAATATAAAAAAAAAATTTATTCATCGGTTTTGGCCGATTTATAATCTTCCTCATACTTTTAAATATAAAAGAAAATGTATTCATCGGTTTTGGACGATTTATAATCTTCCTCATACTTTTGGTAAAAAAAAATCGCAATCGGCGTCTATTGACACAAAAGTTGCTGCGTTTAAAAACCATGAGAATTAATTTCTGGCGTTTTTTACAATTTTTTTTTTTTACTAGTAATGGTGGCGATCTGCGAATTTTATCAGGACTGCGATATTGGGGCGGACATGTTGGACATTTTTGACACTTTTTTGGGACATTGGCAGAGAAGGGGTTAACCTGCAGGGGGCGATCTATGGGTTAACTGTGTTCCCTAGGCGTGTTCTGAGGGGGCTGGGCTGCCAAGGGTATAAGAGACCTAACTGATCCCAGTGACACGGATCAGTAGATCTCTTACATGCCCACTAAAAGAGCGGGGAACCGCCATGTTTACATCGGTGGTTCCCCGTTCTTCCTCTCTGCTAGGCAATCGCGGCTCGCTGGCAGAGATTGAGTCTACCCGAGCCGCGGCCACACTCCAGCAGAGTGCGGCAGGCACGAGAGCGTGCCGCTGACGGCTTGTTCCCACCCGCTACAGCGCACGCGTGAGCCGCCATTTTTAGACGGCGACACACAGTGCAGCAGTAAATGTACGCAAGCCGGTGGGGAACCGGTTAATATTAATGCATAGAAAAAAAACCACAATACATAACCCAATTTTTTGGTAGAATATAAAAGATGATCTTACACCGAGTAAATAGATGCCAAACATGCCATGCTCTAAAATTGTAAATGCCTGTGCAACAGCGACAAGCTATGTAAATTTTACTATCCATAGGCGGCATATTAAAAGCCTTTACTCTACGGGCAACAAGGCTCTCATATCCACATCTGGTGGGAATGCCCTAAGATTAGGCCATTTTTGGCTGAGCTCAGGAATTTGATCTCTAAAATAACAACAGCCTTGATCAGGGACGACCCTGTGCAATGCCTCTTTCATGGTACTCATAGTTCCATCAGGGCATATAAGAAAAGTATAGTTCCACCGCTGTTGGATGCAGCTAAAGGGCTAATTCCAGTCTATTGGAAAAAGCCACAAGCACCTATTATAGAACATTGGGTGAAACAGTTCAACAAAATCAAGGAAGATGAGAAAAGGGTCTGTACCAATAGCAATAGATTGGAAGAGTTTCATGCTAAATGGAAACCATGGTTTCATTTTAGTACAGCGAACACAGGAGTTTACAGTTTTGTTCTCCATGAAAGAGAGACGACACTCCTTTTTTATTTTCCAGGATGGGGAACTCTTCCTACTGGGAATTCAGGAATCTTATCATGTTGCAGTACTAAAAGATTCAGGGACCCCCCCCCTCCTTTTTTTTTGGTATTAATGGGTGATTGTATTGGGGGTTTTGTATGAGGTAGTCTTTTAATGTTTGTTGGTTATATGTTTGCTGATTGACTGTGAAAAAGAAAAATTAAAATAAAGATTATAAAAAAGAACTTTACAGATTACCACTTTAGATTTACACAGGAGGTCTGGTGCTAGAATTATTTCCCATAATCTGACGTTTTTGGTGATACCTAACATGTGTGGGGTGATAAATGTTTGTGTGTGTGTGGGACCGATGCGTTTTGCTTTGTGCACAAGCACAGGGGACAGGGACACTTTGGTAGGATGGACGAAGCTGCCCTCCTTACTATTGTATGCTGACAGCCGACACCTACGGCTATCAGAATACTAGCACAGTGCCTGCTTGCGTCTAGGAGCGTTTCGTTTAAAGACATTTTTCATTAAAAAAAAAAACCTCTTCTAGATGCAAGCGTGGCTAAACGCAGCTATACACGGCATGCAAACGTGGCTAAACGGACGTTTTTAAACTTCGGTTTCTAGTTGTCAAGTTGAGTCATTCAGGGGAGGTTGAAAAACGTTCCGTGTACATGTAGCCTTAGAGTAGATAGGGTTTGACCTGAATTCTACTTTAAGTGTTAGGTTACAGTTCAGCATAGGGTTAAAGTGTTACTAAAGGCAAATGTTTTTTTTAATTAAAATAATAAACATGTTTTTTGCAATGGTTTTGCTCAAAACAGCCTCAAACCTCCTCTTCTGGGGTCCCCCACTGATGACCTTGGCTCATAGCTGCTTGCTATTGGGGCATACAGTGCATAGTCGCTCCCGAGTTGTGTATGTCTATGGAGACTTGCTCCATAGACTTATTACAAAACAGGATTTGGCTCTGCCCCTGCTTCTGCCTCCCATCATTTGATTGACAGCATCAGGCAGGGAATGCATTAAGGTAAAAAACATTTTGGCTTTAGAACAACCTTAACCACTTAGGGACCGTGCCCTATAGCAGTTTTACTGCTACAGTGCAGCCACTGTGCGCAGGATCACATATATATGCATGATCCTGCACTTCTGGGCAATGGTTGCGAATGCGTGCTGCTGGTGGCTTACTCCCACTGTGATTATTTACAACAGGAGCTGATGGACAGGTACCGCAGACTTGATGTCAATTGGCACCCGCCGATCATTCAGTACACAGGCAGAGAGGCAGTCTGCCTATGTAAACAAGGCAGATTGCATTCTGTCAGGAGGGAAGACATGGATCCTGTGTCTCTGCAAAGTAGGGACATGGATTCTTGTCTTCCCCTAGTAAAAGCACGACCCCCACCATTAGAAAACACCAGCTAGGCCCACATTTAACCCTTAACCCTGTTCTCATGGGGCTAATGGAAGCATAGGATTGTAGTCCTAAGTAACACTTCCTGATTGCCTCTTCCAATCTTGTTACAGCTATATACCAGTTTATTTAATGGATGGCAAGCAAAGGAACTTCCTGCTTCTGAAGATGTCGCTGTTTGATGATGAAACGCGTTAAGCAGATCTTCCTGTGTGTCACTTTCGGTCCATAGGTGGCACGCATGCCTGGTCAGGGGCAGCATCCATCTTATTGGAAGTAATAGATGTTTGGTGCTTTATGGAATTTGTAGCACTTTTTAACTATTTTTAATAAACATACAAAGAGGTTCTACACTATGAGAGGCTTGCTCTCTGTTTTTATATTTATTTTCACAATACTCCTTGCCCATTGAATTCATTGGAGAAACACCTGGACCACACTGAGGAAGATAAAGAATCCGTGCCAGGAGCCACCAGGAATATCGGGATAGGTCCCCAAAAGACCTAAATGCGATGATGACTTCCCTTGCTTTATGGTAAGGGGGTCACTGACATCTGGTGAGTGTGGTGTGTATTATCAAGCACGAGGTGGATTATTCACTATACAGGGATTATATCTGGGAATCGGTGTCCAGGCACTCAAGCTTTCATAGTTATAAGGACATTTGCACATGTTCACTTTAAGGACTATTTTAATATTTTTAATATTTCTTCATTTTATACCAAGTTTGTTAATTTAATTCTGCAATCACAATATTTATACCATAACAGTTTGTTTGTTGTGACAATTCATGGTGGTATATATCAAATAAGTTTGTGCATGTCATTGCAAGTGCTGTCTAGGAATAGTATTTCATTGGCTAGATTTCCGGTTGGGCATAACAGACAGCAGCTGCATTCACTAAAGATCATTGTTCACATAGGCGCGGGTGTTCTTCGTCAGTATATTCGGTAATAAAAGCTCAATACCAAAGACATGTTAGATTTCTGCTGGCAAAAACCAGCGTGACAAGGTCGATGGATAAACAATTAAAAACTAATAAAAAGTAAGCTTTTAAGTAAATTAAAAGTGCATAAAATAATGCAGCTCCTATTCATTTCATAAAGCCTTTCACTAATTAGAAGAGCGCCGCAGTCCTTCCTTAGAGTATAAATCCTTCTATTTAATTGACTCCATTCAAGTATTCTACATCAATTTGTATCTTTGTTATTTAGTGGAGTTAATCTAAACAGATTTTACACATACGTAAAAAATGAGAAAACAGCAATGCAACAGATTTTTGCAGAATGCAATTAAGCAAACGATTCTGGCCAACTGAGTCATTGTGTGACTGTGGCTGTTGTTATAGCAGAACAGTGAATTTCCTTTGGACTGACAGCTGGAATAAACAACATTTGCGTATCAGACACTGCATGTTGTTCCTCCTAAATTTACCAATTTATCAAACACATCCCATATGTGGCAGAACAGTCTCCACAATCCCCAGGCTGATATTATTTTGTAGTGGATTCTCGCTCCCAAGGAACAGACTTTAGATAATAGAAACATGTTGCTTGGTCGTGGTCAAAATATTTTTATGCAACAGGTATTAATAGAATTAGTAATAAGGCAAAAGTGAAACGCTACCTCTTTATCCAGTGGTTAATAAACCAACAATAATGATAGTGTCACCCAGTGGCTACTTGTAATATAGCAATGAGTGTCCTCAATACACAGCAATAGTGGTGAGACCCTCCTAAATCCAATTAAAATTGTGTAAATGCAAATTTAATACAATCATAAATTGAAATATTCTTTAAACCAGGGTTCTGTGGAACCCTAGGGTTCCTCCAGAGGTTGCAAGGGGTTCCTTGCGCAATGGTCAATTTCTACCTCTCAGATAAATTCCCGAAGACATCATTGATCTTTTTAGCTATCTGTAAGGGGTAATTCTTCCCAATGACCACAAGTGTAAGGAGCACTCTTCCCATTCACCATCGCACTACTGTATCATGAGTTCCAGATTTTTAATTTTTAGCAGGGGTTCCCTGAGACCGGAGAATAATTTCAAGGGTTCCTCTGTGTTGAAAAAGTTGAGAAAGGCTGCTTTAACCACTTCCATACAGGACACTTACACCCCCTTCCTTACCAGACCAATTTTCAGCTTTCAGCGCTCTCACACTTTAAATGACAATTACTCAGTCATGCTACACTGTACCCAAACAAAATTTTTATCATTTTTTTTCTCACAAATAGAGCTTTCTTTTGGTGGTATATAATCACTGCTGGGTTTTTTATTTTTTTCAATACAAGCGAAAAAGTAGCGAAAATTTTGAAAAAAAAACACTTTTTTTTAGTTTGTATTGAAAAATTTGCAAAAAAGTAATTTTTCTTCATAAATTTGGGCCATAATTTATACTGCTACATATCTTTGGTAAAAATAACCCAAATTAGTGGATATTATTTATTCTCTGTGAAAGTTATAGAGTCTACAAGCTATGGTGCAAATCATTGAAAATTGATCACACCCAATGTACTGACCACCTATCTCATTTCTTGAGACCCTAACAAGCCAGGAAAGTACAATTTTTTTATTTTTTGGGTCGTCACTAATATATGGTGGT
>BLSH010302413.1:1945489-1970524 GCA_018402905.1 Glandirana rugosa | reverse complement strand
CTAATAGACGGTAGGTCTCCTCAACATGGGGATTCCCCTTCCGCGTTGATCTAGGTTAAACCCCAGAAGACCCCTCTACTCGCATATAATAATGGTCACCTCCCGTTCTCAACGAAACTTCTAATAAGTGCCTTCCTGAAATAATATTATGGCCGTACGTAAACCGTACGAGTGAGGTATACTTGATTTAATAACTAATAAAAAAACAATAATAATGGTGATAGTACTAGTGCACGTGTTTCTAAATAACAAATTGGTGAATGATAGGACACAGCCGGTCACGCGGTAAAGAGCCAAGATTATTGGCTCTTTACCCCGATCACGGAAGGCCGGGGTCCCGAGGGACACGGCCGGTCCCCGATCGCCGCGATGGGGAGTGCACCTTGCCGACGTATAATTACTATACGCCGGTAAGGAAGTGGTTAAACAATAAATCTTTGTGCACGTGATCATGATAGTGGTAATAATAACAAAAAAATAATCAATAATTTAGTTCATATGGAGTGAGCATGCCAAATGCATGCCGGTATTATAATAAAGTCCTTCCGTGAATAATCTTCAAAGCAACTCTTGCCCTCCACTGGTAATAATATACGCTCATCTCCCCAGAAGACCCCAAATTGGATCTAGTTGCGCCTTCCCCTTAGGGGTACAACTCCTCTGGATGGCAGATAATCGGGCTCTCCTTGGACTCTCTCACATCTCAGACCGTGGTATGCCAAATGGATGACATGTGGATAGGAAGGAACTCATAAAGTGCTTACTGTTTTAAAACTTGGCATTTATTAAACACACTCATATTTTGATGTGCATCTCCGGTGCAATTTGTTAGGTACGTAGGGGATGAGAAGGCCCGTAAGGTCACTTTAATGACCGTAGATGCTCGGCTTGAATCACCATATACTTCCAGTGTACTTCCTGGTGGTGCGCTATACCGTCATAGGCCCCACCCCAATGCGTTTTGTCACTAATCACATGACTTTCTCAAGGGGTCTTGAGGTTTAATAGGATTACATCAGGATTTGAAATTCTGATTTAAACTGTTTCAATATTTCAGGTAAAACGGTAAGTCCAGCTAAAACATTTTGTTAGTTTGTTAGTTTTGAATAGAGTGAGGAAGGGTTAGCACCCATGTCAGGTTTTTATTGCTATCCATGGCTCTGTTATAAGAAAATTAATTGGATGAATGTGACAAGCATTGGCCCATCTTTAATACATTCTGGCCATATTTTTAATCACTTCCAGCCCAAGCCAATTCTGGCATTTCTCTCCTACATGTAAAAATCATAATTTTTTTTGTTAGAAAATGACTCAAAATCCCCAAACATTATACATATATATATATATATATATATATTTAGCAGAGACCCTAAGGAATAAAATGGCAGTTGTTAGCTTCAAATTTCAGAACCATATTTTGAAGGGTATCTGGGAACCTTGGGCCGAGTATGTGCACATATCCCTGCTGTAATTAAGAGTTAGTTACTTTTTGGTCCTCAGACGAATACCTCTAGGCTTCCGGAACTCTTTCTTTCTCTTTCTCTTCGTTACTTTCTAGCTTTTTTATTTTTTTTTCTATCAACTCTCGCTTTCTTTCATTCAGGTTGCTGTGTAGGCCCCTAAGCCTGGGGAAAAGGTGTGTTCTTGGTGGAGACCCCCTAGGATCCCACCCTCCCCAGGTTCTACTGGCTTCCCCTTGGTGAGCTGTACAGGATCTTGTGGTTTACTTCTCTCTTTCCATACCTAACGAGTGGGGGTAGCTGTATATAACAAGTGGGGTTGGTAAAGTGTTAATTTCTCTCATATGCATTGTAGGTTTTGTTTACACTTTTTGGGAAAGGAATTTACATTTTCTTGATGATAAGTGTTATTCCTTATTGTAGCCATCTACCACCGGGATTCAATTCCTAATATCAGGGGGCCAGATTCATTGACAGTTGGGGCGACGGACAGAGACCTACTGGGGACGGTACCCTGGCTCTGCCCCAGTGGCCCTTCATGTAACCTATCCCGATACATGCATTACCGGAGAATCTATCCAATTTCGTTCATTGCTAAGCTCGCTGGACTATATACTTCTACTGTTATTCCTTTTAATTGTTGTGGGCTCCTGGATACCTTTTTATCCCATACTGTAACCTGGGATGTTTGTTATCTATTTTTGTTTACTGACCATAGTAAAAATTGATTGAAAGAAAAAATTAAATGTATAAAAAAAAATGGCAGATGTTGCAATTTATTATGCCACGCGGTATTTGTGCAGCAATTAAAAAAAAAGAACACTTTCATGAATTTAAAAAAAAACACTAAAATTAGCCCAATTTGTTGTATAATATGAAAGATGATGTTACACCGAGTAAATAGATACCTAACATGTCATGCTTTAAAGCTGTGCACTTGCTCTTGGAATGGTGCCAAACTTCGGTACTCCATAGAATATGCTATAAAAATTTTAACAGGTTACCAGTTTAGAGTTACTGAGAAGGTCTAGCGCTAGAATCATTGCTCTCGCTCTAATGTTCATGGCGATTCCTCACATGTGTGGTTTGAATGCCTTTTACATATGCGCCCGCGACCTACGTTCACTTCTGCGTGCGAGCACGTGGGGATGGGGGTGCTTTGAATTTTTCTTTTTTTTATTGTTTATTTTACTTTTTTTTTTTTTTTTTACACTTTCCCTTTATTTATTTTTTTGATCACTTTAATTCATATTACAAGGAATGTAAACATCCCTTGTAATAAGATTATGGCATGACAGGTCCTCTTTACAGAGAGATCTGGGGTCTATAAGTCCCCATATCTCTCCTCTATGCTGAAAAAAAAAAAAGCGGACTTGGGCTTTCCAGCTAAAAAAAAGTCAGTGTTTACATCTGCCGGCGCCGGAAATTCATAAAGATGGCGATGATATGAGATCACTGTATTAGAAAAACTAAGACCAGAATTCATCAAGGATGGGCAAATGTTTGTCACATGGACCAGTGTAACTGTGCAAAAATTGCCATACGTAACCTTTAGCTTTAACCAATTGAGTAATAGCTTAGGGGAATGTTAGATGTACTATCAGATCTAGATACACTAACAAATTGCAGCTGAACTCCCAGTTCACACTTTATAAGCAGTTACAGCAACCAATTTTGAGATAAAGGTTTTACATAAATAAATTAAAGTTGTAAGCACCCCGTCAGTGACAAATGGTTTGTCTCATTCCTGTAACTGCTTCATCTGCAAGAGAGCATCTTCTTTTGAAAAACAACAGATTTGCTGGCTGAATCAAGAGGTGAAAATAAAAAAGCCTAAAAAAGAAAACAAATGCAGCCATCACATCTAAGAATTAATAAGCTGCAATATAATACGTGTTTGACTTTGGGTTTAAAGTGATTGTAAAGGCTGTTTTTTTTTTTTTAAATAACAAACATGTTATACTTAATTCCTCTGTGCAGTTGGTTTTGCACAGAGCAGCCCAGATCCTCTCCTTGGGTCCCTCTTTGCTGCTCCTAGCCCCTCCTCCCATTGAGGGCTTTCTATTGGGGCACCCAAGCCAAGTCAGAGCTCCATGTATCCATTCAGACCCCCCCCCGACCCTGCCCCCCCCACCCCCCCGATTGGCTGACTGATTTTGAGTGACAGCCTCGGGAGCCAATGGTGCCGCTGCTGTGTTTCAGCCAATCAGGAGGAGTGTCTGGGACAGCTAAGACACTCGTGGACTCAGGAGATGGGGCTCGTGTAATTAGGGAATGCAGGGGAGGCTGCTACACACAGGAGTTTTTTTTAATCTTGATGCATAGAATGCATTAAAGTAGAACTAAGGGCAAACCTTGTTTTTCATTTTGGATAGGGTAAGGGAGGGTTATAACCGATGTCAGATTTTTTTTTTTCGCCATCTGTGTCCCATTGTGGAGATTACCCTTCACTTCCTGTCCCATAGACAAACAGGACGTTGCATAGTTACATAGTTAGTCAGGTTGAAAAAAGACACAAGTCCATCTAGTTCAACCAAAAAAAATATAGATTTATTAGAAATGATATATAACAATACAATCCCATATACAATCCTTCCCCCACAGTTGATTCAGAGGAAGGTGAAAAACCCCAGCAAAGCATGATCCAATTTGCTATAGCGGGGGAAAGAATTCCTTCCTGATCTCCCGAGAGGCAATCGGATTCTCCCTGGATCAACTTTACCTAAAAATGTTAGTACCCAGTTATATTATTTACATTAAGGAAAGAATCCAGGCCTTTTTTAAAGCAATCTACCGTGCTGGCCAAAACCACCTCTGGAGGGAGTCTATTCCACATTTTCACAGCTCTATCTGTGAAGAAACCTTTCCTTATTTGGAGATTAAATCTTTTTTCCTCTAGACGTAAAGAGGAAGTGAGAGGATATCTCTGGAAATTAAAGGAGTTTTTTGGGGACCCCCAGCTCACCAGAACTAGTGTCCCCATTGGAAGATTTCCCATCTATTACTTTTCTGGGGACAACCCAAAAATTGGGGTTTTCTTTTTGCTTTCACTTTAAACGATAATGGTAAACAGGACAAATACAGTAGGTGAATCTCCTTAACAGGGGCACAGACAGCAATAAAAACAGACAGGGACTCTAATCCCCTTCCACTCTGTCCAAAACTAAAAAAAAAAGTTTTGCCTTTAGTTATACTTTAAGATGAAAAAAAACCTTCTGCCTTTACAACTCCCTTAATTACTGCTTTAATGCTAGTGGTAGATTGCATCATTTATCTCCCATTTGATTTTGTCATAGTTCCATAGATGCTAAAAGTTCCATTGTATAAGAGGGGGCGTGTTCCGATGTAAGCTGTGCCGGACGTGTGTGAGAGGAGCCCCGGGATTCTGAAGCACAATCCTGCACCATCCTTCCTCCTTACTGCCTGGTGAAGGCAAATCTTTGGCCGGAGTGTTCCTCTCCTTCCCCTGGTGGGCCTGAACTCAAGATTTAGGAGCACAGCTGCCTGGAGGTGGGGACGCATAGACCGCCATAGCCGCTGTATACTCGCAGTCGCTGCCATCTTCACTGGGAACTGCTGGGGCCTAGCAGGTGAGAACATGTTATCCCCTAGTTATTATTTTAGTTCCAATTTTAGTTCCAGACTGCTCTCCTTCTGGAAGTTTTCCCCTGTGGCATAGCCCAGATGTCCTCAAAAAAAAACTTTCTAAAACTGCCAAAACCACCGCTCCACTGGGGCTGCCACCACCGCCTTCCCTGTGGCTTGACCCCATGCTAGTTGAGAAGCTCCAGGGCTTGTTGGTTGAACTGGATATAGAGCCTAGAGAGAGTTTATCATTGGCGGAGGCAGCTTCTCTGCCTCTAGACAGTACATCTGTGATCCCAAGTACAGGAATACAGAGTAGGACTTCGCTCTTGGTGCGTATAGATCACCTTGCCAAGGAATGTAATTTAGTATGGAATGACCTTGACAGAATGAGGGAGAGAATAACTGAGACTGAGTCCCGAATCTCTGCCACCAAAGATCTTACAGTCACCCACTCCACCTCCATTGCTGAGTTGCAGCACAAAGTTCAGGCTCTTGTTGCAAAATCAGATGATGCTGAAAACAGACTGAGGCGCAATAATATCAGGCTGCTGGGTCTGCCTGAGGGGGATGAGGGGACCATATGGCAGAATTAGCGAAAGAGTTCTTCAAAAACCTCTTGGGCCTCACTGACATTTCTCCTACATATGTGGGGAAAGAGCCCACCGGGTGCCCACAGGCCGAGCTATTCCTGGGAATAATCTCCGACCTTTCCTGGTCCACTTCCTTAATATTCGTGACAGAAACAGGATTCTTTCCGAGGCTTGCCAGCACCCCACACTCAAATATGGTAACACCTCTGTGCTTCTTTTCCCTGACTTTTCGGCTGAATTGCAGAGAAAGAGGAAAACCTTCAATGATGTCCGTCGGCTCAGAGACAAAAACATTAAATACAGCATGCCCTACCCCAGCCACCTTCGACTACAGCATGAAGGTACGGTCCGTTTCTTTGATACACCAGCGGATGCTGATGATTGGCTGACCACCCTGGGATGAGGCGCCCTTAGCTTGAATCTTACCTGCAGCAATGATTTTCCTCACCTTTGCTTGCTTTATCCTACTGCTCATACCACAATACTGGAGCAACTTTAGAAGAGTTTTTCAACATGCGACGGGTACTTACCCCCAAAATTTGTTTTTTTTTAGTAACCAACTGAAGTGGTCAAACTGTTATCTTCCAAATGCCTGGAGTAATTTGAAGACAGTTTAAGTTTGAATTTAGGGTATAAAACTGACTGGAACTGTTGTTGGGGTTTCCGGCCAGTAGGGGTTCCAGCTAACTGCAGGTTACAGTGTGGTAAGCTATGCAAATCCCACCTGTGGTCAGCAGGGTGCTTATAGCTTGTTAAGTGTATTTTAATGTTCTGTTTTGTAATTGTTATGTACGGTCAATACCTGCCAGAAACTAGGCTGGATGCTCTAGTATCCATTACCTGCTCTACATTCTGCTCTACACCCCCCACCCCCCCCCCCCCGCCCGGTCCCTAGCTGAGTGGAAGCCATTCTCAAATGCTCTTTCTAGTCACCTGGGATGGATTTGAGACTTATATCTTGGAATGTCAGAGGTTTAAATTATATGGTTAAGAGGGTGTTGATGTTTAAATATCTGAGCCACCACAAACCGCATATATTGCTTTTACAGGAAACACATGTTATGAGTAATAAGATCCTTGCATTACGCAGACCCTGGATACAACAGTCTTTTCATGCCACATATACCTGCTACACACAGGGTGTGGCTATCATACTGAGTAAATCCCTTCCTTATAAGGTATTACATGTAGTACTTGATCCGGAAGGAAGATACATTATACTTTTGTTGGAAATTAAAATGACTGTGTATGCCATGGTTAATGTATATATCCCATCTCCCTTTCACCAGTGGGTCTTGTACACTATCTATGAAAAATTAGCCTCATTTCAATTCTATAGACCTTATATAGCCGGAGACTTCAATTCCACATTGGATCCGTCTCAGGACTCCTCCAATCCCACCAGAGTTTAAACACCTGATTTATTTCAATGGGCACCAGCCTTTAATTATATGGAAATTTGGAGGTGGAAACATCAGACTGCAAGGGCCTACTCCCACTATTCCTCCACACACAAATCAGGATCCAGGACTGACCTGGTCTTTGGCACAACCGGCACTCTGGCGGCGGTGCGGGAGATCTCATATTTGCCTTCAAGCCTTTCTGGTCACGCCCACTAGAGGTCTCATTGGTGTTGGCGTAGAGCAGGAGACAAAAGTGTTGGCGCTTGGTGCCCAAGTGGTTGCAGGACCCCAAGGTGATGGAGCTGGTCTCTTCCAAGATGCATCAATAGTGGGATTTGAATAAGGGCTTTGCTTCAACTCCGATGGTCTGGGAGGCCTTTAAGGCCACCACCAGAGGGGAGTACATCATTGCCATTAAAATGGTTCATTCTGAGATGTCCTCTCAAGTACAGCAGCTGGAAGATAGTGAAGCCAGAGCAGCAGATGTGTTTTCTGAATCACCAACTCCTGATCACTTCAATCAGCTACTTGCAAGGAGAGCATTGTCTCTACATCTTGCCTCGGCCATGCATTTGGAACTTAGATCCCTGGCTGGACAGATGTTCGAGTTTGGTGATAAAAATAGCAAACTTCTGGAAAATTTGGTGGCAAACTCTAAGATGCAAACGGTGTATATGTATGTACATTGGTGTACAAACGGTAGTGTCGGAAATCCGCTGTTCGGATGGCAGCTTACTCGCTGACCCTGAACGGATACTGAATGAGTTTAGAAATTTTTACAAAAAACTGTACAAAGAAATTCCGGTATGGCTCAAAACCCAGCTTAAAGAGTTTCTCTAAGCATTACACTCGCCCACCCTCTCTCAGGCAGATCTTGGGTTTTTGGATAAGGACTTTACTGTTGAGGAAATTGAAACTGCGATTTGTTCTTTCCCCAGTAGTAAAACACCGGGACCGGATGGTCTGCCAGATAAGTGGTATCCAATATATGCAGCCCTACTTGCACTCAAACTACAGCGGGTATTTGAGGATTGGAAAGGAAAGTGTCTTTGCCTCAATCTATGTATCAGGCACATATTGTCCTGATTCCCAAACCTGGTAAGGATAACATTCAGTGTGGCTCTTATAGGCCAATTTCTTTGCTGAATAAAAACCTTAAAATATTCACTAAACTTTTGGCAACCAGGTTGCAATTGATCCTCCCATACATAGTTAATATTGACCAGACTGGGTTCATACCGGGCAAGTAGACCAACATTAACTTACGCAGGGTCTTCACACACCTACAGTTACCCCCTTTTTGGTCCTCCACTAGGTTCCTACTTAAGTTGAACATTGAGACATTGAAAAGGCATTCGATATGGTGGCCTGGCCTTACATGTCTACAGTCCTAGAGGTGATGGGTTTCAAGGTTGGATTCCATAGGTGGAATTTTATATAAATGCCTGACTGCTCAGATTAAATTGGGGGGGTACTCTTTCATCCTCCTTTTCGGTAGTGAGAGGTATGAGGCAGGGCTGCCCACTATCGCCGGCTCTTTTTGTCTTGGTGATCGTGCCACTTGCCTCGTCCCACAGATAGGCTGAAACAGATTAGGGGCAATTAGGTCGGTACCATCCATGAAAAACTGGCCATGTATGAGGATGATCTTGTTCTCTTCTTAAATGACCCTGGTCCCTCTCTTCAGGAGGCCTTGCAGGTTCTCTCGAGTTTCACTGACTGCTCCGGTCTTAAAGTTAACTGGGAGAAGTCTCGGATACTGCCAATTGATGGGGCTGCAAGAACTGTGGCTGATCCAATTCTCCCCCTGCTATGGACTGACAAAATTAAATATCTTAGCATTCATATTTCATCGTCCTCCCTTGACTATTGTACATTGAACCTAGCCCCAAAGATACAAGTTCTGAAGGATAGACTGAAAGCCTGGGCTCATCTCCCTTTCTCTCTCTGGGTGAATCAACATATTTGAGATGAAGCTCTTACCAGTATTCTTGTATGTTTTTTGACATTCCCCTATATGGATATCAAAGAAAATGTTTTGCCTAATTGACACTATTCTGACTCCTTTTTTCTGGAGCCCAGCGAAGCCAAGATTCAAATTGACTGTCCTCAAAGACCCTGGGGAGAAGCAGGTCTGGCTTGCCCTGACCTTTATAAATACTTTTTAGCAGCCATGTTGTTGCATGCCCCCAATTGGCTGGTTTCGGATTACTCTAATGCAGCGGTGGTTCTCGGGTGGCCTACTTGGGTTCTTATAAAGTGTTTAAAAATGGAATTTATCGTGGCTCCAGAGCACCCTTTGCCTTGACAGTGACCATGAAAACCATTGTGAGGGCTTGGTTAGCAACCAATTCTCTACGCCCTATGCCCCCTGGGCATGTCTCGCCAAATATCCCTCTTTGGCATAATCCAAGTTATCAGAGTTTCTGTCAATACCCGACCCGAGTGTGTGGGCTCTCAAGGGCGTCAAATATGTGGGTCAGTTATGTTTTGGGGGCTGATTGCAAACATTTGATGAGCTAAAAGGTAAATACGACCTCTCTAACAAATATTTCTTTAGGGTTCTGCAACTTGGGCACGCCTTTAATACATAATTTGAAAATTCCCAGGTGGCTCTCTATATCTCTAGTCTGGAGGAGTCGCTCAGGGATGCTTCTTTACCCAAGCCCTTGTCTAGCATATATAAAATGTTGTTACCTAATGTACACATGGGCCTGGAGGCCCTAAGAGCTAAATGGACGATGGACTTTCCCACACTGGACTCCGAGGACTGGGAGGAGGTGTGAGGGTGCTCCTTCTCTCAATTAGTGTCAGCCAGGGACAGACTGGTCCGATTTAAAATAGTACATAGGATGTATTTTACGCCCATACGTCTACACAAAATCTATTCCTCCATACCGGACACCTGCTGGAGGTGTACTTCACCGGCTGCGGATTTTATGCATATTTTCTGGAAATGCTCATTGGTGGAGACCTTTTGGACTGGGGTCACTGCAACTATTCTGGCAGTCACTACAGTCCAGATCTCCTTGATGGTGGATGTATGTTTATTGGGACTTGTAAAACCTTTGGCCCATAGCTGGACTGTTAGAACCCTCATAGGGTTGCTGCTTTATTATGCTTGAAAAGCCATTGTCCTACAATAGAAATCACCTTCTGTCCCATCAATTAACTTGTGGAAACGTTTGATTAATTCAACCCTTCCACTATATAAAACCATATACTTATCCAGAGGCTGTGTCAAGAAATTTCATAACGTATGGAACCTCTGGATAGATTCCCCTGATACTAACATTGATTCCTCAGATGATTAAGTCATGATTATATCAGATTTGATCAACATATGGTGTTGTCAGTGGTGGCCTATCCTACAACAATTGTTTTGTTTTGGCAAAAGTGGCTTCTGTTCTCTGGGACCGGGGAGGGGCTGCTTCTTGTTGTGTTTTTATTATCTTCTTTTGAGTCATGCCTTGTAGGATGTCAGAGAGGAGGATTGTTCAGACAGATTGGAATGTCCATACAATTCAGGCCTCACTGGCAGTTAGAGCGTACCACTTGTAACTGTTAGATTTAGGTAACCGGGTTCTTTTGGTTAGGTTGATTATTGTTATGTAAGTAAGCCTGGGCATGCCCAATAAGCTTTGTTTTGTAACTCTACATTGAAAACTGCAATAAAGATAATTTTCAAAAGAAAAAAAAAAGTTCCATTGTATTACTTGGAGTGTGGTGTTGCCATCACAGTCACTATTCTGGATAATGAACACAGATTTTGAAGTTTGCATGCAAAATAGTTTAATGATTATCAGACACCTGTATCCCATTTGCTGGAGCTCTTAAATGTGAAAACAAAAGAATTTTTCCTGTAACATTTTAGAAACAATGCAGATTGCTGTCATTCCCGGTTTGCCTCATTATCATGGTATACAGGAATAGTGAGAATTGATGGAGAAAAGTTTGAAACTCTCTTTCTCTTCCAAACTGCCGGGAGAGCATCCATAGACGCGCAGGAAGCACACTCTGTTATTGCAAAGTCAGTGAGACTCGGCTGATCATAAATCGGGTAAAGGGCCAATCACAGCAGGCTCTTTACCATGTGATCAGCTGTCAGGCAAAGATCACGGAAATAAACAGATGCCAGTTATCATTTTTTTTCTTCACGCTGTCAGTGTGAAGGAAAAAAAAGCTGTGGCTTCTGTTAGAGGGATTAGAGGGACATGAGTCCCCTTAGCGCCCACATGTGCTGCTAATCAGTGCCATCTATCAGAGCCCACCAGTGCCACATATCAGTGCCCATCAGTGCCACCTATCAGTGCCCACCAGTGCCATTTATCAGTGCCCATCAGTGCTGCCAATCAGTGCCTCATCATCAGTGCTGCCTACCAGTTCTGCTTAATAGTGCCCATCAGTGCCACCTATTAGTGCCACCTCTCTGTGCTGCCTATTAGTGCCCATCAGTGCCCACCAGTACCACCTATCAGTGCTGCCAATCAGTGCCTCATCATCAGTGCTGCCTACCAGTGCCTATCAGTGCCCATCAGTGCTGCTTAATCGTGCCCATCAGTGCCACCTACCAGTGCCCCTCAGTGCTGCCTATCAGTGTCACCTCTCCGTGCCACCTATCAGTGCAGCCTCTTCAGTGCCTCCTGATCAGTGTCCACCTGTGCCGCCTCATCAGTGCCCATTAGTGCAACCTATCAGTGCCCATCAGTGCCGCCTCGTCAGTGCCCATCAGTACCGCCTATCAGAGCCCATCAGTGAAGGAGAAAAATTACCCGTTTGCAACAAGTTATAACAAAATATGAAAAACGTTTTTTTTTTTTTTTTCAAAATGTTCTGTCTTTTTTTGTTTGTTTAGCAAAAAATAAAAACCCTGCGGTGATTAAATACCACCAAAAGAAAGCTCTATTTGTTAAAAAAAAATGACAAAAATGTCATATGGGTACAGCGTTGCATGACTGCACAATTGTCATTCATAGTGTGACAGCGCTGAAAGCTGAAAATTGGCCTGGACAGGAAGGGGGTGAAAGTGCCTGGTAAGCGTGGTTAAAAGAGAAGTATGGGTTTCTTTTTTTTCCCCCAAGTTATACTTACCTAGGTGGATGCAGCATTGGTCTGGTGCTGCATCTGTCCCCCAGTGCTTCTACACTGAAAACCGAGCGATTGAACAACGCCGATCATACGGTTTTCACAGCTCTGTGAGCAGAGAGCTATCGACTGTCAGTCGCAGCTCTCTGCTCATGTCCCTCTGCGCTCACTGGAGCGCTGGGCTGTGGAGGGGGTGGGGAGCGGGCCATCTCCAGCTCTCAGTGGCTCGCTGGGAGGCTGAGCCTGGTGTCAGTCCAGGCACCTGGCTGATCTTGACTCCATGGTCGGGATGACGCGGTGCCTGGACGGACATCCTTGATGTCAGCAGAGAGCGGACTTCAGTCCGCTCTCTGCTGAAAAGGGGTTATAGGAGTGCAAAACAAATTGCACTCCTGTGATCCATAGGAGAAGCACAGCCAAACAAGCCTTGGCTGGATTTCTCCTTTAAAGGAGAGCTGTCATATAAAAGCGCTGTCACTTGTATGAGTGGAAAGTAAAAGGTGATATATAGTATATATTTTATTATGGTTCAGGTAACAAATCCTGACATACACTCTACATTTATGACCTTCTTCTCCCTTCTGACGATGGGATTGATTTACTTAAACTGGATTGTGCAAAATCTGGTGCAGCTCTGCATAGAAACCAATCAGCTTTCAGGTTTTATTGTCAAAGCTTAATTGAACAAGCTGAAGTCAAAAGCTGATTGGCTACCATACACAGCTGCACTAGATGTTGCACTCCCCAGTTTTAGTAAATCAACCCCAGTGTCATGTTCCCTCTGGAAAAGCCATCCACTAGGTGGATTTTTTTTTTTTAACTTGATGCGCCGGCAACTGGATTGGATGAGCTGTGTCTTATATTAGGGACCAGACACATCCTTTATCACTGTAATGTTTGGAAATTACATTTTAAAGTATGCCTGTCACAAACCTGGGCTTACCCATTCATATAGGGATGGGCTGGATATCTGGGGGGGTTCAGATTTTGATACCTCTTCTCCCACAGATCTTCATATCCACTGGGCTAGGAATGTGGGGATGATGCAGTTGTCCCTATGGGGCCTCCCCTGGCAAGGTACCCTCTGATGATAAGTACATGTGGTCTGATATGGTTTAGGGTAGGGGGGGGGGGGGTGCCGGTTCAATGTCCTCTTTTTCCTGGCCAGACAGGCTGCATGCTCAGATAAGGGTCTATTGTTTTTTTTTTCAGGGATCCTATGCTGTTTTTACAAAAAAGTGTGGGATTCCCCCTTAAAATTGATACCAGATCTCATTCCATGATAAGGGTCCAGTATACAGGGTGGGCCATTTATATGGATACACCTTAATAAAACGGGAATGGTTGGTGATATTAACTTCCTGTTTGTGGCACATTAGTATATGTGAGGGGGGAAACTTTTCAAGATGGGTGGTGACCATGGCGGCCATTTTGAAGTCGGCCATTTTGAATCCAACTTTTGTTTTTTCAATAGGAAGAGGGTCATGTGACACATCAAACTTATTGGGAATTTCACAAGAAAAACAATGGTGTGCTTGGTTTTAACGTAACTTTATTCTTTCATGAGTTATTTACAAGTTTCTGACCACTTATAAAATGTGTTCAATGTGCTGCCCATTGTGTTGGATTGTCAATGCAACCCTCTTCTCCCACTCTTCACACACTGATAGCAACACCGCAGGAGAAATGCTAGCACAGGCTTCCAGTGTCCGTAGTTTCAGGTGCTGCACATCTCGTATCTTCACAGCATATGTTTTTTTCCAAAAGTTGGATTCAAAATGGCCGACTTCAAAATGGCCGCCATGGTCACCACCCATCTTGAAAAGTTTCCCCCCTCACATATACTAATGTGCCACAAACAGGAAGTTAATATCACCAACCATTCCTATTTTATTAAGGTGTATCCATATAAATGGCCCACCCTGTAGATGTTGAAGGGCATCCCATTTGCTTTGTTTACAAATAAAGCAAAATGGCAGAGAAATGTTATTTACTGGTAATATAAATGGCATTTTTTTTGTAAATGTTACTATTGCTTTATTACAAGTTCATCACTTAACAGTCAGATTAAAGGCTTCTCCCAAACATGGTATTTAAAGGAATTGTTCATTGCTAATGTTTCTCTTTTAAGTGATTGTTATTTGTTTAAATAAAAAAAAAATATTTTACAAACATGATATGCTTACCTGCTCTGTGCAGTGGTTTTGCACAGAGCAGCCCTAATCCTCCTCTTCTCGGGTCCTCTGTCGGCACTGTGGGCCCCTCCCCCTTGCTGAATGCCCCCATAGAAAGCCGCTTGCTGTAGGGGCACTTGTGCGAGCTCACTCCTGAGACACATAAGACGCAGAGCGTGGCTCAGCCCCACCACTCACTCACTGCCTGTGATTGACAGCAGCAGGAACCAATGGCTTCATCACGTACAATACAGGCATATTTACCCTCTATTGTATATTTAGGAGGCTGGAGGGTGACATGAGACGATTGCAGCTGGAACAAGCAGTAATGGAAGTATTTTCTCCTTAATCCTTCTTCCTAGATTACATGAGCAGTTGCAGCACAGGGTGGGATGGAGGGGGCACTGCAATGGTGGAGTTTTTTCATCTTCATGGAGTTGGGCTTTCATGTTGAAAGCAGTGGTGTATCATCCATGTGTGCAAAGTCTGCAGTGCAGCTCTCTGAATATTTTCAGTATACGCAAAATAATATGTAATGGAAGAGCTTTATTTTTTTTAATGTCTGTGAGACTTGCTTGAGGCACAGCAATGTAAGCATATAAGCATATTTTATGGGTACAAACAGGCTTTTGCTTTAGGTAACCAAGCCCATGTAAGCCCCTCCCACTGATAAGGCAATTTGGTCAAACTCATCATTCACTTCAGTGCCTCAATTACAACCCTACCACCACCCCAGCCACAATGAAAACTATGTCCACTCTTTAAAAGAGATGTATGCTTATGTTTTGTTTTTTAAGACTCACACTTACCTAGGTGGATGCAGTAACGGTCCGATGCTGCATCTGTACCCTGGTGCCTCTAACGATGAGAACCGAGAGATCGAACACTGCCGATCGCTCGGTTCTCAGGGCTCCCTGATCAGAGAGCTGGTGACTGTCAATCATCGGCTCCCTGCTATGTCCCCCCATGCTCACTGGAGTGCTGAGTTGTGGAGGGGGCAGAACGGCTGGCTCAGGCTCTCAACAGCTCGCTGAGAGGCTGAGCCGGGTGCCTGTCCAAGCATGTGGGTGGATCTCTACTTCATTGTCACAAACTTGCCTGAGCCTGGACCGGCTCTGTGACATTAGCCAACAGGGGGCTGCAGCCCACTGTCTGCTAAAAGCGGGTCACAGAAGTGCAGAACAAACTGCACTTCTGTGATCCACAGGTAAAGTACAACCAAACAAGCTTCTCCTTTAACACATTGCACTAAACATGTCATTTTTTCCCATCAAGCAATGGACCCAGCTAATGCTCTTGCACACAGGCCCAATGATTTCATAAAATGTCCCTGGCTGAAAATCTTTGGTTTTTTTTTTTATTGTCCTTGCTTGTAATTAGGTATTCTTTATAAAGTGAAGCTGTAGCTCATTTACTAAGCTCTGCACTTAGCAACGGCATTTGTCTTTAGTAAATCAACTCCCATGTGTAAAAGTCAGTAGAGTGGTACCATTACAGTCACTATTCTGGATAAGTAAGACAAACTTCAAAGTTTGCAAGCAAGATAGTTTCATAAATTACAGACACCTGTAACACATTTGCTGGAGTTTTCATATGTGAAAACAAAAGAGTTATCTGCACGACATTTCAGAAGTAATGCAGATTCCAGTCATTCCCGGTATGCCTCATTATTATGGTATACAGGCATAAGGAGAATAGATGGAGAAAATTTTCAGACTCCGATTTGCAATTTAAAGGGTAGCTGTCATTTAAAATCACTGTCACTTGTATGAACGGAAAGTAAAATATGACATATTCTTGGAAAAAAATGTTAATTTAGTTCGGGTAGCAAATTCTGACATAAATACTGCATTTAGTACCATCTGGTTCTCCTTCTGTCTGACAACGTAATCTTGCCTCTGGATGAAACCATCCAGTGTGGAGTGCTTATTGCTTTTTTTAACTTGATCGCTTCCTTTATGTGTAAAACATTGGCAACTGCAGTGGATGAGTTTCAACTTTGTTTTTTGAACCACTTGCTTACTGGGCACTTATATTATATTGCTAAACAAACAAAAAAGACGGAACATTTTGAACAACAACTTTTTTATAGTTTCTGTTATAAGTCATTTTCTCGTTCACTGATGTGCGCTGATGAGGCTGCACTGATGGGGACTGATAGGCTGCACTGATGGGGACTGATAGGCTGCACTGATGGACACTGATGAGGTGGCACTGATGGACAGTGATGAGGAGGCACTGATGAGGCTGCACTGATGGGGACTGATAGGCTGCACTGATGGAGACTGATAAGCTGCACTGATGGGCGCTGATGAGTGCACTGATATGCGACACTGATAGACGGCACTAATGGGCACTGATGGGTGGTACTGACGGGCACTGATAGGCATCACTGATGGGCACTTATAGGTGGCACTGATGGGCAATGATAGGCGGCACTGATGAGGAAGCACTGATGGGCAGCACTGATGTGCAGCACTGATGGACACTAATGAGGCT
This sequence comes from Glandirana rugosa, assembly GCA_018402905.1. Classification (NCBI taxonomy): domain Eukaryota; kingdom Metazoa; phylum Chordata; class Amphibia; order Anura; family Ranidae; genus Glandirana; species Glandirana rugosa. The sequence continues at coordinate 1,953,725 of BLSH010302413.1, read as the reverse complement.
GCACTAATGATCAGAGCCCTGATTATCTGTCTACATGTCCACTGTCAAGATGGCCATTTACCAGCTCTCCTCACGCTGCGACAGCACATGAGGAAAGGAGAACTGAAAACCGGCAACTCTGTTTACATTATGATCAACTGTGATTGGACACAGCTGATCACTTGGTAAAGGGCCAATGTGACACAGCGATCACAGAGTGCTCCGGATGCACGTCCCAAGGGGTGTGGTGCCAGGAGGATGTCCATGGATGCCCTCCCGAAACAACAGAGCTGCGCTGTAGCCGTGTTTCAGCTGTCACGCAGTAAGTAAGTGGTTAAAGTATGCCTATCCCAAACCTGGGCAATTAAAACCGAACCTACAATGAAAAAATGCACATGCAAACGTTACATGTGTGTTAAAATGATCATTACATTCAGAGATATATTCAGTGTGATGTTATGTACAAATCTTGCATTTTTTGGTACTGATCAAGCTTGGCTCCTCCTTATTCTAAGCCATTATAGGGCCAATAGGGAGGCTCAGTGGCTCAGTGGGTAGACTGCTGGAGGCCACCTTGAGTTCAGTTTACCCAAAGTTCACTAGATCTCTACAGACGGGCTGCACTCAGGAGGTTGGGGGGCATTAAATAAAGCAGTGCAGTGGTTTTGTTTATTTCTGCCTTGTAGCACTGGGGTCTGTGGTTGGAATCCCAATTAGGACACTACCTGCATAGAGTTTGCATGTTCTGCATCTGTTTGCATGGGTTTAATCTGGTTTCCCACCACACTCCATGCCAGTAGGTAGCTTGGCCCTGGAATTTTTTTGCATATGAGAGATTGGGACACTAAACTTTGGTATAAAAAATGATCCTATTCAAAAATGTATTTCAAACGCCAAAAAAGTACATTCTATTGCTCCTAGGCTCCTCCAAACCTCCAATTCCTTTTTTTTCTGCTGTGATCTGACTTCCTGTTAGAGGGTGGCTACATTCATTCCCCATTATCCCACTGTATGTTGAAACATAGCCTCCCACTCTTGCTCGCTCCCAATATGAACTATGGACTATGGGATTTGTAGTGTGCATAGAGCAGAGTACATGACCATAACTAACATGAACTTCTCGGTACATACAAATGGGGAGGGGAGAAAATTACAGGTTCAGAGGTTACAGAGGACATTACATGGAGGCAGAAAACCACAGTAAGACATGATTTATTGAAAGATAGATTACAGGGTCACTAAGTAGTGGATGTGTATGAATTATATCTTGGAGAATAGCGATACCATTATGAATTTACATTATGTAAGGTGATACATAAATTATAAATTCTTAATTATAAATAAATAATGGGCAATTGCACTAAAGGTAGAGTTGTTCTTTAACCACTTGCCAACTGGGCTATAGCTGAATGTCATGGACATCTAGTTCTGGGATAACGTCATATGATGGCTTCCTGTGATCGTGCCTGCTGCGCGCCCGCTGCTGGGTGCAGGAGGCACGCTCTGTGATTGAGGTAAGGAGCCAATCAGTGACTCTTTACAATGTGATCAGCTGTGTCCAATCACAGCTGATCACGGAGGTACACAGATGCTGGTTATCGGCACTCCATTCCTCATGCTAACAGCACGAAGAGAACGGTAACCAACTTCTATAAAAGGGACATGTACACTGATAATCAGGGCACTGATTATCAGTGTCCTGATTATCAGTGCAGTCCCACCAGTGCCCTCCAGTGCTGCCAATCTGTGCCCACAAGTGATGCAAATCTGTGCCCATCAGTGCTGCCAATCAGTGCCTACCAGTGCTGCCAATCAGTGCCCATCAGTGCTGCCAATCAGTGGCTCCTCATCAGCGTCACCTATCAGTGTCGCCTACCAGTGCCCATTGGTGCCGCCTATCAGTTCCCATTAGTACCACCTATCATTGCCTATCAGTGCTTCCTATCAGTGCCTAATCATCAGTGCCACCTTTTAGTGCCCACCAGTGCTTCCTCATCAGTGTCACCTATCAGTGCCGCCTACCAGTGCCCATCAGTGCGCAGTAGGCAAGTGGTAAAGTAAAACAAATGAGTGTTTTAATATAAGTTTGTAGCCGAGAATTGCACACACGTGGATACTTAAACGTTGTCTATATTGCAGAAATTGACTGTTCACAGAAATAAAGCAATTTAGAGCAATAGCCCCACATATGTTGGAGGTCATACACTTCTTCACACACACTTCTTACAGCAACCTTTCTCAACCAAGGTTCCCTGGAACCCAGGGGTTCCTCTCAAGTTTGTTAGAGTTCCATTAGAAGAGAGCAATTTACCAATGTAAAGGGACAATGCAATTTTTTTTTAGTTTCAATGATTTTTATTGACAACACAAAAGTTTCAATGACATACATGGACACATAACTGTTGGTTATACATCATACACGTCCATATGTATAGTCACGACTCTTCAGGTTAACAGTTCTGCATTAGTATTGACTCATTATCTTTGGATTTTCCTTGTGACAAAAGGGTCTGGGAAATTTTGTGGGAGGCAGTGTCCAGCACCCCTAACGGGATCAAGCTGTGCTTTGACACTTTTATTCCTGGTTCGCCTTTTAGCGAGTCATAAGATCAACACAAATGTATGTGATATAACCTGAAGGTTAACATAGTTTATAATGAACCTTTATGTATGCATTGATATGATTATAAAAGAATGTTTTACCTTTATTTTCTTTATATGGGGGAAGGAGGGACAGGGATGAGGGTATGGGATGGGAGGGGAGGGGAGGTACAATGTGTACCAGGGGTCTGAGAGCAAGAGGGTGTGCATGAGTTATCTTAACTTATTGTTAACAAAGTCTTCAGGTCTTAGTAAACAGTTTGTACCATTTGGTCCAGGGTTCCCAGAGGTCCAGGGTATGTTTTACATTGTCTGAAAGAATTTTTTCAAACGTGAAGTGTGTCTGTACTTGGTTTATAACTTGTAGACTTTCCGGGGGGGTTATGTTTTTCCAGTGTTGGGTTAATGTATTTCTGGCTGATAACAATATATGTGTTACAACCGTTTTTGTTGGGTGGTGTGCGTGTGTAAGTCGTAGGTTGAGGAGGGCCATGTCAGGTTGGGGACGTATTCTAGTTCCTGTAATTTGTGACATAATGTCGAAAATTTCAGACCAGAAGTTTTGAATATGGGGGCATTCCCATAGTATGTGTAGAAGTGTGCCTAGTTTACCACATTTCCTCCAGCACTCTGGTGATATCTTGTGGTCAAATTTGGCAATTTTAGTTGGTGTGAGATATCTTCTTTGTAAGATGTTTTGTGTGGTTTCCCATAAAGAAACACACTTTGTGTTTTTGTAGGATAGTTTTAGGGCCTCTTGCCATTCCCTCCTGGTGTATGTTTGGTTTAATTCTTTTTCCCATTCGTTAAACGTCTCCGTGGGGGGGAAGTGTAGTTTTTCTTTTAAAAGATTATAGAATGTCGTTATTCCTTTGGTTCCTGGGGAGTCTGGTGAGAAGTATTGTGCTGCTTGGGTGGGTATGTGACTGAACAGGTGCGGGCTATTATTTAGGCAATGTGACACTTGCAGGTATCTATAGGTTTGGTTGGGGTGGAATATGTGTTCCTTGGTTAGAGTATGAAAGGGCTTGATTTTGCCTTTGTGCATAAGTGTTTCTAATGTGACCTGATTGTTTTTAGGCCATTCGCTACGGTTGAAGTTGGGTATTAGGGTTTTAAGGGCCTCCATTGGTAGGTGGAGGCCCACAGTGGGGGTATTTGTCCAATTGGTCGATAAGAGCTTCTGCCATGCTGTGACCGAAGCTCTGATCGAAGGGGACACTGAGTTGGATAGCTTAGAGTTAGGGTGCCTAGTGCATAACCAGTATTTGAGGTGTTTTCCTGGGATGGAGTGTCGTTCAATGTCGCCCCATTTCGTAGTAGTGTTGGGTAGGAACCATTCCTTTAGTTGCGCCAGGATCGTCGCTGTGTGGTAATCAGCTATATCAACTAGTCCCGAGCCTCCCGCCAGCCTGTGCTTGATCAGTTTGTGTTGAGCTACTCTCGGCTTTTTCCCTGCCCATACATATTGCTGGAGGGCTGATTGGAGTTGTCGTGTGTATTTTTTAGGGAGTATTATTGGAAGAGTTCTAAAAAAATATAGGATCTGAGGAAGGACCATCATTTTGAAGGCCGCTAACCTTCCCACCCACGAGTGTTCCCATTTCGCTAGATTGTGAAGGGAGGAGGTTACTGTGTGTTTGAGGTTGTCCCAATTGATTGTCAACAGTGTTTTGGTGTGTTTTGTTAGGGTGATGCCTAGGTAATTTAAACCCTTTTCTGCCCACTGGAAAGGGAGTTCTGAGGCTATAAGATTTCTTGTCGTTCCATCCACTCCTAGATCTAGGATAAAGGATTTAGTGACGTTAGCTTTGTAATAGGATACTTTCCCGAATGCTTGTAGGATGGAGTGTACTTCTTTTAAGGATGTATATGGATTAGATAGTATGAGGATTATATCATCCACAAACAGGCTTATTTTGTGGCCATAATCTCCTATTTGAATTCCAGAGATATTTTTGGATTGTCTGATTTTTTCTGCTAATGGTTCAATAGATAAGTTGAATATTAGTGGTGATAAAGGACACCCCTGTCGGGTGCCATTTGTTATAGGAAAGGGGTCTGATATCATTTTTCCTGCGTAGACTCTTGCTGTGGGGGACGTGTACAGTGCTTGAATGGCTGACAAGATTGGGCCCCTAAACCCAAATTTAAGGAGGGTTTCTCTCATGTAGCCCCAGTGGACTCTGTCGAACGCCTTCTCTGCGTCCAGTGATAGGAGCAGAGAAGGCGTTCCGCTGGTCCCCACTGCATGGATAAGATTAATCATTCTTCTTGTGGCGTCCGATGCTTGTCTACCCATGACGAATCCCGTTTGGTCATTGTTGATTAAGGATGGATTTTTGGATATTCTATTAGCTATCAATTTAGCATAAAGTTTTAGGTCTACATTAAGTAGTGATATGGGCCTAAAGTTCTGGGGTGTGTCTGGGGGTTTACCTGGTTTGGGTAAGGTGATAATGGTGGCTGATAACATTTCCTTAGGTAGCGAGGAGGAAGAGGCAGCGTCGTTAAATAAGTCCATTAAGTGTGGGGAAAGAGTGTGGCCAAAAAGCTTATAATATTCTCCGGGGAGGCCATCAGGTCCCGGAGACTTCCCTAGAGGGAGCTGTTTAATAGTGTGCTCAATTTCTGCTCCAGTAAAGGGGGTATTCAGATCGTCCAGTTGATCTGTTGTGAGGGTCGGCAAATTTAGGTGTGTTAGAAAAGAGTGAATGTCTGATATTGAGGGTTGTGGTGAGGCCGAGTCCTCCTTTAGATTATATAGGGATTCATAATATGCCTTGAAGGCATTGGCAATGTCTAGGGGATTTGTTAATTTAGCCTTGGTATGGGGGTGGATGATATAAGGGATGGAGTTTTTGATTCTCTGTCCTTTTATTCTATTGGCCATTCGTTTTCCGGCTTTATTGGATGTACTGTATAATGTGGCTTTGAATTTACGATGGGCCCTTTCATAGGAGTCTAGTAGGAGGGATCTTAGTTCTACTCTCAGAGTTAGGAGCTTAATTTGATGTGTATGGGATGGGTGTTTTTTGTTTAGAGAGTCAATAGCCTCAATTTCGGCTGTTAACTCATTTAGACGCTGCGTCTTCCTCTTTTTTGCAACAGAGCTCATTTGTATTAATAACCCTCTCACACAGGCTTTGTGGGCCTGCCAGAGGGTGGAAGATAAAGAGACAGTTCCTTTGTTATGCGAGAAGAATTCTTCCAGGTGTTTCTGTATCTTGGCTTTGTTCAGGGGATCTTTCATAATGATTGTGTTTGCCTTCCATGGTTTCGTTGGGGGTGGTCGTATTGCTGTGTTGATGGTGATGCTCACCGGAGCGTGGTCTGACCATGTGATTGGGCCTATGTCGGCTTCCGGAATATGTTGGAGTAGCCAATTGTCCACCAGAAAATAGTCTATTCGCGTGTACGAGTTGTGGGGGGTAGAGTGGTAAGTGAAATCTTTTTCCGATGCATGCAGGCATCTCCAAACATCGTATAGTCTATGCGTGGCCATAAACTTTGGTATTGGGGATTTGCGTCTCGGAGCTGGGTTTGTGGTGTCCATATTGTGATCAGGTATCATGTTGAAGTCCCCACACACAATTAAGGGTCCTTGACAGACTTTACGGACTTTTTTCATCAGCCTGTTTAGAAACTTCTGCTGGTGGGTGTTGGGAGCGTATAGGCAGGTAATTGTAAGCTTGAGTCCTTTAGAGGTTCCTGATAGTATTAAGTATTGACCATTTGGGTCTGCTATTTGTTCTTGGATCTGGAAGTCAGCGTCTTTGTGAATCGCTACTAACACTCCTCTCCTCTTTTTGGTTTTGTCTGAGGCTAGGAAGATTTGTGGAAAAAATCTATGCTGACATGGAGGCGTGGCTGATTCCAAAAAATGTGTCTCTTGGGCACACAATATGTCGCACCTCGTCTGTAACGCAGTGCGCCATAATGATGCCCTTTTTGCTGGGTGGTTAAGCCCTTTGGCGTTCAGTGACAATATTTTAAGTGACATCAGATGAGGTGAGGTGCGTGCTGGGTTTCTTACTCACGTTTGGTAGGTATGTCTTTTCCAGTTTTCCTGGACGAATTTGGTGAAATGATGATCTGCGGTTGAGGTTCTCAGGAAGGACTGGGAGTCGGAAGCTGTTCAGTTCGCGATACTCATGCATAGGGAAGAAAGGGTAACTGTTAACTTGGTAACAACGATAAGAACATAACAAAACATTGTTCAGGAGATGAGAATAAAGCAGCTGATCTCCATGAATTAGGGGGAAACAGTTCATTGGAGAGCAGCACAGCGGTGGAGGAGTTGCCCGGGGAGGCAGTAATCTTTTGTGAGGAGCACCTCAAGAGGGGGTGTTAGCGGTGCCTGTTGTTGTTCCTTTTAGGCAGGGTTTGCCAGAGTGGCGTAGGCTTTTCAGGGTTGTTGTGTGATTTTCCTTGGGGATCTTGCGCGGGGATAATGCCCCATTCCTTTAGTAAGAGGAGTCCTTTTTCTAGTGAGTGGATAACGTGAGTTGTTCCGTTGCGGTCTACGTTCAACTTTGTGGGATGTTTCCACTTGTATGGTATGTTATTGTTGCGGAGGGTCTTGGTTATGGTGTTAAGTTGTCTGCGGAGGTCCAGAGTATATTTGGACAGGTCCGAGTAGATTTGAATGTTTGAGTAAGGGTCTGGGAGTTTTCCTAGTGATCTTGCTTTCTGTGTGATCAGCTCTTTGGTGGAGAAGAAGTGTACTCTCATTAGTACATCTCTCGGTATTTCCTGGGGAAGGAAGGTTGGCTTTGGCAGGCGGTGGATGCGGTCAATTTTGAGGTCTATGTCCGTCAGTTCGGGGACTAATGTGTGGAACATTTTTGTTGCAAACTGTGTGAGTTCTGAGGGGGGCACATTTTCAGGTACCCCCCTCAGCTTTACATTGTTCCTTCTGGAACGGTCCTCTAAGTCCGCCAATTTTGCGCGGATCCATTGCCGTTCGTCTTCCCCCTCCTCATTAGCATCTATCAGGTCATTCACTGTGGTAGAAATGTCTGATATTGCATGTTCAATTTGGTCTACCCTTCCTCCCATCTTAGTGAGTTCCTTTGAGACCTGGTGGGTGATATTGGTAAACTCCACATGCAAGGAGCGGTGCAGGGACAATAGCATGTCTTTCAATTGGGTGTCAAGCACCGGTTGATTATTCGTGGGGAAGTTAGCAATGGGGGATTGCAGTTCATCATGTATTAGGTTAACTGGACTTACCCCCGCTTCTATGGCTGCTGGATCAAGCCTCATCCTTGCTTTTGCCGGGCTGGAGCATAAGGGGCTGTGTGATGGAGAGTGGCTTCCAGGAGAGAGGTCTCCAGCGCTTCCTTCTGCGTCTGGCAGGTCTGTGTAGGAGCTGTTAGGCCGTTGGGAGGAGAGGGCCGCGTGTCCGGCGCCATCTTGCCCTCCTCTGCTGTCCGGCCAGTGGAAATATGCAGTCAGTTTTTTCGGTTTGCAGTCCCCCTGCCGTTTCCTCGACATGTCCGCGGGTTGGGCGCCGCTTTCCGCTGTGGAATGATGTGTGTTGGTCGGTGGAGCGGTGCTCCGTGCTGGTGTTCGTCGCTTTTTTCTCGTATCTTCGCCCCCATTCAGGTCAATTGGATTATGTACTACTTGACGTTAGGGGGTAACGATTGAA
>BLSH010302413.1:1919372-1936329 GCA_018402905.1 Glandirana rugosa | reverse complement strand
AGGATTTCCCCCTTCCTGACCAGAGCAATTTTTGCGATTCAGCACTGCATCGCTTTAACTAACGATTGCGCAGTCGTGCGACGTTGTACCCAAACAAAATTGACGTCCTTTTTTTCCCCCACAAATAGAGCTTTCTTTTGATGGTATTTGATCACCTCTGCGGTTTTTATTTTTTACGCTATAAACAAACAAAAGAGCAACAATTTTGAAAAAAACAATATTTTTTAATTTTTGCTATTAAAAAATATCCCAAAAAAATATATATAAAAACGAATGTATTCATCAGTTTAGGCCGATATGTATTCTACATATTTTTGATAAATAAAATCGCAAAAGCGTTTATTGATTGGTTTGCGCAAAAGTTATCGCATCTACAAACTATGAGAATTGATTTATTGCGTTTCTATTTCATTTACTTTTTTACTGGTAATGGCGGCGATCTGCGACTTTTATAAGGACTGCGATATTGCAGCAGACAGATCGGACACGTTTGAAACTTTTTTGGGACCATTGACATTTATACAGCAATCAGATCAAGAAATAGCCACTGATTACTCTATAAATGTCACTGGCAGGGAAGGGATTAACACTAAGGGGGTGATCAAGGGGTTAAATGTACTCCCTCTGTGGTGTTTCTGTGTGGGGGTTGGGCTGGCAGGGACATGACAGATCTCACTGATTCCGATGACAGGGATTAGTAGATCACTGCCATGTCCCCTAACAGAATGGGAACAGAATGGGAACCACCGTGATTACATCGATGGTTCCCCACTCTTCCTCTGTATTAGGCGATCGCGGACATCGAGTCTGCCCGACCCACAGCCACACTCACACAGAGTGTGGCAGGCGCGAGAGCGCGTCGGCAGCGGAGCACGCCCGACCGCAAACTGCGGCTACGCGAATTGCTGCGATTACTGCGATTCACACAGCCTCTCACTTTGCAGCAGTAAATCTACGCGAGGCGGTTGGGAAACGGTTAATAAGGTTTGCGCATTTGCACAAATTTTTAGCCTGTTCGCAAGTTCTGGTGCGAACCGAACTGGGGGGTGTTCGACCCATCCCTAATCACAACCTAACTTCATTGTTAAAGAAAAGGCCTAGTCTGATTTAAGGTTTAACAATGATTGTTATCCCCATTAGATGTTTAATATATTTAAAAAGTCTAAAAAGTTTCCTCTACCATATTTATATATGTATATATATTATATTAATAGATTTGTTTGCATTAAAGTAATCATTGTGCAGGGGTTCTAGAATAGGTAATGGTCATTTTAGCATGTGATATGTTTTTTGACCACTTGATGGTGATAGAGAAATGTCACATGAAAATTAGATTGATTTAAGCTATCTAACTAATATTATAAAGTTTCCTTCCTATTCATGAAATGAAAGGTTTATACTTATAGCTAATATGCCTTTTTATGTCAATCGTGTGATTGAGTTAATTCATTTTTGTTAGTTATTTGAGTGATTTTAAACTGATCTGCTCTTATTAATAATTAAACATATTTTAATTGTTGTTATATGCCTATTGAATCACCAAAATGTACAGCGGCTTCTATGACCATATTGATACTCTGGGTATATTTGAAGCTAGAGACAGATAATTGCTGGTAACCAATTAAATGGTATGGTGGGGTATATAAGGCTACAAGAAAATGACGGTGGGTAAGCTGCCTGATGACGTGTTGATCATGAAATGCATTGAGACTGCGCGCTCGCCCTCAATTAGGTTACTTCCGGTACCCGTGGTTCCGACTTCCAGTGTGTTGGAATGCATGCCGTGACCTAGAGTAACGGCGTTCTCTCATCTCTGCTGGTTGTACATGTTGGTGCTGACTTACTAGCACCGTAGAAAGTAAGTGCACATTTATTGTTGTTAACTGGGATACTTTTCAATAAATGTGTTGTGCTATGATATACATTCTGCTTTTCCAGAGTTTCATTGGTATACTAATTTGAGGAGATACCTTACGGATTGAGCCTAAATTGAGGACCAATCCCTTCAAATACATATTATTATCCAAGAGATTTGAGCATTACGAGGCTTATCATATTTAGTTATCTGGTGAGTTCACATTTTTCACACAGGAGTGATGGCGGAGTACGGATAATCAAGAATACCCGTCACTGCACTTTTCTTTGGTTTTTGTCACAGTGTTTGATTTTTCCTGAGGACTTTCTTTTCTGTTTTTTTTTTTTAATTTTCTTTTTTTTGCACTTTTTTGGGGAATTTGTTTGTGGAATATAAGTTATGCACTAAAATGACTGCATAGATTTGAGATTTTCTAAAAGCTTTTTGAGTTAGCGCCAAACTTTTATTTTCTTGTTGTTGACTTTTAAGGTGGTTTATTCACTTGAAAAAGGGGCAGCTCAATTCACACTGTTTTTATGTACACATAATTTTTGGCGCCACTACTTGTTATTTAACCAGACACAATCAAGACATGTTTGCAACAAGAGTAATGTTAAATGGGTTAGGAACCCTCTCACCTAGTCCTTATACAATGAAGAGCGAAGCGACGATTGCCTGGTTGGGGGGGCCTTGTTCAATGTACCAGCGATGATGATGATGATTCCAGCAATCCTGCAGTAATCAGGTTGTTACCAATCTGCTTCTTCCACTCAATGTTTGACTGAAAAAGTGTACTCTGTGGCTTCTCCTAACCTGAGCTCGGCCGGCTTAGGCCCGCATGGCTCAACACAGCTCTCACACACATCCTCCTTCCATCAGTAAAGTGTCTCTCCAACTGCAGTGTTGGAAATATGTTGAGCAGAGATATAACACATCTTGTGGTCAAATATAAATCTACATTACAGTAACAGCGCACAGTGTTACAATTATTTCATTTAATTATTCTATAAAAATCACTAAAAATAGTCATAGCAACACGGGCATAACGTACAGTCAGTGGAATGTGTCTATTGATACTCTTCCTCCATTGTATACCCCACTCCCAGCCCCCGCCCCCCCACCATAATCCCTCAGTGTGGCCCGGGTTAATATAGCTCTTTAGTTGTGTCAATGTCAGGGATGGACTCAGCCCTTCCGTCTCCGAGCTCTAGTGTTCAGCTGTTGGTTAATTGCCAGTACTCTTCATTCCACAATGACTCACCTGCTCTATATTTCCTGCTCATCAGCAAGCCCTGCTAGCTATTTATACTGCCTTCAGATCTCCTGTGCCTTCGCCTGGTCAACATATCTGGATACTCTCGGCTGTGTCTTCCTGTTAAAGACTTTGCCTGCCTGATTTCTCTTCTGGTTCCTGATCCTGTTTGCTGCCTCTGACTACTCTGATTTCTGCATTAAAGAGGAAGTAAACCCTGATGGACTTTACTTCCTCTATATTTCCCTGCAAAGTAAAAGCATAATGGGCCCATTATGTGTCATTTACCTGCAAACAAAGCCTGCGATGTCCCGCGATGTCCCCTGTGCAGCATCCAACTTCAGCACCTCTTCCTTCCGAGGCCGTGACTCCGGCCAGTCACAGCACGAGCGGAAGCCACCAGTCACAGCACGAACGAAGTGAAGAAATGGCACAGCGGGTCGTTTCTTCACTGCGCATGTGCCGAATGACGTCAGCAATGCAAGTACACTGTATATCTCCTAAACCATGCAGGTTTAGGAGATATGCAGGGAACCTACAGGTATGCCTTATTATAGGCTTACCTGTAGGTTAAAGTGGCTGTCACGGGTTGACAACCACTGTAAAGACTTTTGCCTGGCTGACTTCCCTGGTTCCTGATCCTGTTTGCTGCCTCTGTTATGCTGATCTCTGGATTCCGGTTTCTCTCGCTTGTTCCAACTACCTGCTCTGGTTACCGAACCCTGGCCATGTTTTGACTACGTTTGCTCTGTTTGTACCATTTTAAAATTTTATTAAAAAGTGTGATTTTTACTGCACTCCTGTTTCAGTCCAAATTATGGTTCCTGACAGTAGGTGAAGGCCATGGATTCAGAAGATGCAGGCAACCCACTTGCTGGTAATATTTTTTCCAGTTTTTATGAGCAATTTGCATGGATCAGTTTGCCATAGCATTACAGACGCTCCTGATTCGCACTGCTCACCTGTATCCTCCCACTGTGGCTGTTCCGGTACAACCAGTGTTGCAGGCCGTACCTGCTGCTGCTCCAGTCTCTGTGCAGGCACCCGCCTCAAATATTACCTCTATAAGAGGTATATCTGGTTCCGCTCTGCTTCCCCAGTGATTTGGGGGCGATCTAGTTCAGTGCAGAGGATTTCTCAACCAGGTTGGGATATATTTTGAAATACTGCCCCAGGCGTTTTCCCACTGATAGAAGCAAAGTAGACTTTGTGATTTATTTTCTTTTTGAGACAGCCTTGGCCTGGGCAAACCCTCTATGGGAGGCGCAAAACCTTGTCGTCCTGAGTTACCCAAAGTTTGTGGCTTCCTTTAAAAGGGTATTTGATGTTCCCGCATGCTCCACTTCTGCTGCCAAGAGCCTCATGTCCATGAAACAGAACTGTTCCTGATTATGCCATTGAATTCCGTACTCTGTCTGAAGAGGTTGCTTGGAACAATGAGGCCCTCGTGGCTGCTTTTTCTCATGCTCTCTCGGATACCATCAAAGATGAGATAGCAGCCTGAGATATACCCACTGAGCTGGAGAAGTTGATCATGTTTGCCATTATCATTGGCTCCAGACTTCGAGAGAGACTTTTCTCGAAGGAGCGCTTGCGGAAGCCTCCTGTAGGTTTGGTTCCGAGCTTTGCAGTCCCACCCTTGCCTCCCTCACCTCCCATACATCCTGGTACCGAGTCTGCCAGTGATGTAGAATCCATGCAGTTGGGCATCACACATCTCTCTGCAGATGAAAGGGCCTTTAGGAGGAGGGAGAGACCCTTTATTGTGGCCAGGCAGGTCACTTCCTGAAGTCTTGTCCTACCCGTCCAGGAAATGCTTGCACCTGATGTCCTGTAGGGGACATACCTTAGGTGGCATTGTTACACCCCAAGTTATCCTGAAGGATAAGCCCCTGGTTCTGGTTACCCTTTCTTGGTCTGGGTTGTCCATCAAGATACAGGCTCTAATCGACTCTGGGGCTGCAGGCCTGTTCATAGATGGTGCCTTAATATCTAAGCACTCGATTCCCCTGCAGCTTTATGCCACTCAACTTGCCATTGAGGCAATAGATGGGAGACCTCTACAGCCTGCCCATGTGACTCATTAGACTGCTCCGTTGACCATGGCCATAAGGGCACTTCACCATGAGATAATCCAATTCCAAGTCATTTTTTCACCTCATTTCCCGGTGGTTGTTGATTATCTTTGGTTACAGAGGCACAACCCCTATTTTATTGGCTTCATTCTGAGGTTTTTTTCCTGGTCGCCACAATGCAGTAAGTTATGTTTTCAGAAAGTAGCTAAGGTCTTGTGCACCTATTCACTCTCATCCCTGCTGGAGGAGTACCACGAATTCAGTGATGTCTTTAACAAAGTTCAAGCCGGTAGTTTGCCTCCACACTGGTAGTATGAATAATTGGTTAATTTCCGCGCTCAGGATAAGGGATACCTCTATACAGACGGTCCCCTAGTTACAAACATCCAACTTACAAATGAGTCCTAATTACAAACTGAGGGAGACAACAGAAAGTGAAAGGAAATCTACCCCTAGGAAGGGAAATTCACTCCTGTAAGAGTTATCATGGGAAAAAGGAGTCTCCATTGAAGCTTTATCACCAATCCATGTTTCCACAATAACTCAAAATTTTCAAAATTCTAATTTTCATAGGGACAGGAAGTGAGGTAAAATCTTCTAAACAGAAGTACAGATAGCAAAACAAACATTACAGGGGTGTTGCCCCTTCCCTATGCTATCCAAAAAATGTAAAAATTATTGTTTTGGCTGGAGCAACACTTAAAAAATGTACCTGTTCTGACTTACAAACAAATTCAACTTGAGAACAAACCTACAGTCCTTATCTTGTTTGTAACCCGTTTGTACAAATTCCACAATAAAATCAGTGTCCAAACGTGCTCCCCCAAATGTGTCCTCACTCACCAGAGTGCGGTACCCCTGCAGGGGTGAACAGCATGAACAGCTTTCCAAGTATCAAGTTTCTAAGAACGATTATTCCTCGCTCTCCGCTCTGTAGTGTAGCCCACTAATTCTGGATACACAGAGATGGAGGTGAGGAAGAGTAGAATCATTGTCTGTGCGTGGGAGATCTTCCCTGAGTGTCAGCTGTGCGGCTCACCACGCCTCGCTCTCCCCGGGGATGGCGGCAGCAGAGGGGGGGTCCCTGTGCGGATCAGTTGAAGAGTTTTCTGAGTTAAAGTTTCGTATTCCCCATCACTGCCTCACAAGGGTCACACATGTGACTGGTAGTATGATTGCGAAATTGATCTTCAACCTGGTGCCATACCGCCTCGTGGCTGGGTTTACCCTTTGTCTGTCTCAGAGGAAAAAGCCATGGGGGAGTATATTACCAACACACTTTCTCAAGGATTCATCCGCAAATCTTCATCTCCTGCTGGTGATGGTTTCTTCTTTGTGAAAAAGAATTGAGTGGTGAGTGGTGAACTGAGACCTTCTATGTTTACAGGGGTCTCAATCACTTCACGATTAAGAATGCTTATCCGATTCCATTGATTACGGAGTTATTTGATCGCCTCAAGGGAGCAACAGTTTTGCCTTACTGTCCTCCATCCATGTTTCCAGATATTTCCATTTGTAATGTTTTACCTTCATACAGACTATAGGTCATGACACAGGATCCGCTCTAAAAAATGGTACTGGGATATAGCCTGCAGCTGCAAGCTATATCCCGATACCATCCACGTAAAGCAGCCGCCGCTTGTATACAGCGATTCGCGGGAAGTGGTTAAAGAATTCTTAATTGGATGATGTTGGGAAACTATGAAGCCTCTTTAATTTCCATCGCTCTTTGTGGTATTGTGTTATGAGGCACTGAAACAATTCTTGGCAATTAACGTTTAACTCCTTTTCCATGTAATTGAGATCTGTGGACATACAGTTTATCTGAATACTACTTCACAACTTTCCCCATCCATTAAGCTTTGCGATGGACTCCTAATAAAGTGAACCTTGCAGCCCTAGACATGTGATCGCTATTTTGGATAGAGACTATATGTTAAGCCTGACTTTGTTGCCATTTATGCATTCTGATTACTACAATCAGGCCATTGAACACTTCTGTGGGTGCATCCTCTTGTTGATATTTATGTTGATATTGTATATGTTTTTATACATGTTGTTTAAAACTCTACAATAAAAATTATTGAAAGAGAAAAGGAATCAGCACCAGGGACACATCCTACTGACTGTAAGTTATGTCCCTTGAACTCATTTTTCTGTTTGTGATTTTGGCTTCACTTTCACAGGAATGCAAACAACTGGACAGGGAGATCTTTAAACAATGTCCCTTGGGAAATGTATGCAAATAATCTCGTTCAGAAAAAATAAGTACTGGGTAATACCATGTTTTACAAGGTAGAACTGTGCATGAAAGCCTCATCCAGTAGCACACATAAATATTTTTTTTTCCCGAGTCTGGCAGTGGTGGCGGGTGTCGTGATTGATGATGGATCTGCACCAGGGGACATTGTTTTTTTATTTTTTTTAAGAAATTGTCAAAAACTGTGAGGATTTGTATTTCTTTTTTTATAATTGTTTAGTGAATGAGTAGGGGTACAATTTACCCTATACTCATTCTCATAGGGGGGCCGGATCTTATCCAGACTCTGATAAGCCCCCTGCCCGCAGACCCCCACAACCACAGCCCAGGGTTGTGGGGAAGAGGCCCTTGTCCCCATCAACAGTTTTTGTTTTAATTTTGGAACAGGGTTCCCCCTGAAAGGGCCTGGTATGGATTGGGGGGGGGGGCCCACGCTGTTTTGTTGGATGGAATTCGTGTTCCCAACTGATCCGATGTGCGATTCTTGTAGAAGGCAATGAGCCTGGAATTCACATCTGAACTGCACTGCAGTGCTCAAAACATGCACAAGACTCTTTAATTTTGCAGCACATGTGCACTGCAGCTGAACCACACATATTTGAACTGGCTCCATAGAAAGCCGGTTTGATTCACATGTCACGGTTCAAAACGCATCCAAATCACATATATGTTAACAGAGCATTAAAGAATATGGGGGAGAAACAGTCATGAAAATGCAAGGTCCGCTTATGATGCATCCCCCCATCCCTGCAAAAAAGGCACACAAAAAGCAGAACAGTTTGGAAACATTTAAAGTGACATCACTGGGCCTTACTACAAGATCCTAGAAAATCTCAGGGTCTCAAATCTCATGAAAAGAAAGTTGTTACTCTAGAAGTGTGCTATAGACAAGATAAATAGGCAAAAATAAAAAGCCCAAAATAAAGAAGCTTTGTTCTGCCTAATGAAAGGTCAGAAGTGTGTGAACAAGAAACAGTAAGGTTCCACTGCATGAGTTGCCCACATTGCTGCCACTCTCCCCATGCAACTACTGTTGTAATTGCCGTTACTTGTGCCATGGCATATCTGTTTTCAGTGGAATGACCCTTTAAAAGTCCCTTTTTGAGTCTTGTGTACTTGCCAGCGCTCTTTTTCTGGTTTGCTAATCACAAAGAGCTGCCTTCAAACCCATAAGCAGTTCTACGGGACTCCTGTGAAAAGTCAGAGACTCCTCATTGGCTACCCATTGTGTTGTGTTCTTGTGACTGTGCCGGACTTATTGAATCAATTTTCTTGCGGGGTTGCAGGTGTGGGTTGGTGCTGTGAAAATGATTCACATTCACGATGTGACACCTTGGACAAGGGCTCTGCAAGATGGGCTATTATGGAAAAAAGACACTTGCCAAATTCACAGAAACATAATGTTCCATGCACGGATGGAACACAAACAAAAGTTCCATTCTACCCAATGAACTGATTACTTTAATCAGGCTATTTCATTCTGTGCCTGACTATAACAGGTACAAGCCTATAATTTTTTAGATTCACCCCTGCAGTGACCTGGGTTGTTGACTTCAGCAAATAAAAATGGCAAAAAAAAAAAAAAAAATATATATATATATATATATATATTTATTTAAAATGACCAAAGGGTTTATTAGTTATTGTTATTCAGCACAACAAATCTGTGATACGGGTAATACTAACAACATAATGATTTTGCCCCTTCATTATTAAATTAGAATTTACTATATTTACATTTACTTTAACCACTTGCTTACTGGGCACATACACCCCTTCCTGCCCAGGCCAAGGTCATGTAAAACTGTACCCATATGACATTTTTATCATTTTTTTCACTCAAATAGATCTTTCTTTTGGGAGTATTTAATCACCACTGGGGTTTTTTATTTTTTGATAAATAAAGAAAAAAAGACCAAACATTTTGAGAGAAAAAAAACTGTTTTCATAGTTTGTTATAAAATTTTGCAAACAGGTAATTTTTCTCCTCCACTGATGAGTGTTGATGATGGGCACTGATAGGCTGCACTGATGGGGACTGATAGGCTGCACTGATAGGCACTGATAAGGTGGCACTGATAGGTGGCACTGATGGGCACTTATAGGTGGAACTGATAGGTAGTACTGATGAGGCAGCACTGGTGGGCACTGATCAGGATGCACTGATGAGGCTGCACTTATAGGTTTCACCAATGGGCACTGAAAGGCAGCACTGAAGGGCACTGATAGGCACTGGTAGGCAGCACTGATAGGTGGTGCTGATAATGAGGCACTGATGGGCACTGATAGGTGGCACTGGTGGGCACTGATAGGTAGCACTGCTGGGCACTGGTTAGCAATACTAATGGGCACTGTTAGGTGGCACTGATGGACACTGGTTATTAGCACTGGTAGGCTCTGGTTAGCAGCACTGTGTGTGACCAATGTCCCTTTTACAGATCTTTACAGATTTTCTCCTCACTCTGTCAGCGTGAGGGAAAAAAGGTGATTACCGGCTTCTGTTTATATCATGTGATCAGCTGTCATTGGCTGACAGCTGATCACGTGGTAAAGGGCTGGGATCAGCCCTTTACTTCTATCTGTGATCATCCGAGTCCCAAGGACTCAGTGATCACAGAGCGCACCGCCCGGGCAGCAAGAGCTTGGGAGGCCATCCATGTACGCCTTCCCGGCAATTTAAGCCCACGTCTTTCGGCTATCTTTGGGCTTCAAGTGGTTAAAGTCTAAGTGTAGCTAAGTTAAAATCCAGAAAAATCTGCACAGGGGATATAACATATAGTCAGTGGGATGTGTTCCATGTGCTGATTCCTCTTCTTTCAAATCCTCTTTTGTCCATGCCCCCCTTCTGCCCCTTCTGATGTGACAGGAGTTGATACGATTAAGGGGCTGTCACTGGTTCTCATCAAGAGTGCCTATGACCACCCTTTCCACACAGATCTGTCATCCATATGTAGTGCTATCCCCGCAGGAGTCGCTGCTTTTATTGGGTCTTCTGTTCTTACCTTGACCTCTGCAATGACCTTTGCACTAACACCTCGGGTATACACCTCAAGAGGGGCATCATGATTGTCTTCTGTCGTTCCTGGCCACCTCGGCTGCATGCTTGGATAAGGGCCTATAATGGAGTTGGGGGGGTTCTCTGGCTTTATTTTTCTTCTTTTTGTTTGAGGTTAGGTTACCCCTTATAATCCATACCAGACTCTAATAGTCTGGCTTGGAATTTGGGGGGGGGGGGGCATCATGCTATTTTTTTTTGTGTGTGTTTCAGTTTGCTCTTGAGTTATTTCTGGAGCCAAGTTTAGGGTCAGTGTTGAAGAGTCTTGGGCTTGTGTACATGGAAACAGTTGACATCAGTTTGAGATGCTTCTGACATCATTCAAAATTCATTGACAGGTGCATTTAACTTACACATGACCTTCATGTGACCTTCATTTGAGCTGCTTCAAGCAGGTTCTGTACTTACATAACATTTTATGGGAATGTAAAACACAATTGAAGTGAATAAAAGCCCATTGGCACAGACCTGAACTTGGAAAATGTATATATTCGTCAGCACACCATGGATCCTTGTCCCAAAGTTCCATTTATTGAAAAAATCACATCACAGCAAACTGCAACGTTTCGGAGCCGCGCAGGGCCCCTTCATCAGGCATGTGATAAAGTGTACAGTGCAAAGGCAGTATATATATACATTAGTCACCAATCAAACAATGTGAAATGAAATGTGCAGGGTCCCCTGGGTCCTAAGGGCGGACGGTAGCGATCGGAACATCTCGCTGATGGTCCCGATGGGCTGTTAATTAGAGTCTCAGGCTTCAATCATGTGCTTAAAAAAAACCCATTGAAATCCATGCGTTCAGTGTCCTCCTCTGCCAGGTAACCTGCTGGAGTACCCACAGTAGGGTAGCCTTGCCTGTTGAGAGCAGCCTAATCTAAACCAGTGGGCTCTGTTTCTTGCCCTCTAACTACCTTGTTTAGACTCATATCAAAGTCCCTGCGCTTATTGGATGCTCCTTTTTTTCATTGGAGGCTACAGACCTGAACTTGTCTAGGGAGTAGACAAGTAGAGTTTGTTTGGTACATTAGTGCACCAATACATTTTTTTATACCTTCTTGCACACCCCAGAGGTTCCTAAACCCTTGACATTCATTATGAAAGCAGTGACTACTAGATCAAAATTACGTCAAGCCACCTTCTATCTTTCCAAGTCTCCTCAACCAAAAGAAAGTTGCAATCTGAATTCTCAGTTGAAAGTTCATTTGAAAGATTGAACTTACTTGGAATTGGGCACCCCAGAATGCTGTGAGACATAAAAAAGATGTCTTTAATTTTTCATGTCAGGTTTACCATCTGTCAACCATGATAGGTTTACTGTACGCATCTATGGTGCTTCAATTATATATGAATAAACAGAATGTTTTCACATCAGAACATTGTAACTGGTAAAATACCGTTATTTAGCTGTCAGATGTCAGATGAGAAACATGTATGTAAGTACTATTTTACCTGTCATAAGATTTATAAACTTACCACATATTTTCATGTTTCATTGAGCTTGCTGAGGATATGAGGCTGCATAGCAAAAGAAAGACCCAGTGCCGCATTTCTGTATTTTGGACCAGTAGTAGTATATTGTAGTAGGACCCAGTGCCACTACCAGCATCCTGCCTGCACTTTGGATCAGCAGTAGTAGGAGGAGGACCCAGTACCAAAATCAGCATCCTGCCTGCACTTTGGACCAGTAGTATTAGGAGGACCCAAATAAACTATCAGAGTTCTGCGTGCACTTTGGTGCACCAGTATTAGGAGGACCCTGTGTCACTACAGCATCCTGCCTGCACTTTGGACCAGTAATATTAGGAGGACTCAGTGCCACTACCAATATGCTGCCTGTACTTTGGACCAGTAGTATTAGGAGGACCCAAAGCAACTACCAGCATCCTGCCTGCACTTTGGACCAGTAGTAGTAGAAGGATTCAGTGCCAATGCCAGCATCCCACCTGCGCTTTGGACCAGCAGTATGAGGAGGACTCAGTGCCACTACCAGTATGCTGCCTGCACTTTGGACTAGTAGTAGCAAGACCCAGTGCATCTACGAGTATTCTGCCTGTACTTTGGACCAGCTGTAGTAGAAGGATCCAGTGCCACTACCAGCATCCCACCTGCATTTAGACCAGTAGTAGTAGGAGGACCCAGTGCCACCACCAGTATGCTGCCTGTACTTTGGACCAGTAGTAGTAAGAGGACCCAGTGCCACTACCAGCATCCTGCCTGCACTTTAAATCAGTATTAAGGGGAGCGTTTAGTGCCACTATCAGTATCCTACATGCACTTTAGACCAGTAGTAATAGGAACCAGTGTCACTACAAGCATCCTGCCTGCACCTTGACACATTTACCTGTGCCTCAATCCAACCTAACTACTGTACAAGGCCACTGGCTTGCAGCCATTTACCGGTGTTACCAGTGTTTAAAGGGCTAGTGCATGTGTTGCTCTAAATGAAAGCAGCGCATTACCATGCTAACTGCTGAGCACCCTTAATCCCCTGATGTCTTCTTGAGGCTGTCCATATGCTCCTGTGTATTCCAGCAAACCTTTGTAACCCCTGTGCACTTCCACTGACTCAGGCGTTCCTGAACTTGGTGCCAACTGGGGACTCCTGTGTATTTCACGTGAGCTTTCAATGTTCCAGCACTTGCATGCCCACTGCACTTCTTAGATACAATAATGCCAGCCTTCTTGTGTTCCTGTGATCTCAGCACTCCAGGGCTTCCGGTGACCCTTACTCCTGTGTTCCTGTGATCCTAGCACTCCGGTGCTTCCACTCCCCTGATCCCAGCATTCCAGCACTCCCAGAGACTTTAACTCCTAGATTTATGTGACCCAGTGCTCCAGAAATTCCTGCACTACTGTGCATCAAATAACCCTTTCTGCCCTGTGCATCCATTGACCACTGCATCCTAGGACTTTGGGTGTGTCTGGTGTATGTTAAGCTGGCCATAGATGGATCGAATCTCAGTTGGTTAAGCAAGGACCAGGGGAGATTCGAAACATATATGGGCAAGCTGATTTTATTCAAGTTGATCAATCGATCATTTATATAGGCGCTAGCTGTAAACACTGTGTTCTCCAGGTGTGGATGCCCCCCACCAGGAGAACACAGTGGCTCCACATGAAGGATTCCCCTGTCAACACTGACTGTGTTGATAAGAGAACCAAGCCATTTCCTTTCCTGCAACCTGTGATTGCAGGAAGGAAAATCGCTCTGTCTATGGTCGGCTTTACTCAGCTAGTGCCTGCATAGGTGTGTCTGAGAGATGTGTCTAATTCTTAAGTAAAAAGTTGCCTTCAGTTACCCTTTTTTTTTTATGTCAGAATGCAATTGACATTGAGGATGGTTGCAACATTTGACCAAAAGAACAATACAAAATACCAGTGTTCATTTAAATAGTATAGTTTAGGGTTAGAATATCAGAACTTGGTCTAAGGATGAACACTGAGCAATATTTGGATGGATGGCAGATGGTGCATTATCTAGCAAGTGGAGGAAGGGGGGAAGTCCACAGTTAATAGGACATAAAGAGATATAAAGGTTTAGGTGGAAAGCAGAGGGTCAGTTGGTTGGTCACCAATTAAAGCGATAGTAAACCAGAAAAAAATTCCATTAGGCATTTCACAAGGTACATAACTGTTAGCTGTTGAGCTTCTGTGTATCTTCAGGAGCCAGGAAGCAGATGCTGCTGTCAGGAGTTGTGTAGGACACCAGAAATGAAACCAGAAATCCTGGAGCCACCCTGGAATGCATGGACTGTGCAAGACATGAAGTAATGTCCGCAATGTAGGGAGCGTGGCTACATGTTTCAGAGCTAAGTGCTCCTTTTTCTAGTCTTTTTCTATATGCTGCACTTAGTTAGCACCCTTCACTCTTTCCTTTATCACTTCAGTCTCATTGAGGAGCTGCCATGGATATCTTTGGACCTATGGACTATTTGGTATAATCCCACACCCCCACAGCACATTTATGTGCATTTATGTGCATAATTACGTTGTAACTCAGCTGTATCCCTACCTGCACCATTCTTAATAATTCCCTGTGCAATAAAGAGACTGCCTGTTCCCAGTTTTTTCTTTTTTAGACTTTAGATCTGCATTTACAGACCAAGCTGTCTATATTGTTCCTCCGTTGATGCAGTGAAGAAGTTAATGTAGCCAGCCTATGACAGGAGGTGTGTTACTGGCCAGTAAGCAGGTGAAACAAAAAGGAATAAAAGCCTGAAAAAAATGAAAACTAATGCAACCACAACATCTAATGATTGGTAATCTACAATATATAAAATGATTGTTTTTGGGCTTAGTGATACTTGAAAGCATCTAAGGCTGAATAGGGGAGACCGTGTTATTAAAAGCCTACCAGGTCATTTTCCAGGTCTGCAGATGACAGCAAAAAACTGATTCCTGATGTACAATCCCTGGCAAAAGGTATAGAATCACCACTCAATTCATTCAATTGTTTGTGTTGAAAAAAACGAATCACAGACATGCCTCAAAACTATTTTAATTTAACAGTTCAACCTTCTTGCTTTAAAGAGAAAGTAAAGTCCCATGCATATATTGTACCTATAGGTAAGCCTATAATAAGGCTTACCTATAGGCACTGTAAATATCTCCTAAACATGTAAAACATAAAAATGTACTGTATATGCAGCCGATTACATCCTTGGTGCATGTGCTCTGAAGGAACGGCCGCCCGTGCTGGTTCTTCAGAAGCCTGAGCCGTGCCTGGTGGCTCCTGCGCTGGGTGTGAGCTATGCGACTCCAGCCAGTCACACAGCTGGAGTCCGCAGACTCGGAAGGGAGACAGGTGAAGATGTATGCGGCCTCCAGCGGTGACGACGAAGGCTTCGTTTGCAGGTAAGTGTGACATAATGTGCTAGTATGCATAGCATACTAGCACGTCATGCCTTTACTTTTGCAGGTCAGAAAAAGAAAAAAAAGGGACTTTACTTCCTCTTTAAGAAACCATTAAAAAAAAGCAGAGGAAAAAATATGGAATCACTAAATTCTGTGGAAAATATTATGGAATCACCATGTACTTTGCAGTTCTAAAACAAAGAACTGCATCAGATTACATCTGCTAATTCGTCTGCAGTTCAAAACAGTGCTTGCACACCTTCTGCTCCACCAATCTGATTTATATGAATCATGGCTCCAGCATTAAAGAGATGTAAGTTGAAACAAAGGAGAGGATTATAAAACTTCTTCAAGAAGGTAAATCATCACAGAATGTTGCAAAAGATGCTGGATGCTCCCAGCCAGCTGTGTCTAAAATTGGGGCCAAGTACAAATGAATAAAGTTATGCAATTGGGGGCTAAGAATATGCATGCATCATACATACTAGGGGGAGTACAACTGGGGGAATCCATACTGGAGAACAGTGGCGGCTGGTGAAGTTTTAGGATGGGGGGGCACCAGGCCCTGCCCTTCCTTTTAGACCCCTCCCACTTCTAATAAGCCCACCCCTTATATAATCCACCCACTCCGTCCCCTGTATTCCACATATTGTGCTCAGTATCACATCACAGGACACAGTATACAGCCCCAGCATCACATTACACAGTGTACAGCTCAGCATCACAGGTGGGGTAAATTGCAGCCAATAACACAGGTGGGGTAAATTGCAGCCAATGACACAGGTGGGGCACTTTTGCAGCCAGTGACACAGGTGGGGCACTTTTGTAGCCAGTGACACAGGTGGGGCACTTTTGCAGCCAGTGACACAGGTGGGGGCAGTTTGCAGCCAGTGACACAGGTGGGGCAGTTATGCAGCCAGTGACACAGGTGGGGCAGTTATGCAGCCAGTGACACAGGTGGGGCACTTTTGCAGCCAGTGACACAGGTGGGGGCACTTTTGCAGCCAGTGACACAGGTGGGGCAGTTATGCAGCCTGTGACACAGGTGGGGCAGTTATGCAGCCAGCGACACAGGTGGGGCAGTTATGCAGCCAGTGACACAGGTGGGGCAGTTATGCAGCCATTGACACAGGTGGTGCAGTTTGCAGCCAGTGACAGCGGTGGGGCAGTTTGCAGCCAGTTACACAGGTGGGGCAGTTTGCAGCCAGTGACACAGGTGGGGCAGTTTGCAGCCAGTGACACAGATGGGGGCAGTTTGCAGCCAGTGACACAGGTGGAGGCAGTTTGCAGGCAGTAAAAAAATGTGTAAAAATCCGCGCAATCTGAGTTTAGTAACTACCCAGCTAATAATGGACATAAATATTCAGCAGCTGTGCACAAGGTCATACATCAGAACAAACCCCAAAAGACACAATAGAAAAAAGGTGCAGCGCTAGTTCAATCAATAAATCAACAGTCTATTAGTCACTACATCCAGGGAATGATAGGTGCTCAAGGATGAAATCACACAGGAAGAAAGTCCCAATCCGTGTCAGGGAGGAAACAAAGACACTCAGGTGCCACTCAACACCCCTGCCGATATACTCTTACCAGAGAGCATGCG
>BLSH010302413.1:1889758-1900309 GCA_018402905.1 Glandirana rugosa | reverse complement strand
CCGAAAAGCTACGAGGAGTTTAAGCCTACCGTCGACTAAGACCATCCTCAGTGGACCTCGGGTGAGTCAGAGGACATACGGAGTCTTGAGTCACGTTATATCAGTTCTCCAGATAACGGAACTGAGACCAAGGGCGGGCCGTCTTCTCCAGCCTCCACTTAACCCCTTCGAAATCGTAGACACCATAGTGTCAATCATTTTAGACACTGAAAGGCGCACAGGGAAGAAGACAAGGCCGGGAGTATTTTGTTCCAGCACCTCGGGAACCAGAGTCAAGGCAATAGACCTCTTGACTATATTGCACTGAGTTCTGAGGCATACAGGAGACTGAGTGGGCTCCAGGTGACTCCTACCAGAATCAGCTGCCATCCGAATTTGAGGAGCATCGAAAAGCCCTGAGCTCTGGGCCCCAGCAGCTGCCCTTTGTTTTGGGACACTAGGAGAAGTACATCCATGTAAATAAGCAGGCTTATGCTCCTTGTTTTGATAAAGACCATAAGAACCTGAAAATACACAGGGTGATGATGAAAGCCCGAATAGCTGGAGCTGGAGATGGTCCTGACCTATAGTGAACTGAAGGAACTTGCAGAAGTCTTCTACAATGGGCACATGAAAGTAAGCATCTTCTATCTATTGGAAAAAAGCTTGCTGACAATTGTCTCAGGTGTGCAAGGTCCAAACCAGGCCACCGCAAGCTGTTCTCCTTCATGACCATAAAGAGGGGCGAGTACCTGCCCTGAAATCTCTCGCATTCGGAAACTGGCACTGCAGCACTTTGCGACACCAGTGACTTATGTAAAGCCTGAGTATATGTTATCTTTATCTCAGTGAGAGGAAAAATCCATTGAAATGAATCCGAGATGAAGCAGACCTCTGATGGACCATACATGACCCCAAGAGAACCTTCGGGCCATTCACTGCATCTTCTAAGGAAAAGCGACACGTTTGCTCAGAAGGGCTCATCCGAAATCATGTCCCCTAGTTCCGTTAGGAATGAGGAGAATAGAACACTCTCTCTGAGGTTACGTCTCCACTATTGCGACCCCAAAGTCGCACCGACTCGGGAGTGCGACTAAGTGCAGCCCCCGATCCAACTTTACAGTCTCTGGATCAGAGCTACAACAAAAGTTGCACCGAAGTAGTGCAGGAACCTTTTCAGAGTTGCTGCAACTTTAAGTTGCATAGATTGGAATGTATGACAAGTTGCACTGGAGGACTACGGAGCCCAAGGTGCTTACAGAACTTCCTCTTACTTTGCAGGGGACTCCACGGGTTCTATTAGTGTAAATGCACCCCAAATTTTAATGTGGCTCACATTCCACTCTTTAAGGGATCTTGCACCACATGCCTCATCAGATATTCCATCTGTTGGAAATCACTATCCCCTTCTCCAACCACCTGGGCTTTAGCATAGCTCATGCAGAGACTTACCCTCTGAGACCGGAGTCCCCAGTAGGCTCCCTTCTTGGAGCAGCTGACATAGCGGTGGGTGCATGAAGGGGGATTCATATCTTCTACTATGAAGGCTGGGTCTTGACAGTGCCCTATGCCAAATACATTTGGAAGAGGAATGTTGTGACCTAATGAGGTCTTTATCATCTTGTGCCGTGTCTTGTTACTTTGGCCTAGAAGGAAAAATAATATACGATAAAAAGGAAATGGTTAAACTCGAAAAGAGTACCCAGGTCAGCAAGGAAAGGAAAGGGTTAAACCCCCCCTCTCATACTTGCTGCACAAGGGCTGGCCACCAGGGGGAGCAGTGAAACCTCCACAGTGCAAAACTGCACAGCCAGACAACCTGCCCAGCTGATCAAGGCATAGCAGAATTACAAAGGCAGCTTACCAGGAAGTTAATGCAAAGCATATACCTGTGATGATTGCACACAGCATTTAGAGAACATTGCTGAAAGCTGCCCACAGAGAAATCCCTATATCAACAGTACTGACCGCTGATTGAATTTCTCCACTGAAATGATGCCACCACCGCCCACAGTGCGCATGCACTGGGTCCCTGGTCAGGAGTAACCTGGGGATACCTGGCCGGAAGAGAAAGCAGCGTCTTGGAACGCCAATGCGCTCCAGCCGCCATAGACTGGAAAACACTAGAGACAGGGAAGAAAACAGACAACCACAAACTGCTGCCATGGAATATGTAATATAAAGGTATACATCACCGCAATTCAATCCTGCTTCCACGATCAAACCGGACCAGGTAGGCTGATCACGCCATACTTGGGGCAGCTAGTAGCTGAGCTGTCTGGCCGTTGCGCCGCTTACCTGCCAGTGGCTAGGCTTCTAGCTCTTCCAGCGCCTCTTCCAATTGCCCACTCCATACCTTGCTAGTAGCTAAGGCCTATCGGAGTATCCAGCAGCTCTTCCAACTGCCCACTCCATACCCCGCTAGTAGCTAGGGCTTATCGGAGTATCGCGACCTGTCTTTCCAGTGGTCGTTGTTGGCCGGTCTTGATCGCGGAGAGGAAAAACTTCAGGTAATCAAATAAACAAACCGGTCCTTAGGAGGAGGACAAAAAGGGAACACGGCCTCCGGCTCGGAGCAAAGATTTATGGGAGTGGGGTCCTATAGGGGAGGAGTGGAGGCGGGGTTAACCCAGACGTATGCTGCCCTGGAGTCTGTCAGGAAATATTGTTTTTTGTTTTTTTTTTAACTATCTGTCTCTTTTTGTTCATAGTGCAAAAAATAACAAAACCCAGTGGTGATCAATTACCACCAAAAGAAAGCTTTATTTGTGTGGAAAAAAAAAATCAATTTAATTTGGGTACAGTGTTGCATGACCGAGCAATTGTCAGTTAAAGTAACGCAGTGCCAAAAAACAAAAAAATGGCCTGGTCAGGAAGAGGGGTAAATATTTCGGATGGCAAGTGGTTAATGCACTTTGATACACAAAAGCGGGTTTCAATTTTTTCCCATGCTATACAAAACCTAAAAAAAAATAAAATGGTGTTAGCTATTCCTTCTTTCTTTCTTCTTTGCAGCATAAGTGGCAGTTCACACTAGTGCAATGGCAGACATTGCATGTGATTCGTAGCGCATTGCTGTTTACATCGCATGCGATGTCTGTGCAATGCAATTTTAGCCATACAGATAGTATGACTGAAATCGCATCACATTCGGGCCAAACTCGCACAGGACCTTTTTTTTGCATCAAACCAGAATCGGATCGCATGGGTGTTCACACTTATGCGATTCATGTCCAAACTGTCAGTTCGCAGTGTGATATGTGAGCTGAAATGGAGGTGTCATTAACATTCCCCTCAGTTCGCATATGGCAGTGTGAACGGACGTGCGAGTCGGGTGCAATGAGGAGACCCGCAGTGGATTTGCAGGGTTCTCGCATCGCAGCAGTGTGAACCGGGCCTTACTCTTCTCCATATTTACAAGGGACACTATCTTCACTAAATTATCTCTACAAAAAAATTGGACACACTAGTATAGTTTACATTTAGATCTAAACATGTGGTAATGCACAATGCCCTGGCTTTCTTCCGGAAGCTTCCTTGGAACATTATCTAACTTAAGGGCTGCTGTGAACTCCCTTAGCGGTATTCCCGAGAGTGACTCGGGGTGGTTTTTACATGCTAGGATCGGTATCCCCGAGTCACGCTCGGGGTAGATGTGCAGAGCCTGCAGCGGGGTTCCTTACCTTCTCCTGGCGATCCAGCGATGATCTCCCATTGCTGTGATCGCCGTCGGGATCCCCGCCGCGCCGTCTGTCGCTCTGGTGACTTCCTAGTTCCGTTCCCTGCAGCAGCAATGGTGCATGGGAGTGGAACTGGGAGGGAAATTCAAATGTTGCACAAACACATAAAAAGGAGGTGATACAATGTAATCTGAGAGGATTACACTGTATCACCTTAGTATCAGACACAGTGCCCTTTCAGTGCCCGTTGCCATTGTCATTTGTGACAAATAAAAGCCTTTGAAAATGGCATCAAAAAAGCGCTGTCCTACAAATGCGCTTTTGGATCAGCTGAGCTGAAAGTGAAATTTCACTTTTTAATTTTTAATATTTTAGCTGGACATTCTAAAAGTTTTATTTATTTTATTTGCATTTCTTCCCAATTTTTTATGTTTTTTATTTTTTTTTAAATTTATATATTCGCAAAAAAAAAAAATGATAGCTTGAGGACCCTTGCAATTTTTTTTTTTGACAAATTTCATTATTTTTCATTGCATTATTGAATAAAATTATATTATTGATTAGATTATAATTCATGCATTTGTGTTTCAAATTTATCACATCTGGAATATCTACTAGAGTCTTGTTTTGGTCAGGTTTAAGTAAGTAATTACTAAGAATTGCAGGCCTATAATACATATCACCAAATTTCCATGCAAAAAATTGTACCGCTTTTGGTACAAAATTCCAGACAGGAGGTTAAAGAATAAAAGACCATGGTGTTGTTTACATCATTTGATTAGATCTGAAAAAGTGACAACAGATATAAGAGATGCTTGCCTGATCTAGCCACTTCCTGTTAAGCCGGCCAAGGAGGGATCGGAATTCGGCCAATGCAGCAGGAACTGGCTGAATTTTGATCCATCTATGGGCAGGCTGGTTGTACTGCAGTTGATCTATCAGCTATAACAGGCAGGACCAAAGCTGGGGGGGAGGCTGCCCCAGTTTACACATCAAGAGGAGCGCCAGCAGTGGTGCTGCCCCCACCCACCGTGGGAACCGCTGCTCTAAGGGTGTCACTGCCGCCCAATCAAGTGTAATGGACAGGCAGGTCTCCCTCCTAGTTCTGCCCAGTGCCCAAACATGTCTTTTCTGCGTGAGGCATCCCAGAGAAGGGGAGGCTTCAAAGAAGGCTCTGGACTGGGGGGGGGGGGTGTGCAGAGGAGGCTCTGGACTGGGGGGTGTGCAAAGGAGACCCTGAACTAGGGGGTGCAGTGAAGGCTCTGGGCTGATGGGGGGGGGGGAGTGTGGAGGGGCCCTGGACTGGAGGGTGCAGTGGAGACCCCCGGGCTGATGGGGGCTGTGGAGGAGGCCTTGGACTGGGAAGTGCGGAGGCCCTGGCTGGGGGCACAGAGGAGGCCCTGACCTGAAGGGGCGCAGAGGAGACCCCAGGCTAATGGGGTGTGTGGAGGCCTTGGACTGGGAAGTGTGGAGGAGGCCCTGGGCTGGTGGCACAGAGGAGGCCCTGACCTGGGGGGGTGCAGAGGAGACCCTGGACTTGGGTGGACTTGGGAAATGCAGAGGAAGCCCTGGACTGGGGGGTGCAGAGGAGGTGCTGGAGTGGGGGGGGGGGAGTACACAGGAGGCCCTTGATTGGGGGGTGCAAAGGAGGTCTTGGACTAGGAGGGGAGTACACCAGAGGCCCTGGACTTGAAAAGTGGGGTTGATAAAGGACCTGGATTCGGAGAGCAGGGTGCAGAGGAGGCTCTTAACCTGGAGTGGGCTGTAAAGGAGGCCTTGGACTAGGAGAGGAGTGCAAAGGAGGCCTTGGACTAGGGGGGTGGGTTCAGAGGAGGCCATTGACTAGGAAATGTTGGTTGGTGTGGCAAAGACCCCTGGATGGGGTAGTTCAAGGGAGATACTGGACTAGGTGAGGGGGTGCCTGGAGGTCCCATATTAGGAGAGTGGATGTCTGGAGGCCCTGGACTATGAGGGGGATCGTGGAGGCCCTCTGGAGTAGGAAGGAGGGCGCCTGAAGGACAGTGGCTTCGGGGGGGGGGGGGGCTTAGCTGGGCTACAGCCCCTAGTGGGCCCCCAAAATGCCTTTTAATATCACTTTAACCACTTCAGCCCCGGAAGGATTTCCCCCTTTAGGACCAGAATACTTTTTGCAATTCGGTACTGCGGCGCTTTAACTGACAATTGCGCGGACGTGCAATGTTATACCCAAACAAAATTGACGTCTTTTTTTCCCACAAATAGAGCTTTCTTTTGGTGGTATTTGATCACTTTTGCGTCATTTCTGATCACCGCTATAAACAAAAAAGGAGCGACAATTTTGCGAAAAAAAAACACAATTTACTTTTTGCTAAAAATACATATGCTAAAAAAAACAACAAATGTATTAATCGGTTTTGCTAGATAGATAGATAGATAGATAGATAGATAGATAGATAGATAGATAGATAGACATATTTTTGGTAAAAAAAATCACAATCGGCGTATATTGATTTGCGCAAAAGTTGCCGCTACATTCCCACATACCCTTTTCCTTGGGGGGGGTGGGTGCAAAATATTGTCCCGCCCCTGGTGCCAGAAGTGCTAGCTATGCCACTGATAAGAGGCAGCATTAATCAATGCATTCTGATAGTGGGATTATACCAGCGGCTATAGCAACCCCTTGCGATAGTCACAAGGGAATCCGGCAGGCTGGTTGCACCCAAGTTGACAGATCGATCAACTTGGTACATTCAGCCTGCCCATTAACAGTTGGAACCGTGTATGGCCGGCCTTAGACTGGTACACATTTGCATGCCTCTAAGCCTTCCCTGATTGCAAATAGAGATATTTAAATATGTGCAACATTGGTCCCTCTACACCCAAATGCTGGGCTACTCAGAACGGGCATAGTTGTGATATTCCCAGGCAGTGTCGGAGTGTGCCTGTTTCTCCCTACCAACTGAAAAAAATCTTATTCCCTTCCCTATCATGAGCTCCTTCACTGGCCAAGAGTAATGTGTAGGAGGCAAGAGGGAGCTGGCAAGCTGTCACAAACAGGAAGTGAGAAAGCTTTTCCCAATCAGAATGGTCCAGAATTTTACCACAGGGGGCAATGAAAGCTACTAGATGATGTATGTACTGGCACCTCTGGGCGCATACACTTTATACATATCAACATGACAACACTGTTTGGGTACCAGTGCAGCAGAGGCACTGGGTTGTGAGCTCACTACAGGAAGTTAGGAGCTCACTGGATTTCTGGCAGATCAATGGGCATTTTTTTGGTACTGGAATGGTTTTTAACCGCTGCACCAGATAACGTACCTAGTATGTGATCCGACACTTCCAGGTGTGGAAGTACACAGCGGGAGCTGATCATGGGTACTGCAGACTCGATATCCTCTGGCACCTGCCAATCCTTAGGTATAGAAGGAGAACAAGGCAGATCGCCATTCTCTCAGTAGAAAAGGCTGCAATTCTGTGTTCCTGCAAAGCAGGGACATGGATCCATGCCTTCCCCTAGTACAAGCATCTCTCCCACAGTAAGAGAACACCAGCCAGGCACACAGTCAACCCCTGATGTTAACCCCTTCTCAGTTACTGATCGCCGCCATTACTAGCGAAAAAAAGAAACAAAAATATCCCATAATTTGTAAATGCTATACATTTTTTTTTTCAATTTATTTTTATTGGATGTGTTTTAAAGCAGAAAGTAAAAAAAATTGTTTTTTTTTTTTTAATTTTTTTTTTTTTTTTTTTTATAGGTAAAAAAAATAAAAATCGCAGAGATGACCAAATACCACAAAAGTGATGCAGTGCCGTATCACGAAAAATGGCCTGGTCAGGAAGGGGGTGAACCTTCCAGAGGTCAAGTGGCTAAAGAGACAAAACATGGGGAAATGTGTATGTAATGGATAGATGTACTGTTTTTCTTCTTTTATTTTGCCCAGACATACATTTTAAGTTATTATCAATCAACCCCATAGCTTCAGAAGTCAACCAGCATGCAGTTTGGTCAGTATCTCATAAAGGATTTGAGGGATTCCTTGGCCCTCTGAATATAAAATGAGGTGGTGAGTACATGGAGGTATCTGCTATATGCTTCCTCAGAAGCCCACAAGTTCGCTATAACATTCTATATTTACTTTCGCAATGTGTTCATACCATAGAATTTGTTATTATGGCAGTCATTTTGTAGAAATGATTTGCAGCTGATGAAATTTGGCAAGCTGCAATTCACGCAACAATGATGCTAATTGTGAGGTTAATGCCTTAGAAGACCTCGTAACGTTGCCTTACTAATTCTCTATAAAGTCTAATGATAATTAGTGCTCTGAAATGACTTTGTTCTATGAAGATATACATCATGAATTATTATTAATATGTCCTTAAAATTAAGGCTGACTAAGTATACATTTAAAAGAGTATTTTTTTTTAATGGCAGGTTCCAGCTAATAATTCAAGGTTCTGTAAACCTAAAGCTAAAGTAAAAAAAAAAGTGATATTAGATAGTTGGCTATCTTTGGTTTGCAGCCTGTTGCTCTATCCTAGCTGCAATTTTAGACTAGCTTGGCTCAAACACATGCCATAATAAGGAAAATTGTTTTCATACTTACCGTAATTTTCCTTTCCTGGATCCTCCTCATGTCAGCCTACTATGGGTCAGCTCCGCCCCTCTGACCCCTTCAGGACAACCTCTTCCCAAGCCTATAAGAGGCGGCTGTCTGCCCATATGCAGTGTTCAGTTTACCCACCTCGCGACGGACTTTGGGTGGGAATTCCTCGGCTGACATGAGGAGGATCCAGGAAAGGAAAATTACGGTAAGTATGAAAACAATTTTCCTTATTCCTGGACCTCCTCATGTCAGCCTACTATGGGATGTACCCAAGCAATCAACCACATAAAGGGAGGGAATACATCAAACACCAGAATCATAAATCGGTATCAATAATCTCATGGCCGACAGCCGCCGACAAAACAGTAGACCCAAAAGCTTCCGATGCCGTCAGAGTTACCTTCACTCTGTAGCACGGAATGAAAGTATTCGGTGCATTCAAGCAAGCTGTCTGCACCCTACTTCTGCTGATACCTTAGCGTATGACGCACAGGTATCTGCCATGCTTCTCATAAATGCGCTCTGAGCTCCAGTGGCGGAGGATATCCCGCCTCCCTATATGCCATCTGGACAGGTTTAAGGATCTATGAAGACCTTATTCTAGGAGGCCTAGCCATGCCCTTCGTGGAGGGCCCAGGCAAGATGAAGAGCTGGTCAAGTTTCCAGACATCTAGGCCACTCTTGGTATATTGATAAGGCCCGCACTAGATCCAGACTAGTCCATTCATCTTTCAAGCTAGTACCTGGATAAGCCAATACGACTGCTTCCCAATTCAACTGCAAGGCTGATGCCACCTTTTAGAAGAAAGTTGGGGACTGTTCTGAGTATTGTTTCCTCTTGGAGAATTCGGCAATACGGCTCCCCGGTTAAAAAGCACACAGTTCATACACCCCTCTGGCCAGTGTAATTGCCACCAAAAAATTGCCCTGAGGTGCACGGAGGTGCTAATAAGGTTTTCAGAATTAAAGGTAGGTCCCACTTCGGAAAGGGCTTTATTGAAGGCCTGCTCTTTATTGCTGCCTTTCAGGAATGCATCCCTATAGGATACAAGGCTCATCTTTGTTCCCCCGTAGCTGACAGGGCAGACTCAAACCTTTGAGGAGCTAAACGACAAAAACCCTTGCCCTGACTTTCCTGGAGACATTTCAATATGTTAGAGACCACGGGTGCCCTCAGAACCCCGCTCTTTCCTGCTGAGAAGCGACAAAAAGGCCTTATATATCCTATAGTAAAGTAATACCGGTAGTTTTCTTTTGACTAAAAGCTCCCCGCCATGAACCTCAGTTTTTCCGGCTTCGGGTTGCACTGCTTGCCCTGCAGCAGAAACTGTTTGTGAGGAGGCAGGAGAATTGCCTGACACATCGCCATTTTCTATGCTAGTGAGCATCATGGTCTTCTGGGCCGGAAGGGCCATGCTGCTATTGCTGTTATTTTCTCCTGCTCTTCATTAACACTCTGAGGAATAGTGAGAGCGGAGGAACCACAGACTAAGGGAAAGTCCCATGGAATGGAAAGAGCATCCTAGCCTAAAGCCTGCGAGTGCCACCTTTGGGAGAAGTAACACGTAATCTGAGAGTTCTTCTCCAACGTCACCCCAATGATTGAGGTCCCCGAGACCTTGAAGATTTTGAACAGGTATCTGGGATCCAAGCTCTGTTCTTTCAAATCCATGGATCTCTGACTCAGTTGATCCACCAGCTTGTTTTGTGGACCCCAAAGGCATGCTGCTGCCTAGAGAACAATCTGGCATGCCATTCCGAGTAGTAGGAGGCCCCTGGTGCCCCCTTGCCGGGCCACGTAGGCTTTGCAACATCGATTGGAAAGCTACTAGAGTGTGCAGAATGGCCCCTTATTCTAACAGGTTTGGATGCTGAGATAGAGATGATTCTCATTTGCCCTGTACTTTTTGCATAAGGAATGAGCTCCTTGGTGTACTATGCTGGCATCTGTAGTCAGCACTACTGGAACTGGAGGTTCGAGAGGCACCCTGTGGTATAGATTCTGAGATACCTTCCACCATATCAGAGGACGTTTTATTGGTACTGAATGGTAGATCTTCCAGGCTAATCAGTGGCGATCCCACTGATGAACAAAATTGTATTGAAAAACTCTCCTCCCGAAATTTGGCCCAAGGTACTACCTGGATTGTGGATGACCACAGGCCCAGGTAGTGCATGCACTTCTTGGCCATCAGAAATTGCCTGGTCATGACCATTCCCGACTTGGTCCGAACTTCCACCAGCTTCCTAAGAGGCAGAATACACGAACTTGGGTGGTGTCAAATTGCATTCTGATC
>BLSH010302413.1:1860319-1881247 GCA_018402905.1 Glandirana rugosa | reverse complement strand
ACAGAAAGAGTTCACATACTTAAGTCACACAAAGAGTTTATTTCGTCAAGAATAAAGACCAAATGAGGGTTTCGACTACAACGGATCATTAACCCCATTGATATCGATCTGAACGCCCAGAGCACAAGGTCTCTCGAACCCTCGTCGAAGAATCGCCTTATGGGTTGTCCCACCGTCGTCAGGCAGTGTTATTGTAATTACTCTTTACGTAGTTCGTAGGATACTGTTGGCTAAAGGACCTGGAGGAGTACAGTCGGATGATACCCAGTCGAGGCGGGGAGACTGGGGAAGTCCTGTTGGAGAAGGGTTCGGGCATATGGGCAGACAGCCGCCTCTTATAGGCTTGGGAAGAGGTTGTCCTGAAGGGGTCAGAGGGGCGGAGCTGACCCATAGTAGGCTGACATGAGGAGGTCCAGGAAATCGGTTGTCATAGGATGCTTGATGCATTTCTCATTAATGTTATTGTGACGGACTGCTGCCACCCTGTTGGGTATTCCGCTAAGAAGCTGCTCCCAAGCTCTCTGGAACACGAGACCCGCAAGTCTAGCTATAGTTACCCCAATTACTAGGCAACATCAGCTTTGGGAGTAAACCAGAAATAAGAACTGCTTTATTTGAGAAACACACTGAATTCATACACTTGAGAAAGACATTCCTCCCCCCGATCATATTACCCTAACAATACAACTGTAACCAGAAACATAAATTAACTAGTCATTCAAACCAACCCAGGTGCCCAGACTTTCCAGCTCCTACAAGAGTGAATACAAAGGACACATCATCACAAGTATAAACACAGCTCACAAGGTTTGTTAACAGGCATACAATAGCTGAGTTAATTAGTACAAATAACAATGGGAGAAAGAACCTTAGGAGCCACACTAGCCCTACTTACAATAAACATATTATAGCAGGCGACCCCAGACAGGTGGCTTGCTGATGACATCACCATCTGCTATGAGTCCCAACAGTGTGAAGCAGTCACTATTGGTAATGAGGCAGTTAGGCCCTATACAGGGATCCTAGAGTCTGTGTGATTTGGGGAGACATGGACTTGAATCCAAAGTAACATTACTTCCAGGGTCCCCAGGGATACACCTCACAAAAAGTATTGTTCCCTTAAAATCTAGGGCCCATAATCAGTAGGCAAGAGGCTAGCATTCAGTCCCCTCCAAAAGCCTCTCTCCCGGGTGAGTCTATCAAGGTTATTAATCATAGAAAAAAATCTGAGGCCCATGGACAAGTTCTATGCTTACTACTTAGGCCATGATGGTTGAATCAGGAGACTACATTATTGTCTACATATAATTTACTTTCCTATATTGTACCTAGCATTAGACATGTGCAATTCGTTTTGTCCCAAATTCCTTTTTTTTTTTTTTAACAAATTTCGAAAAATTTGTTAATTCAGAAATATTCAAATTTCTGAATAATATGAATGAAAATTCAAAAGAACAAAAATCCGAAAATAAGAACAAAAATTCGAAAACCTGAAAATTTAAAAATCTGAAATAATAAGTAATAAAAACGTACCTATAATTTAATAGTCAGTAATAGTTATTGGAATTTCCCTTCAAATATGGCTGTTAGTGAGCGTAACGAATACAAATTTATCCAAAGTTACGAATTATCCAAAACAATGAATGCCATATCTAAACGTAATAAATTAGTAGTAGTAATAATATAAAAACTTTTTATTGTTATTTATTATTAATTTGTTCCATTCTATTTGTTTAGATGCGGAATTCGTTATTTCAGATAATTTGTAACTTCGGATAAATACATATTCTCTACATTCACTAACAGACAAATTTCCAAAAGGAAATTTCAATACCTATAATTTAATAGTTGTTAGTTATTATTTTGGAGTTTTGAATTTTCAACTTTCGAATTCCAAATTCTCGTATTTCTGAATTTTGAATTTCCGAAAAAAAAAACAAAAAAACAAATGAAACGAAAACATTTTCGGCAGTACACATGTCTGCCCAGCATGGCTATATATCTTAGGCTAGATTCACATCTGAACGGGTGGCACTGCTGTGGGACCTCCACAAATACCAACAACCACAACCACCCACACAGAGAAACGCGGGACCAGTGAGCTGTTGCCATTAGTGCTAATGGCAGGCCGCCCTCACTGAAAGTCGCAACCCTACTGGGAACTGAGATTCCCGTACGGGCTGTGATTTCAAAAATAGTGAAGGGACTTCTTTCCTGCGTGTCATGGCAGCCTATTCACATGAATAGGCTCTCGTGCCCGCACAAACCGTGGCCCGCATGGCCGCACATACGTGAAACTAGGCTTCCTGTTATGAGGGCTGTACCATAAGTAATGCAAAAGTGGGCATACTGTAACTTTTACTAACCACTTGACCTCCGTAAGATCCCCCCCATGACCAGACCACTTTTTGCGGTACGGCACTGCGCTACTTTATCTGGCAATTGCGATTTATTTTATTGCGCTGTAAAAAAAAAAGACCGAAAATTCTAAAAAAAAAAAAACAATTTTTTTTACTTTCTGCTATAATACAACTCCAAAAAAAATGAAAATGTCAAATTTCTTCATGCAATGTCTATTCTACTACAAAAATAAAATCCCACTAAGCATATATTGATTGGTTTACGCAAAAGTTAAAGTGTCTACAAGCTATGGGATATATACTGGGATTTTTTTTTCTTATACTAGTAATGGTGGCGATCAGCGACTTGTACTGGGCAATATTGCAGCAATCGGACACTAATTGACACTTTGTGAGAACCAGTGACACGCATATATTGATCAGAGTTAAAAATATGCACGGTCACTGTACTAATGACACTGGCTGGGAAGGGGTTAAACATCTAGGGTGATCAATGGGTTAACCGTGTGCCTAGCCAGTGTTTGTACTGTGTGTGCTGCTTTTACTAGTGGAAGAGATGGATTTTATTCCTTATCTTTGCAGGAACACAAAATTCATCCCTTCCCACGCCAGAACGGAACTCTGCCTTGTTTACATAGGCAGAGCTCCGTTCTGAGTCTCTGCCCAACGATCCACGGGTGCCGGAAGACAGGGCTGCTGATAGAAATCGCGGAGCCCCATACAGACTATCTGACAGGGCCCCCCAAAAAAGTATTAAAGCTATATTTCTCAAGTCGTCTTCCAGGATGGCACACCTGAGAGATGACTGGTCCCATCTGACAGGAAACACAATCAAGAAAGAGTTCAAAAGCCCCCGCCCCTCCCATGCTCCTCCAGTTTTTGATTGTGTTTCCCCACAGTGAAACAGTTTGTTTTTTTGCTAAGATCCAAGGCTGTGAGCTGAGGGTCTCTCCCTGGGAACCAGATCGCAGGCTTGAGTGGCTGGAGGGTCAGGTGGGGTCTCCATTACTCCTCCCAGGGGGGCTATTCCCCAGACTGGTAACAGTCTTCTCAGGGGGGGCAGCAGGACTGAAAGAGCCCCCCTGAGAACTAAAGGACCCTGGGCACAGTGGGGTAGCCAGAAACTTCAGGGACCATTTTCCCCCTCCCTTTTCCTACCTGGCTGGGTTGTCAGAGATTGAGGAGGCTGTGCTTTTTTCTTCCCACGGGCCTCCATTGCAGGAGTAGCCTGGCTCCTGTGTAGTCAGTGGCATTGGAGCCGCATAGAGACACCGGGGGGAGGAGGAGGAGGTGGCTAGGAGCCAGATCGATTTCCTGCTCCCCCCTTGTGACAGGAAGTGACGTCACGGCCACTAGAGGGTGTTTCTGGTCCTCAGGGCTTCACCAAAATGGCGGCGGCATTTTTCACAGGAGGGGAGCGACCAGCATCCAGCGGAGCGGGCGTCCACAATCCTCCTGCTCTTTCAGTAGAGCCACAGCAGCGGTCGGCCAGAGAGCTCTGGCTTCTATAAAGATGGACAGAGAGGAGGGACCGGCAATGGTCACAGCCACAGAGGAGACCACAGTGGGTGAGTCGGCCGGCTGGCATGGGTACTGGTGAGGTGGGACCCTAAATCTTACCCCTGCAGGGAGCGGTAGAGGTTAATGCAGGTGCATTTATCTTGCAGAAGTGGAATCCGTGGCCCAGGGAGGCGCCAGCAGGACTAAGTCTAAGACCTCTTCCCGCTATAAAAGATGTGGTTACTGCAATGATAAACTGCCGCAGGAACACACAAAGCCCTTCTGTTTTAAATATATTCATAAGCTGTCAGGGAAAGAAAGGTCTCAGGTTATGAAGGATTTTCTTGCTGTACAGACAAAGATGTTGACTACTCTCAGGTCTTTTCAAGCAACCCTTAAACCAAGACAGGAAGTGGAGGCACTGTCTAGCATTGAAGGCTCTTCCTCACAAGAAGGGCCGTCAGGCCTTGAGAGGCTACTTAAGCGGGCCACTGTCAGGGTTACTGCCACGCAGGACTCGGAGGAGGAGGAGGAAGCAGAAGGGTCTGAGCAGAGTTGTCTGGATGAGGATAGCCAGGAGGAGGAAGAATCCAGACCAGGCAGACACATTTTTTCGGCTGATGAGATGGAGGGTCTCCTCAGGGTTATTTATATCTCTGAGGATATACATCAGGCTCTAAAAGACATTATCCTGAGGCAGTGGAAGGAGCCAGAGAGGAAACTCTTAAAATTCAAAATCTGGAAGCGTAGATGTCCCTTTAAAGATGAGGAAGAGGAGAGATTCTTTGAGACTCCTAGGTTAGACGCTTGCCTGGCTCAGGTCTCAAAACAATCCGACCTCTCTTTGGAGGATGTGGGTAATATTAGAGACCAAATGGATAGGAGGTCTGAAACTCTACTGCGCAGAGCCTGGGAGGCCAATGCGGAGGCAATGAGTCCGGCCCTGGCCTCAGCTTGCTTGGCTAGAAACGCAGACATGTGGGTGAGCAAACTCCTGGACCACGTTTCACGTACATCCAAGTCAAAACAGGTGTTAGGCTACCGCTTTACCAATCAATTCCAGGGCGTCTATCTAGCAGACGCTGCGGTTGAAACTGTGCGTACAACAGCAAAATCTGCAGCCCTGCTAAATTCAGCTAGAAGAGCCTTATGGGTGAAGACCTGGGATGGGGACCATACATCAAAGTCACGACTGTGTGGTCTCCCGTTTGAAGGGCCATTACTATTTGGCGCAGGTTTAGATCAGGCCCTTGCCAGATCTACAGAAAAGGGGAAAAAATTCCAGGTGAAACCTAAGAAGACTAAGGGAAAAAATTTTCGAGGCCCCCAAGAGTCCAATCGGTTTAAGAACAAAAAAGAAGATAAAAGATGGGGGTTTGGCAAAGGAAAACCAAAAGGGAGTCTCCTTTTTTCCAGCCAAAAGTCGGCCGACAAGGAGAGTGGGAGTTACACCAGAGGTGTTTTCGATGGTATGTCAAACCTTCGGGACACCAGAGGTGGACCTCTTTGCCAGAAGAGGCAACAGGAAAGTCAAGAGATTCTTTTCCCTGTACAGAGAGAGGTTCAGAGGGGGTAGATGCATTGGCCCACGAGTGAAATTTCAGGCTAGCCTATGCCTTTCCCCCCTTGGCTGCGATCCCAGGGTGCTACACAAACTGAGTCAGTCAGGGGACAGACTAATTCTGGTAGCGCCTTGGTGGACCAAGAGGACGTGGTTTCCCACTCTGAGATCACTCTGAAATGGTCAGTAAGCCCTCCTCAGCACCTTCCGGATCGGCAGGTAAATAAGGGATTCCATGCAGAAGCAACGTGGAGTTCTTGAAGAAGAAATATAGGGGAGCACTGTCTGCAGGGGATCAGGTAAGTAACATGCTTTGCTCTCCCCTAGACCTAGATGAACAGTAAATCCTTACAGTGAGTTCACAGCCCCACTGCAAGGAGAAATTTTCAGATTTCCTGGAGTTTCCCTTTAAGCAAAGTTAATTCACTAAACACAACACCATATACTCTGAAGGTGGCTTATAGACATGTGCAATTTGTTTTGTTCCTAATTTGTTGTTTAACAAATTTTGACAAATTCGTTAATTCGAAAGTATCCGAATTAATGAAAATCCATTTACTGAATTTTTCTGAATATTCGTAAATACATAAAAATCTGAAATAATAACTAACTATAATAACTTAACTAGTACTAACTATTATATTATAGGTATTGGAATCTCCTTTCAAATTTGGCTGTTGGTGAATGGAACGAATTTATCCAAAGTTATGAATTATCCAAAATAACGACTGCCGTTACTAACGAATGGAACATTACTAATTGATAATAAATAACAATGATAATAAAAACTTTTATTATTATTTATTTGTTCCATTCCATTTGTTTAGGTGCGGCATTCCTTCTTACTACTGTAGTTAGTTATTGTTAGTTATTCCAAATTTACGAATCACGGTCATAACGAATGACCCAAAAAATGGGGAAAAAAAGATGAATGTAACGAAAATGAAAATGAACACATTTTTCATCAGTGCACAGTGACTTGGCTTATGACACACATACAGTCAGCCTTGTCTGTCTCTGGTGCAGGTCATCTCCTGGGTCATTCTAGCCCCACTTAACATCATGGCAAATGATGCCAGCTGCATTCCAACATACAATCCCCTAAGCAACTTTATTGTGCTACATGTCCGTGCACAATCCACCTGGGTTCCTCCGACGCGTTTCATTTTGAAGAACTTGAGTGACTTATCCTGTAATTGTTATTATCTTAGCAGTCATTCAGATTGGATCCCCACTGTACATCTACTAAAGGGGAGATCTACAAATTTGTACATACAATGCTATTGTGGAAATATAGCACAGCAAGCAAGTAAAATGTAAAAGAAACATTAAAGTGGCTGTAAAAGTACAAAGTTTTTTTTATCATAATACATTCTTTGCATGAAGGTAAAAAACCTGTGTGCAGCAGCCCCCCAGACCCCCTATTGCTTAAGCCCCCTCTCAATCCAGCAATGTCCATGAGAGCCTTTCCTCTCCAGGGACTCGCACTCCTGATTGGCTTTTGGCAGCAGTGGGACCCAGAGGGGGCGGTGCCATGGCTCCATGTGTGAATGGGGACACAGAGCCATGGCTCGGGAGCACGCCTGTTTGGATGCCCCCACAGTAAGCTGCTTGCTGTGGGGGCACTCGGCAGGACGGAGGAGCCAGGAGCGCCTGTGGGGACCCAAGAAGAGGAGGATCTGGGCTGCTCTGAGCAACTTCACAGAGCAGGTAAGTATAATCTGTTTGTTATTTTTAAAAGAATCCAAGGCTTTAATATCCCTTGGTCGCTAAGTTCTTGGTTACACCTAATGCGGCTTTGAAATTGTGCAACTTCACTTCACGCATGATTTCTAAGCCTCATGTCAGTATATCTTCAGGTAGGACTTGGAAGACAAAGATACACAGATGTCTATGCAAGTCACAGCTGAACTTACAAAAAGGTAGTGCAAGGACTACTTTCAAAATCGTTGTGACTCTGATGGAGTCAGAGCTGTACCAATATGGCCGCTTCCATTGCGGGCAATAAGGTGCTACTTGTCATGCAATTTGAAACAATCAAATCGCATAACAAGTCACACCGGTGTGACTGAGGGCTAAAACAATATCC
Organism: Glandirana rugosa; assembly: GCA_018402905.1. NCBI lineage: Eukaryota > Metazoa > Chordata > Amphibia > Anura > Ranidae > Glandirana > Glandirana rugosa. The sequence continues at coordinate 1,873,737 of BLSH010302413.1, read as the reverse complement.
CTGCACTTGTGAGAACCATTCAGAATATTTGCTATGAAAGTATATCTTTCTTTTTTTGCAACAGGTACATCGCAAACCTGTGTTTGTGCATTCTCCTCTAAGATGTCTGGTACTCAGTAGTCACTCATTGAACTTCTATATGGTATATCATATATAACTCTGTACTCTCTTGTAGTGCCCTTACATTGTAATCACAAGGCAAAGGTCATGATTATGGTTTCTGGTTAATAAACCATTCTGTCCAGAGACACACTTGTCCTTTTCACAAGCTGACCTTTCTATCATTTACCAGGCCATCGATTTCTTTATTTCTGCAGAACAGGAACAATCGAAATGACTGGGAACTGTTGAACTCATGAATGTCCTCATCTAAGGACTGTTATTTTAGCAAACATTTCCTGTGATCGCATACTGTGGTATAGCGTGCAATTTTGGAGTAGAAAACTTCTAATTTTCTTTTTTCTTAATGTTTAGGAGAGAGTGGGGTAAAGGTTGGAGTAGCATAGTGGCTGAGTGGTTAGTACTTCCACCTAGCACCACTAGGGTTGTCGGTTTGAATTTCCGAACACGGCACTACCTGCCTGAAGTTTGCATGTTCTCTCTGTGCCTGCGTAGGTTTCCACCCAAAGACATGTTGGTAGGTTAATTGGCTCCTGTCTAGATTGGCCCTAGTATGTGCATGTATGAATGTGAGTTAGGGACCTTAGATTGTAAGCTCCTTGAGAGCAGGGACTGATATGAATGTACAATATATGCATAAAGTACTCCATAAATTGATTGTGCTATATAAGTACCTGTAAATAATACTGTCCGCACCCTGTTAAGGATATTTCACTTTACTAGATGCTATGGGGTTGATTTACTAAAGCTGGAGAGTGCAAAAAATGGTGCAGCTGTGCATGGTAGCCAATCAGCTTCTAACCTCAGCTTGTTCAATCAAGCTTTGACAATAAAACCTTGAAGCTGATTGGTTTCTGTGTGGAGCTGCACCAAATTTTGCACTTTCAAGCTTTAGTAAATCAACCCCTATGCGTCATTCAACCCGGAATTTTGTGGGGAAGAAGAGGAACTGTTGTAGGGGACAGCTCTAAAGTGAAGAGTACTATTGCTGCCTGCGGCCTTGTGGCTTCTCAGCCTGTTTCCCATTGCTCATGCACGAGTCACACTGTGCCTTGTGAATGGTCCCGTAGTCTTCTGGGACCTGAAATGTATCCCAAAAAAACTGTGGGGGAAGGAGGCGGGGGATGAACTTCCGGCTCAGTTCAACGTGGGAGTGGGTACCTGTCAAAACCAGTTTACTGCCCACCCCCACCCAAAAAAAAAAATGTGGCAGGGGAGGGTGCAAACAAATTCCAAATATTTTTTTTTTCCTGTTACAATATGGTCTAATACAGTCTTTATCAACCTTTTTACCAAAGGGGGTTCTGGTTTTAACATGATACAGACATGTGCTTTTAACAAGCAGATTCTTGGCTTTCAATGTGGAGGTTGTACAAGTGGCTGGGAAACCACTGATCACTTGCACAAGTATCGCAATGTGCCTCCTCCCCATGGGGGGTGTTGCTAGAAAGGGCAACGGGAGCTCAACTGCTCATGGGCAGGAAATGGCGTGTATGACTAATAGACCCTGGATGTCTCATTAATAACAAAAAAGAGGTTATTGGCTATTGTAAAAGTAGCTCATCCATACTAACCATTGTCTGCAAAAAAAACCTTTAATCGGTTGGACTTTACTGGTACCAGAGAGGAACGACCACACAAATTTATAAAAATATATACATTTTATTACAAAATATTACAATTATTTATGGTAAAACCATCTAATACAATGTACTGTGCTATGTTGGCCATACTAATAAACCGTCACTAATATACTTTGCATATACGATCCAAGAGGTCAACATGTTTCACCTATCAGCTTCATCAGGACCTCATTATTTTGATAGCAAAGAAAGAGAGGCCAAGCCAAAAAAGGCACAATAATTAACATGAAAAAATGCATAATGAAACATCATAATATGATCAATATCTTTTTATATATTTTTATAAATTTGAGTGATGTCTCATTAAGAGATCCTGTCACCTATATACTATCATTACCCTACACATGTTATACATCACCACGCACTCTGGAGTAAGGGCAATCATTTTAGCACCAGAGCTCCTGTGTAACTCTAACCTGGTAACCTGCAGGAGCTTTTAAAGCATTGATAAAATTTAGGGTACTGAAGTTTTTCTTGACATGTTGGGTTCTTATTTACTTGGCACAACCTCTTCTTTTATATTTTACCAGAAAAGTGTGTGCTTGTGTTGGGGGGGGGGGCGCACGGCAAAATGCACCTTCACCTGAGTAGACAGAAATCATTGCACCGGCCCTGCATGACACATTAGTGTGAAAAACACTCCTTACACTTGTGGTCATAACAGATGATTCAAATATTAGTGGGAACTTATCTGAGAGGCAGAAATTGCTTATTGCCTAAGGAACCCCTAACAACCTCTGGAGGAACCCTAGGGCTCCATGGAAACCCGGTAGAGAAACCCTGCTCTATATGAGGTATGATTTAATATGAATATAAAAATAGGAAGCATCTTCACATTTCCTCTCTATTTTTAAACATTAACATAGCAGAAGACTTTCCTTTTTAAAAGGATTATAAGAATGGAAGAGAGATTTCACTCCTAGTATTGCTCTAGTGTGATTAGTTCCTTGCCTTAAATCCATCATCCATATTTAGACAGCGCTAAGTCTAGGGGGTCAGTCAATTAGAACGAGGGCAAAAGACACAGTTCTTGTAGAAGGAAGTGACTCAATACAGAATGACAAAGCGAAAGAACTCTACATGGGGAGGTTAGAATTGTATTTACTGTCTCTATTATATTAAATAGAGTTGCCAGTTTCATGGTTTCGAGGGAGAAATGATATGAAAAGGAGCATATGGAGAACACAAGTAATGTTAACCAGTTATTATGTCTGAAATCTGATTTCACTATTCTCACATTTTCTTTTTTTTTCAAGTTCTTTATTTATAGAATAAAGTATTCATCTGAGCAGAACAATACAAACCCATTCACATAATGAGAGCGGTATCTCGCTAAATACAAAGATAACATTGCCTGTGAGTGATATAGAATATGTGAAACATCAGACACCCAGAGAAGACAAATCAGCGAAAATCCAGGGCTAACCTTAACAAATTTTTCAAAGTTTTTTGTTCAAGAAAGTAGGGGAAACGAGAGACAGGGGAGAAGGATGCCTATGACCAGCAGAGAAGTAGGAAACAAATGGGGAAAGAGAGTGTGGGAGGTAATAGAAAAAAAAACAAAAATATTCCCAACCCACCCCCCCATTAAAACTGGAGAAGGAGGGTGGTGGGATGTGCATAAGTGTCAGCAAGAATGGCGGGAAGACCTCAATCCCCAGAACCATCCTCCAGAAGAGCCCTGCCCTCGTCCAAACATGTTCCAATATGAGCATGTTTTAGTATATTGCACTCTCCTGTTATGGGCGGTAAGTACTAGGTCCCCTAAAGCGTTAATAATCCCGACTTTGTTGAGCCACATGGCAATGGAAGGAGGGCTAGGGTCCTTACAGCACAATGTGATATAGGCTTTGGTGACATTAAGTATGTGATGAAGTATTGATTTCGTATATATCTTAAGGGGAATTTCAGAGCAATGTAGCAATAAGAAGTCAGGATCCTCCGATATCGGAAAATCTGTAAATTGCTGGGTGATCTTTTGCATTTTAGACCAATACTGTTTTATTTTGGGACAAGTCCAGAATATGTAAAGCAGAGTCCCCTGTTCCCCCGGCATCTCCTGTTCTCACATTTTCTACCTAATAATAGGAATGTACATTGACCAAGTCTCAAGCATATTGACTTATTTTTGGCATTGGGGAGGGAGGATTGGTTTATATGCAACTTACCTGCCCATCATTATCCCTGAGGAGCTGGTCCATTAGACCCTTCGCCATTTACAAATACAAAATTAACAAAGAATTTTTTTGGGGGTTTTATTTCTATTATTTTGTTAAATGATTCCTCTAAAAGGGAATTATAAACCTGCTCATTCCATAGTATAATGTTTATACAATATTTATATTTTGTTATTATTATACAGGATTTATAAAGCAAGAGTGGTTTATGCAGCAATATACAACATAAAGGAAGGCTGTACAACACAATACCTATCAATACAATAGGATTAGGAGGACCCTGCTCATGAGAACTTACAATCTACTGCATATACAGTGGTATAATAGCCATTGAAATGCTGAAAGGCTCTGGATGTGGCTGGGTGTCACTGTGGGGAGATGTGGGTTCTGGAGGGAGTTAGGGGTCTCTGCAGCAGACTTAGTGGCCCTGTAGGGGATGCAGTCTCTGGAGGGGTTCAGAGTCCAGGAGGCTGGAGGCTTTGCAGAAGCACTGTGGGAGATTGGAGGGCACTGTGGGGGCTAGAAGACACTTTTGAAGGTTTGGAAGCCTTATGGGAGACTACTGGAGATTGGGGGCATTATGGGGAGCTGGAGGCTCTGCAGTAGGCCGAGGGCCTGGAAGGATGAGGGTGGCTGTGGGCTCTCAGCAAGCCTGGTGGCACTGCAGGCCACTATGAAAGGTTGTGGACACAATGGGAGCTGGGAGGCACTGTGGTGTGTTAGGGGATCTAAAGCTGGCTCGAGGCCTGGGAGGAGAGTGGCCATGGACCAGCACAGGGCCACAGTCCACTGGTTGTGAACCACGGCTCTACAGTGCTGTGCTTTTTTAAGTGGCATATAAATTGAAAAGATAGTGTAACCATTCAAGTTTCCAAATGACAGCGTTGATTCCAAATGGGGGCCTTAATATTTTAGATATCAACATGTTTTGCCTAGAGTTACTTCTCCTCAGCAAGCAATCAGATTACACATTTCAAAGCAGGTCTGCTTATGATTGTTGGCTGAGGAAAAGCAACACTGACCCTTAATTAAAAAAAAAATGAGCAAGTGCAAAGCATGTTAAAGGGAATTTGTCATGAGAGGATAATGAAGTCTGCCATTGCATACCTTCCTTTTAAGAATGCTAGTTTTATGGCTATTGCTTTGGCTTCAGTACTGTCTGAGCAGTGGACCTGGATTAAGTATAGGGATAAGGCATTCTGACACTCCTTTAATGTCCCGTTCCATAACTTAAAAGCACTACACTTTGACACAGCCATGCAGCTATTATTTTTGGGAGGAGGCCAGCAATGGTAGTTCCCCATATTTTTCTTATGGTAAGTTTACTTTCAGCGGAGATCTCCTGGTGAAATTTTCCTCCTAGGACTGTGCAGTCTGGGCAGACCACAATGATGTCCACAGGACATCTGGTTGAAAGGGTTATAGCTAGTTAATATGTTATTGTGTTCACATTTTCCCACATCTGACTTCATCCTTCATCATTACTAGCTGGCAAGCTTTCACATTTCTCTATAGCTATGTACATCATAATGAAACCAATGGCTCAGAATGGATGAGATGCATTGAAAAGAAATCAAAGTGAATAAAAATGATATTGCGGAACATCCAACACCTGTTCAATGTATAAATCAATTTTCCAGGAGCTTAGCTTTGAGCTGGGGAATCTTAGCACTTAAATTAGGCCGCCTGTCTGGTTACATTGCCTAGCAACCATCATTGTTCTGTACCTGTGCAAATTTAGAAAAATAAGCTACTGTCCTACTTTTGTTTCTAGCGTGTTTATCTGTGACCTCAGCTTGGAAGGCAGTCAACACCTTCAGTGTACAACGTGTTCCTAAGTCTAAGTGGTCACCATATTTAATAGAGTTTGGGAATTCTTTACTGAAACCCTAGGCTGAGCTGCTTTAAAACTGAAATCACATAATCACATAATAGAGGAGCTTAGCTTCTGAGCTTATGTATCTAAAGTATTTACACTCAAAATTTTGCTGAAGAAACTCAAACTACAATATATCTGATTACACCAAGTTTGGTACGTTATTATATATACCATTTTTATTTTCCAAAACTCTTCTCAGCAAATATCATTTCACTAATTATTAGGGTGAATGTATTATTTGGTCTGAACTGGGATCTGCAGCAAAGAGGGTCAACCTGCGGCAACTGGATGTTCAACACATCTCTAACTCCTGGTATAAGGTGAACCATCTATTGAGTGAACTATCAAAGTGATCCTTTGAACCCTTATTTGTTCACTATTATCCAGTGGCGGCTGGTGGTATTTTTTTTGGGGGGGCGGCAAACCATGCACCCACACACCCCCCAAGTTGGTCGGCCACTCACCAGCCCCGCACTTACCTCATCTAGGTCGCGGGCAGCGCTTCCTCCAGGATGTTCAGGAAGGCAATACCGAATATTAAACTGCTATTGTCACACAACTGGATGGGCTCAGGCGCAGTGCTCTGCATCCCGAGCCCACCCTTTTTTGAAGCCAATTAGAACCTCAGGCTCTAATCATGTGCTTTTAAATAAAAAAAAACCCTCCATTGGAATCCAAGCATCTGGCGCCCTGCTTGTAGATTAGGGGCCAGGCACATGGATTAGGGGGGTGGCGCCCCGTATGGACGGGCCGCCACTGCTATAATCCTTATTAGAGGCTGTGCTCCAACGTAGTCCTCAGTCAACCCACAGCATCATCATGGTAGTAGGTCAATTACCAGTAAGTACATTTTTGTAGTATTATTATTATTATTATACAGTATTTCTATAGTGCTAACAGTTTGCAGCGCTCTACAACATGAGGGCAGACAGTACAGTTACAATACAATTCAATACAGAGGGAATCAGGGCCCTGCTTGTTAGAGCTTACAATCTAAAAGGGAGAGTCAATAGATACAAAACGTAATAACGGTAAGTAGGAGTAATAAAGGTAAGTATGAGATAGTCAGGCAGATTGGGGGAGGGAGTTCCATAGGATGGGTGAGGCTCGGGAAAAGGCCTTTAGGCGAGCATGGGAGGAGGTGACAAGGGAGCTAGAGAGCAGGAAGCCTTGGGAGGAGTGTGGAGGACAGTTTGGTTGGTATTTTGAGACCAGGTTAGTGATGTAGCTGAGAGCCAAGTTGTAGATGGCATTGTAAGTTATTGTTAGTATTTTGAATGTAATTTGTTGGGTGAGAGTAAGCCAGTGGAGGGCCTGGCAGAGTGGGGTACAAGACACTGGATGGTTGGTAAAGTGGATGAGCCTGGCAGCAGCATTCATGATGAACTGAAGGGGGCGTAGCCTATGTAAAATGCAGCTTACCAATCCATAAAGCTGCAGTAAACCGCTGTTTTTTTTTTTTTTTTAAACCTGCAAGGCTGCATTGCATACTAACACAGTATATGTAACCTACTTTAGAACAAAGCCTGCCAGTGCCACGCTGTCGCCACTGAATGTGCTTCCATCTTTACCTGGTCTTCTTTCTGGGTTTGTGGACTCCGGCTGTGTGAGTGGCCTGAGCTGAAATCACACGTGGGAGCCACCGTTTACAGCACAGGATTCTGGAGGAACACAGGGGTATGCCGTTCCTGGTTTACGTCACCAGCTGCATCTACAGTAAATATCTATTAAACGGTGCACATTTAGGAGATATTTACAGTACATATAGGAAAGCCTTATTATACGGTAGGCTTACCTATAGGTAAAATTCATGCATGGGAGTTTAATCCCACTTTAACCGGTTCCCCACCGCGCGCCGTGTTTTTACGGCGGCAGTGGGGGAGCGCTGCGCGAATCGCCGTAAATAAGCAGCAATTCGCATTTTGACCACCAGGGGGCGCGCACCCGCCGCACTCCTGAGGAGTGTGCCCGCGGCTCGGGCGGACCCGATGTCCGCCGGCGAGCCCGCGATGAGCGGCTACAGGGCAAAGAACGGGGAACTGCCGATGTAAACACGGCGGTTCCCCGCCCTGTCAGTGGGGCATGAGAGATCTACTGATCCCTGTCACTGGGATCAGTTAGATCTCTCATGCCCATGTTAGCCCAACCCCCCCACAGTAAGAACACACCCAGGGAACACAGTTAACCCCTAGCTCTCCCCCCCAGGTTAACCCCTTCACTGCCAATGACATTTATACAGTAATCAGTGGACATTTAAATTTCTGATCGCTGAATAAATGTCATTGGTCCCAAAAAAGTGTCAAAAATGTCCGACATGTTCGCTGCAATATTGCATTACCGCTAAAAATCGCAGATCGCCGCCATTACTAGTAAAAAATAAAAAAAAAATAAAAACCCCAGAAATTAATTCTCATCATCCGTAAACGCGGCCACTTTTGCGCAAACCAATCAATAAACGCAGATTGCGATTTTTTTTTATCGCAAATATGAGGAAGAATATAAATCGGCCAAAAACGGTGAAAAAAAATTTTTTTTTATATTTTTTTTTTGGATTTGAATTTTAGCAAAAAGTAAGAAATTTGGGTTTTTTTGCAAAATGGTCGCTCTTCTTTTGTTTATAGCGGCGATAAGAAATGACGCAGAGGCGATCAAATACCACCAAAAGAAAGCTCTATTTGTGGGAAAAAAAGGACGCAAATTTTGTTTGGGTACAACGTCGCACGACCGCGCAATTGTCCGTTAAAGCGACGCAGTGCCGAATCGCAAAAAGTGCTCTGGTCCTAAAGCTGCAAAACCTTCCGGGGCTGAAGTGGTTAAATGAAATGGCATCCTTTCTTTTTAGGCTTTTTTTCCTTTTATTTTCATCTGGTGATCAGGCCAGTAACACACTTTCTGTGTTAGGGTGGCTTCACTCTTTGGAGGAGCAGCATAACCACTCTTGGATAGCTGCACTGTCAACTCATTGAAGGGGTAGTGTTGAATGCACTAGCAAACTTAGATGGACTTGGCTAACAAATTAAACCCCAGCTAACACTTTTTAAGCAGTTACATCATAGAGATATCATCACATTCACACATAAAAAGGTTTATTGAATAAAAAGTTACACTCACATGTCCAAGGAGTAAATGCGCATGAATCAAATTAAAAGCCGCGGTAGTAAAGCGTGCCTGCGTCATCCAGAACCACTTAACATGTTTCATCAAAGAGTGACATAGTCGGAGACTACCGCGGCTTTTAATTTGATTCATGCGCATTTACTCCTTGGACATGTGAGTGTAACTTTTTATTCAATAAACCTTTTTATGTGTGAACGTATTACACCATCGCGGCACGCTCTTTCATTTCACACTGTGCCGGCTTGTATGGGCCATTCTGCTGTCTGAGTCTGACTCCTGTAGCTGATCATATTCCTGTGGGAGGAGAAGATCGTTTGTTCTCTGACTGGGACGGATAGTTTACCTTTTGGCTGCTTGCTGGCATTTTTGGCTCTTTATAATCTTAGAGCCCATACTCTCTGGTAAGCAGGATTGCCCCTTTTTGTGCACCAAGGTGATGAGTTGCTCCTTCATCCTCTCCACTCTAGATGGTGTCGGTTTCTACACCCTCATTGTTGTCATACCCCGTCTCAGCAGTCAGTAGCAGAGAGGAGGACAGAACTCCTCCACCAGATCCTGCACTTCTCCATGCAGCCACAGAGAGGCTCATCGCTGACCCCCCCACCCCCCATATCTCCGTTTCAGTGGTCGGCAGCAGAGAGGAAGCCAGAGCTACTCCTACAGAGCCTGTGCCTCTCTGTGCAGCTGCAGCACCCCCTCCTTTCCACCTCCCCCTGGTCTCAGCATGCAGCAGGTCCAGGCCTCCTTTGGCCCTCCTACAGACCCTGCACTTTCTGCTTCCCAGCTCCGCTCCCAGCTTCTTCCCGGTAGCAGCACAAGGTAATTAGGTGCACTGTGATGTAAAGGAGGGTGAGGGACTCTTGAATTGGTGGGGGGGGGGGGGCAGCTCTTGACATCTGATGTAAGAGGGAGTGTTGTGCTCTGGACATCTAGTCTTACAGATACAACCGGCCCTTGGAGGGCAACCATAATGCTGATGCAGCCCGCAATGAATTTGTGTTTGGCACCCCTGCTCTAGGTCATTATAGACTTAATTGTCTATTGACCTAATCACTCACTGACAACTACTTGATAGACCGCAAGCGCTACTGCGCAAAGATTTGCCCTGCAGCGAACATTCGATATTTTGCTGCTGAGGTTGCGCTGCAGGAAACTTTGTGTGACACCTTTATAGTGCTGGATATGTGCGGTATGTGCAGGAGGATTCTGTAGAGATTCTAGCTTTTGCTTGACTCTCCTCAGCATGGTCCTTATGACCCTCTTCCCTGCTTGACATGAGGTAAGCCTGTGAAACCCCTTGTGAGACTTTGTCAGACACTCCAATGACTCCTTCATTTGCTGTGGTTGTATGGTACAGCTGCTCTGATATAGATAAGGCTGTCTCTAATTGGTGTGGCCTGATGAATGATTTGTCCTGCTGAACTTACTTGTCCATTACTACCTCCTCATGCAGATCTTCTGCCTCTCACTTTGGCTTGTCTGACATTTATTTATTTATTTTAACAGAGTATTTTACCTAAGTTTAATAGCACCTATGGCAATAGGGGGGATAAATATGGGTTGCTTTGGTGCCCACTACTTTAAAGCACATGTATGCAGTGATGTGCTGAAAACAAATGCAGCATTGCCTGTGCCACCATGTATACTGGGAAAACAATGCCCTAGAAACAGAAAATAAAATATACCTCTCCCAAAAAAAAAAATCTGAAACACTAAATGCCAACCCTTTTTTGACCTATCAGGAAATAAAAAAAATGAATAAATGGGAAATTAATGTGTAGCACACCCCCTAGTAGAATGGAATCCCCCACCTTGCACAGCCAGGCACACCAAATCTTCACAGGCACACTTAAGTCAGAGAACAGTCCTTGTTTTCTTTTTTTAGTTTTATTGAGGGCAATAACTTGAATAGGGGCGGGAGCTTATTGGATGCCCATTTGACTTCAACAACTAAAGGGATGGCTTTTCCTATATATAGTCCCTATATCCAGCTCCTCTTCTTCACTCCAGAACAGGCTAGCTTGCAGAACTTAGCTGGAACACTGAGAGCACCTTGGTCAGGTGAAGCAATGGCCCTTTACAGACAGGAACCCACCTGGCTGCAGCGGCCCTTTTCACTAACCCTCCATGCTATCTTCTCCCACAGTCCTCCAGACTGACACTCACCAGCCCACCCGGCTGATTCTCAGATATCCCAGGTGTGTTGACCATCTCCGCTCCAGCTGTCCTTGCTCTGGTGCCTCCAGGAAGGGTTCCCTCTGTGTGTTTTGGTAGGAATCTTCCAGCGCCCAAGCCCCAGGCCTGTGGTCACCCCTCTCAGGCTAAGGGGCACCCTCAAGGGCCACCGACAGCCTCCTTAGCACTCCATCTCCATATTCCACACAACTGCCCCTCCCTGGCATGACTATTTATGAGGTGCCCTGCCCCCTGCTAGCCCTTTACTAGGGATTGGCTGAGGCCCTCATAAATATTCCAAGCAGCTCCTCTTAGCTTCCACCCATTATGTCCAGACCATTCTCCAATTTCCCGGAAAACAGGGAGAGGCACCAAAGAAGCTGCTAGGATGAGTCACCCAGCCCTGAGTCACTAAACCATGACCTAGATTCACAGCCCAGGTTTGGCCCTAAGCCAAGCTGAAATTGTCCTACACCAACAGCTACACTAACATTCTAACATATTAGAGGGTGCTACAAAGGTAAAACCCAATAAAAAAACACTGCAATGGGACCCAGCTAAACAGTAATTACAGTTGTTGCCGACACACACAAAATGTTCAAACGGACTGTTGGGTCTCTGAACTGTGAACTTGGGTGACTGGGGGTACGTGAGAATATGTAGCCCACCACTCTGCAATCCAAAGTAATTTAGCACAATATAACATAGTACAGTACCATATAGCAGCTAGATCTCCCAACACAGACTCTGCTTCTCTAAGCTACTCCAGCACACTGACAAATGGCTGATGGGACCTCACCCTTTTACAATGAGGGATCTTGCACATGATAAGATCCCAATTATTGGCCACTCCAATCCTGCTGACTATAGTTAAATCAGGCAGGGCATTATGGGTCCTTTAATTAAAATTTGAATTTGATCATAAATTCACCTTAACTGCAAACCTTGAAAGCCATGGATTTGCAGCAAACCCAATGTGTGGCGAAACAGAATCTGACAGACAGTTATACAGTAATATTTTCATAAACAAGAGGCAGCCCTAGGGCTCAGCGGCATAAGGAAATAACACAAGCATATGAACTTGATGCTTTCTCTAAGATATCTTGGGACCTTCGTCTGGCTGACTCATACACTCTTGAGTAGAATACGATTCCACACTGATTTATCCACAACAAGTCTGAGACTTATGAATAATAAACCGTTTCCTTCATAACATCTGAGCTGATAATACATTGCTGCAGTAGAGGAAATACTGAGATTAAAAGTCTGAAGGTGTTCTTGAATTGATAGATGCAAGAAAGGAAATTCTCTGTTTATTTCATAACCATCAATTACATTTCAACTGTCATCTTCTGGGACAAGTTACACAATTAGATATACAACTGTTGGACGTGGAGACCTTTAAAGTGAAACCTTCTATTCCCCATATCCTTGTCACTCTGTGGAAAAATGGTAAGTGGGAAAAACAAGGGAGGTGGTACAAGAGGTACATGGAAACCCTGTACAGTGAAGTTTATTTGGTTTTTCATATGCACAAATAGGAAAGGATGGTGGTTTGATATTACATATATGTAATATACATATGTAGGTTGCATTAGACCCGGGGTCTCCAAACTATGGCCCTCCAGTTGTTCAGGAACTACAATTCCCATCATGCCTAGTCATGTCTGTGAATGTCAGAGTTTTACAATGCCTCATGAGACGTGTAGTTCCCCAACAGCTGGAGGGCCATAGTTTGGAGATCACTGCATTAGACCATCAAAATGGTACACAAAGATGCAGAGAATATATCTGTCTTTACAAAGATTCTTCTTTTGGTGGGTGGTCACATTTTGCAACAGACCATTTTTAAATGAGCTTTGGCCCAGAGAAGATGGTGTCGTTTCTGGATCATGTTCAGATACAGTGGCGGCTGGTGAAGTTTTAGGATGGGGGGGCGCCAGGTCCTGCCCTTGCTTTTTGACCCCTCATACTTCTAATAAGCCCCACCCCTTATAGAATCCACCCACTCTGTCCCCTGTATTCGACATATTGTGTCAGGAGTACACAGCTCAGCATCACAGGGCACAGTATACAGCTCAGCATCACAAGACACAGTATACAGCTCAGCATCATAGGACACAGTATACAGCCCCAGCATCACAGGGCACAGTATACAGCCCCAGCATCACAGGACACAGTATACAGCCCCAGCATCACAGTATACAGCTCAGCATCACAGGAGGGGTAAATTGCAGCCAGTATCACAGGAGGGGGTAAATTGCAGCCAGTATCACAGGTGGGGTCACTTATGCAGCCAATAACACA
>BLSH010302413.1:1842852-1860309 GCA_018402905.1 Glandirana rugosa | reverse complement strand
AGCTCAGCATCACAAGACACAGTATACAGCTCAGCATCATAGGACACAGTATACAGCCCCAGCATCACAGGGCACAGTATACAGCCCCAGCATCACAGGACACAGTATACAGCCCCAGCATCACAGTATACAGCTCAGCATCACAGGACACAGTATACAGCCCCAGCATCACAGGACACAGTATACAGCTCAGCATCACAGGACACAGTATACAGCTCTGCATCACAGGACACAGTATACAGCTCAGCATCACAGGACACAGTATACAGCTCAGCATCACAGGACACAATATACAGCTCAGCATCACAGGACACAGTATACAGCTCAGCATCACAGGACACAGTATACAGCTCAGCATCACAGGACACAGTATACAGCTCAGCATCACAGGACACTGTATAGAGCTCAGCATCACAGGACACAGTGTACAGCCCCAGCATCACAGGTGGGGTAAATTGCAGCCAATATCACAGGTGGGGTAAATCACAGCCAGTATTACAGGTGGGGGTAAATTGCAGCCAATAACACAGGTGGGGGCACTTATGCAGCCAATAACACAGGTGAGGGCACTTATGCAGCCAGTGACACAGGTGCGGGCATTTATGCAGCCAGTGACACAAGTGGGGGCACTTATGCAGCCAGAATCACAGCTAGGGGCACTTATGCAGCCAGTGACACAGGTGGGGGCACTTATGCAGCCAGTATCACAGGTGGGGGCACTTATGCAGCCAGTGACACAGGTGGGGGCACTTATGCAGCCAGTGACACAGGTGGGGGCACTTATGCAGCCACTATCACAGGTGGGGGTAGTTATGCAGCCAGTGACATAGGTGGGGGTAGTTATGCAGCCAGTGACACAGGTGGGGGCAGTTATGTAGCCAGTGACATAGGTGGGGGCACTTATGCAGCCAGTGACACAGATGGGGGCACTTATGCAGCCAGTATCATTGCGGAGACCCTCCCCCCGAGGTCGGGACAAGTCCCGCACTTACCCCATCCAATAGGAAGGCAGGCAGGATTAATGCAGAGTTCGGCATGTGGGGAAGCGGCCTGTGGGTCTGCAGATATTCGGCATGCGGAGAAGCGAGCTGTCCCCCATCGTCGGGTGGTCAGGGTCTCTGTGGAGCGGGAGTCACGTTGCTGCCACAGTGACCCGGCCACGGCATCCAATCACACTGAGCCACAGGCTCAGGGCAGCCAATCAGGCTATGTGTGTGCGCCTGTTCAGCGCACACACATAGACTTTAATGGCTGACCAATAGGCTCACTACTTGGCTGTCAGGTGACAGCCAAGGAGCCGGAAAAAAAAAATAGAAAGTCAATGTACTGACTTTTTTTTTTTGTCTCATTAGCCGGTGGGGAATGACATGGCTAACTGTGTTCACAGCTCAGTATTCCTGAGCCCGTGCAGTGATGTCCATCACAGAACATGCCTGTTTTTTTAAATGCAGTGCCGTCTGAGGGATCCAAGATCATGGGCATCCAATATTTTGTTTCAGCCTTGTCCCTTGCACACAGATATCCCCAGCACACCAAAGATCTCCAGAGTAGATCCAGAGCTTTAATCAATGATCACCAGTGTTGCCAACCTACCGCAGCATTTTTTAGTGACAAAACATGTAAAGTTTACTGGCCGAGCACATTTTTTTTACTGGCAACCTGAAAAAATTACAGAATTCCTATTGGAAAACTAAAACAACTGATATTAAAACAGTATAAACACAATAGGGAAACACTGACAATACCCCTAACAAGTAATTTGCCTGGTTTTCATTGAATTGACACTGTTCCAGCCGTTGGTCGCTACAGCACCCGTTTATATGCACAGCCATTTCTACAGGAACGTGTGCGTTGGGATTAATGCATTGGAAGTCGTGCACAGATATTTCTCCAGATTCTCTGAATCTTTAGATGTACTATATAGTACCATATCATACTATATACTGTAATACTACTATAGTATTATGCACTGTAGATGATGATATACGGTATTTAAAGTTTTTGCATTATTATTTTGATGAACATTATTCAGATAATGTTTGACAATTTTTGGACACAGCTTTTCACAGATTGGTGAACCTCTGCCCATCTTTACTTCTGAGACACCCTTGGCTCTCTAAGATGCCCTTTCTATACCCAGTCATGTTACTGAACTGCTGCAAATTAACCTAATTAATTTCAAAATGTTCTTCCAACTCTTCCTTGTTAGTATCACTTACTTTTTGTTGCCCTATCCCAACTATTTTGAGACATGTTGCTGACATCAATTTCAAAATAACCTTATTTTTTTCTTAATATTGCACACTTTCTCAGTTTAAGCAATTGATATGTTTTCTATTGTGAATAAAATAAGGGTTTGTGGATCATAACATTCTGATTTTATGTAGATTTTACAAAATGTCACAGCTTTTTTAGAATCAGAGTTGTAAAATGGAACATGTATGGTATAGCTAGTAATTATTTTATTGGTATAAAAAAATACAAAAATATTAAATACAGTAAATTCATGAAATTAATGCAGTAAATGAATGAAGCATTTCACAACCCTCTACCATATTAAAAATCATAGTGCCCCATTATTGGTATCAGTGGGACGAAAAGTGCCCCATGGTTTTCGTCAGTGAGAAAATGAGTTCCCCATTATTGTTGTCAGTGGAAGGAATAGTGACCCATTGTTGGCTTCAGTGGGAGAAATAGTGGCCCAATGTTGGTGTCCGAAATTATGCCCCATAAATTATTGATGTCTGTTGGCGGTTTAGCACCTTGTATCAGTGGGGGGAATAGTGCCCATCATTGGTGTCAATTGGAAAAATAGTGCCCCGTGATTGGTGTCAGTGGGAGGAATAGTGCCCCGTGATTGGTGTCAGTGGGAGGAATAGTTACCTATTGTTGGTGCCAGTGGGAGTAATAGTAGTCCGTTGCTGATGTCAGTGGGATTGATATTACCCCATTGTTGGTACTGGGGATTGAATAGTGCCCCATCATTGATGTCAGTGAGATGAATAATGCTCCTTAGATGGTGTCAGTGGTAGGAATAGTGCCCCGTCATTGGTGTCAGTGGGAGGAATAGTGCCCCATCATTGGTGTCAGTGGAAGGAATAGTGCCCCATCATTGGTGTCAGTGGGAGGAATAGTGCCTCATCATTGGTGTCAGTAGGAGGAATAGTGAGCCATTGTTGATGTCGGGAGAGGAATCATAGTCTATTGTTGGGGTCAGTTTCAGGAATTACGCAAGAAAAATCCCCCAATATAATGGGATTTTAGCGGCCCAAAGATAAAAGGTAAAGTTATGTATAAACAGAAATATATATAAAAAAATATAACAAATGTATTATTAAATTTTAAAAAACTGACATACAACAAGAAAAGACTGGTGTGCAATTAAAAATAACCATAGATACATAAAAAAAGATGCGTATATTAGCATGATGGTATAGGCATATTACAGCTGGATGAAAACTGCTGCAAATCATAAAAGGGGTTTCACGATTTACTGCGGTTTTCATCCATAGGACTATACCATCATGCTAATATACGGATCTTTGTTATGTGACCAATTGTTGGTGTCAGTGGGAGGAATAGCGGCCCATTGTTGGTGTCAGTGGCTGGAATTATGCCCCACTGTTAGCATCTGTTGGAGGAATAGTGCCTTGCATTAATGCAAGAAATACTGCCCTGTCATTGGTGTCAGTTGGTGGAATAGTGCCCCATTATTGGTGTCAGTAGGAGGAATAGTGCCCCATCATTGGTATCAGTGAGAGGAATAGTACCCCATCATTGGTGTCAATGGGAGGAATAGCGCCCCATCATTGGTATCAGTGAGAGGAATAGTGCCCCATCATTGGTGTCAATGGGAGGAATAGCGCCCCATCATTGGTGTCAGTGGAAGGATTAGTGCTTTGTATCAGTGGGAGGAAGGCAAGTAAAGGGCCGCAACTGGCTCCCAGGCCACAGTGTGGAGACAATCTAGGAATTTGATCACCTATGTTGTCACTATGCTATATTTTTTCTACTATAGATACATTTATTAGATTTTTTTTATTAACGTATTCATTTTGGGATTCCCTTTGTGAGGAAATGGGTCCTCCTTGCTTGGTAGTTCAGTTGCCACTTGGATGAACAGTGAAAAAGCTTAACATTTATATTAATTTCCAGGTGAATGTGACCAACTACCACTACTGAAAAGTGCGTTAACCCGCAACTGACAATCAGATTTCAGTTTATTGAAGTAAAATGAAAAAATAAAGATTTGCTATATGCAGCTCATATTAGGCTTGTATTTCATGTTCCTTTGAAATCACAACTTATGTCTGCTAATTATCCGAGTTAACAATGTTTAGCTATAAACAAAAATGACAGGATATGCTACAGATTTCCTCAGGAAAAAGTACAAATCTCATATAAATAATTTACACAAAATAACATGGACAGTATTAAGACAACATCAAACATTACAGTACATACATGAAAATATATGAAACATAAAAGAAGGTTTGATCATTAGATTTCTGGCAGAACACCTCATATGAGATTGCTTCGTATAAGCTTTAACATCTGATGTGCACATTTATTTAAGAAAAATGATTGTTTATTTCTCCAGAAAACCCAATGTTATTATTTATAACATTGCTTGTATGCCCTTTTCACATCTCAATAAGCCTTAAAGTCTACCTTTTTGAATGGGTCACAGAATTAGACTTCATCTTACACATGGAACTCTTGGATGCATGGATTTGGGCCACTTGGACTATCCTCCCAGAACCCACAAGAATTCCATGAACAATTATCATCCCTCTAAAGCTATACTCTTCTGGACAAAATGCAGCAAGGGCGGCATGGAGACCCCTTATTCCCCCTCTCACACTACTTCTGAATCCCTCCTCTGCCACGCTAAACTACCCTTGCTCCTACTAAAACCCCCATTATTCTGCTCTCCCTTTCTTCTTTTGTGCTCTCTCTTCCCCAAGAACTCATCTTTGCCCATTAGATGAAAGTGGGCATACAAAGCCCTAAATAATGGTATTTCTATACATATTCTTAATAGTATCCACCTCTCTTATTTATATATATATACCTGTATATATATATATATATATATATATATATATATATATATATGTACTCTATATTCTCAAAAGTATTGGGATGCCTGCTTTTACATGCACATGAACCTTAATGGCATCCCAGACTTAGTCCGTAGGTTTCAATACTGAGTCTGCCCACCCTTTGCAGCTATACCAGCTTCAACACTTCTGGGAAGACTGTCCGCAAGGTTTAGGGGTGTGTCTATGGGAATGTTTGACCATTCTTCCAGAAGTGCATTTGTGAGGTCAGGCACTGATGTTGGACTTTGCTCTAATTCATCCCAAAGGTGTTCTATGGGGTTGAGGTCAGGACTCTATGCAGGCCAGTCAAGTTCTTCCACCTCAAACTCACTCATCCATGTCTTTATGAACCTTGCTTTGTGAACTGGTGCTCAGTCATGTTGGAACAGGAAGGAGCCATCCTCAAACTGGTCCCACAAAGTTGGGAGCATGAAATTGTCCAAAATGCCTTGGTGTGCTGACGCCTTCACTGGAACAAAGGGGTCAAGCTCATCCCCTGAAAAACAACCCCACACCATAATTCCCCCTCCACCAAATGATTTGGACCAGTGCACAAAGCAAGGTCCATAAAGACATGGATGAGCAAGTTTGGGGTGCACTGGTCCAAATCATTTGGTGGAGGGGGGATTATGGTGTGGGGTTGTTTTTCTGGGGTTGGGCTTGGCCCCTTAGTTATAGGAGGAGTCTTTTTAGTTCTCCCATAAAGAGGAGTATATTTCTCCCATGGTTGAGAAGTGGGATCTTTCATTCTATGGTTAGTGTAGGACCCACTGAAAATGGGGTACTTTGACGCAGTAGTGGACTTAAAGCAGGGGTCCTCAAACTATGGCCCTCCAGTTGCTCAGGAACTACAATTCCCATCATGCCTAATCATGTCTGTGAATGTCAGAGTTTTACAATGCCTCATGGGATGTGTAGTTCCGCAACAGCTGGAGGGCCGTCGTTTGAGGATCCCTGACTTAAAGTGTAAGTTCACCTTTACAGAAAATTTGTAAGGTGAACTTACACTGGACCACTACCCCATCCCCCCCAGTCCTGCTAACCTGGACTTCGGCAATTACCTGTACTGACATGTCGGATTGCTGCTGTACTGGTCCGGGGTTACAGGACAGGCTATGCAGGTTCTGATTGGTCAGTACCACCCATGTGATAGCCCAGACCAATTAAAATGCTTCTAAACCTAACTCCTTATGAGGTACATTTAGGAGATTGAGCCGCTGGGGATTTCTAAGCACTGGACCATGAGGTGGCGACCTGAGGTGTCAGTGTGAGTGATCTCCACGCTCCAGGTCGGCGGGACTGGGGGGGGGGGGCGAGGAGGGGGTGCTGTGTAAGTTCCCCATGCATTGTATGGCCATATGGTGTGACTAAATCCCCATTTGCTTTTTATGTTCAGGTGCTTTAAATAGCCTTGTAGGATTTGAATGACATTTTTGTATGTGTGAGCTGTAACCTTTTGTCCTCTTCTGGGTAGGGGGTGTGAATGCATGCCGCCACCAGCTAACTCCTGCTGTGATTACACGCAGCGGGAGCTGAGCGTCAGGTTCCGTGGACTCAGTGTCCTCCGGCACCCAATGATCATCAGGCAGAGAGGCCGAATGGCGGTCTGCCTATGTAAACAAGGTAGATTGCCATTCTGACAGGAAGGAAGAGATGAAATTTGTGTCCCTGCAAAGCAGGGAATAAATTTAATCTCTTCCCCTAGGAAAAGCACCTCACACAGTATAGTAAAACACAGGTTAGGCACACATTTAACCCTTTGATCACCCCTGATGTTAACCCCTTCCCAGCCATTGTCAGTAGTACAGCGGCAGTGCATATTTTTAGCACTGATCACTGTATTAGTGTCACTGATCCCTAAAAAGTGTCAAAAGTGTCAGTTAGTGTCTGATTTGCCCGCCACAAAATCGCAGTCCCACTGTTAGTCGCTGATCGCCGCCATTACTAGAAAAAAAAGATAAAATTAAAATAAATAAAAATATTCCATACTTGTAGATGCTATAACTTGTGCGCAAACCAATCAATATACGCTTATTGGGATCTTTCTTACCAAAAATATGTAGAAGAATACGTATTGGCCTAAATTATGAAGAAATTTGATTTTTTTTTCATTGGATATGTTTATAACAGAAAGTAAAAAATATTGTTTTTTTTTTTTAAATTGATGCTCGTTTTTTGTTTTATAGCTCAAAAAAAAAAAAAAACCGCAGAGGTGATCAAATACCACCAAAAGAAAGCCCTATTTGTGGGGAAAAATACACACATTTTATTTGGGAACATCGTCGCACAACCGCGCAGTTGTCAGTGCTGTATCACAAAAAAATGACCTGGTCATGTAGGGGGTAAATCTTCCGGAGGTCAAGTGGTTAATTCAGCCTCTGGGAGTGAATACTGTGTCCTCCAGGTCATAAATAAGGCTCTGCTAACATGTATTACATTATGATGAAGTTACATGCATGAGAAATGACATGCAAAATTAAATCATCTCTGTGATTTCTCTGCACAGTTTACATGTTATTAAAATGTTAAATGAAGCAGAGCTCATCATGCAATTTGCATGCAGTTTCATATACTTTTAACACCAGCAAGTAGTATGAACATGGCCTTCTATTAAGTGTTTATCACCTTAGTACACCTAGTTCTTGCACCAAAATAAAAATCATGAACATAAAAGCAAAGAGCAATGGTCATGGGACTTCAAAAATAATGATACCGAGAGCATATAAAGTTAGAAATGTATTTTAACTATCAAAATAAAACATTTCATAATCTCAAAGTGCATGATACAATTTTTTAGTAATAAGGCCATTGAAAAGCCATTAAAAAGAGCTGACATATAGCGCATGATAAGTAGAAGAAATTCACGCTATACAGATACATGATAAAATTTGCATGATAGTTGATAGATTAAGCCCTGGTTCAGACTAATGCGATCCTCAGAGATCGCATGTGATTCGCACCCGCACTGCAAGTGCCGATCACATGCGATCTCTGAGCAGTGCGAGTTCAGCCATGCAGTTGTATGGCTGAACTCGCATTAGATTCACAAAAAAAGGTGCATGCACCTTTTTTTCCCCCGCACTAGAGTCGCATCGCATGGGTGTTCTCACCCATGCGACCCGATTCATGTGCGAGTCCACAGTTCGCACTGCGATCTGTGAACAAAACTGGGGGTGTCATTGACTTTGTAATGACACCCATGAGGAGTTTGCAGAAGGCAGTGTGTACTGTCGGTGGGAGTGATGCGATGCGGGAACCGGCTGTATAATCGTGCCGGGTTCCGCATCGCACAAGTCTGAACCAGAGTGTAAGGTGTAAGAATCAGACTGTCTTGACATTCTAGAACTCTACGCGTTTCATGGCTCCCACTCACTGTAGGTAGTAGACAAAAAATGTATATTGGTAAATGTATAAGATAAAACATTAGGGAAGGATACAAATTCAACACATATATATTGCCCAATACAGTATTCCTTTTTTTTTTTTTTTACAAACTACAAAGGTCTCTTATACACTATGTTACAAAAAGTATTGGGACACCTGCCTTTACACGCACATTAACTTGGCATCCCAGTCTTATTCTGTAGGGTTCAATATTGAGTTGACCCACTCTTGGCAGCTATAACAGCTTCAACTCTTCTGGGAAGGCTGTCCACAAGGTTTAGGAGTGTCTATGGGAATGCTTGACCATTCTTCCAGAAGCGCATTTATGAGGTCAGGATTCTGTGCAGGCCAGTCAAAGGTTCCTCCACCTCAAGCTAGCTCATCCATGTCTTTATGGACCTTGTTTTATTCACTGGTGCTCAGTCATGTTGGAACAAGAAGGGAGCATAAAATTGTCCAAAATGTCTTGTCTTAAGAGTTCCCTTCACTGGAACTAAGGGGCCAAGCCAAACCCCTGAAAACAACCCCCCACCATAATGCCCCCTCCACCAAATGATTTAGACCAGTGCACAAACAAGGTCCATAAAGACATGGATGAGAGAGTTTGGGGTGGAGGAACGTGACTGTCCTGCACCTCAAGTCAATAGATCACCTTTGGGATGAATTAGAGCAGAGACTGCGAGCCAGGCCTTCTTGTCCACATCAGTGCCTTACCTCACAAATGCACTTCTGGAAGAACGGTCAAACATTCCCATAGACACTCCTAAACCTTGTGGACAGCCTTCCCAGAAGAGTTAAAGCTGTGGCAGTGGGACCACATGCTACTCGGAAGTAGCTCGGGCTCCACCCAACAGACAGGTAGTAGGTCTGTGCATGGGAGTCATGTGGACTCCCATTCCTCTGCAGGAGTCAGAGGCTGCATGGGGCAGCCAGAGTGTGCATGTCTGCAGGAGGCAGACTTAGTCTGGGACAGAGCAGTAAGGAGCTAATCGTGAGTAAGCTAGGAGAGAGCTTGACTCTAAGGAATTCTTTTAGTCTGAGAAGCAGACCTAAGGCCTAGGCTGGAGACCTGAAGCAGCCATGTGGCAAGAGAGTAAGCCAGGAGGCTGATGTATTCTGATTGTGCAAGTCACAGTAATGGTGGAATCCTCTGCGTGGGCTACTGATGTCTTTTGTGAACTTTTCCATATTTTTAAATAAAAGTGGGCTACTATGCCCTTAAATATACAGTTTTGGACTGGCGCACTCATTGAAAACGCACCTACCACTTGAGTCTGATAACCCCAATCTTACAGCTGTTATAACTGCAAAGGGTGGGCCAACCCTACAGACTAAGACTGGGATGCTATTAAAGTTCATGTGCGTGTAAAGGTAAGTGTCCCGATACTTTTGGTAATATAGTGTATATATAGTATATTGTACATTCACATCAGTCTTTGCCTTCAAGGAGCTTACAATCTAAGATAGTAACATTTTATATTAATGAATATTTGTTGATATGCTTATGACATGTGTATCACTGTTACCTACCCCTGTATGGTATGTACCTTTTTGTGCATGATTTCAAAAAACTCAATTATTAAAAAAACAAAAATGAATACACTCACATATTCACGGATGTAATGCAGGCATATCAGACACCACAGGATTCTCATTCCTTGCACCTCTCCTCATGTTAACATAAGCCTCTGGGTCTCCGCACTGGCAAGTATTGTTTATGCTCCAAGATGTTAAAAATGCAGCTGAACAAGAAGACCAGAGCGTCAGTGTATACCTCAGCGGCCGGCCTACTCCGGGGACTCATGTGAACGGATATGGACAAAACCGGAAAGAGGAATAGAAGCCGCTAGTGATGATAGACAGATTGCTAGTAGTAGTTTCCAGAACAACGTGTTTCTGTGGCTTGGCCCCCTTTTTCAAGCCTATCCAGGTAATACAGCCGTGTTAATCCTACATTTGCTGGCAATTGTGGAAAGTGAATTTCCCCATTAAGCTAGGTTCACATTTGTGCGTATTCAGGAGTGCGTGTAAAAGGGAAAAATTGCAGTTCAGTTTCCCGCAAAGCACCATGTGGTTTTCATGTGGCTGCATTTTTAAAAAAAGGTGCAGGGACATTTTTCCAGCAGGAAATTAAAGAACTGTTGTGTTTTCCCAAACAGGGCATGCAGAACTGCACAAATGGGAACCTAGCCTTACTCTCTAACCCAGTGGCATCGATTATGGTGAGAATGGTCACTAGGACAAACAGAGAGGGTGAATTTCCCCAACGAGGGGAAAATAAATTGACAGAAGCTCTAATCATCCCTTACTCTATTCAAAACTCAGAAACATGGGATTCTGTATACTACTACTACTACTACTAGTACTGTGTTTTAGGTGTAAGTTTTTTTTTATTTTTTTTATTTTAGGTATTGTAATCATTTTTATGGGGTAGGAGGTGTCTGATGTTGTACTTAGTATTGGGTACCTTTTATATTCATTATTTAATCTTACATTCTTAACTCTGGCTGCAAAAAGTTTCATTTGGTTAACTTCAGGTCCACCCTTTTATATATATATATATATATATATATATGATCTGACACTTTCATGTAGCGGGCGCACATGAGTACTGCCGATGGCTCGTGCATGGTACCCAATGTCCGCTGGAGCCCTCCAATCATTAGGAAGAGTAAACAAGGCAAATCACCATTCTGACAGGAGGGAAGGGATGGAGTTTGTGTTCCTGCAAAGCAGGGAATAAATTTCATCTCTTCCTCTAGTAAAAGCACCTCGCACAGTATAGTAAAACACAGGCTAGGCATACAGTTAACCCTTTGATCGCCCCTGATGTTAACCTCTTTCCTGCCAGTGTTATTAGTACAGTGACAGGGCATTTTTTTTTTAGCAATGATCACTGTATTAGTGTCACTGGTCCTCAAAAACTTTAAAAAGTATCAGTTAGTGTCAGAATGTCTGCCGCAATATTGCATTCCTGCTATAAGTCGCTGGTCACTGACATTACTTGTAAAAAAATAAATAAGTGAAAATATCCCATAGTTTGTAGACGCTATAACTTTTGTGCAAACCAATCAATATTATTGGAATTTTTTTTACCAAAACTATGTAGCAGAATACATATTGGCCTAAATCTATGAATACATTTAATTTTTGCTATTTTTTTTATTGGATATGTTTTATAGCAGAAAGTAAAAAATATTTAGTTTTTTTTCAGAATTGTTAATCCTTTTTTGTTTCTAGTGCAAAAAATAAAAAATGCAGAGGTAATCTTGCTTCTGGGTAGGAGGCACACATGCGTGCAGCCCCCGGTTCACTCCTACTTTGATTATACACAGCGGGAGCTGAGCGGCGGGTCTTGCGGACTCAATGTCCTCCAGCACCCATTGATCATCAAGCAGAAAGGCCGAACGGTGGTCTGCCTATGTAAACAAGGTAGATCGCCACCCTGATAGGAAGGAAGAGATTAAATTTGTGTCCGTGCAAAGCAGAGAGCAGATTTCATCTCTTCCCCTAGTAAAAGCACCTCACACAGTATTATAAAACACTGGTTAGGCACACATTTAACCCTTTGAGTGCCCCTGATAACCCCTTTTTAGCCAGTATCATTAGTACAGTGACAAAAGTTTCAGTAAGGGTCTGATTTGCCCGCTGCAAAATTGCAGTCCCGCTATATGCCACTGAATACTGCCATTACTAGTAAAAAAATAAAATAAAAATATCCCATAGTTTGTAGATGCTATAACTTTTGCGCAAATCAATCAATAAACGCTTATTGGGATTTTTTTTTACCAAAAATATGTAGCAGAATACACATTGGCCTAAATTTATAAATACATTCGATTTTTTCAATTTTTTTTTTTTATTGGATATGTTTTATAGTAAAAATGTTTTTTTTTTTTTCAAAATTATCGTCCTTTTTTGTTTATAGTGCAAAAAATAAAAAAAAACTGAGGGGATCAAATACCACCAAAAGAAATCTCTATTTGTGGGAAAAAAGGGACATAAGTTTCATGTGGGTACAGCGTTGCACGACTACGCAATTGTCAGTTAAAGTAACGCAGTGCCGTATCGCAAAAATTGGTCATTAAGGGGGTAAATCTTCTGGAGGTCAAGTGGTTAATAAATGGCAACAACAGCCTATTCATTTTCCATATTAGTGTTTGTACCATTTTGTTCCTTGAATTTAAGAATCTTACCCCAAAATAACTTTAGCAAGTCTGAGAAGCGTTAACCTCTAATTATCTCAGTAGATAATATTGTCCAATTATTGCGTCTTCTACAGTATCCAACTTTCATGAAATCACTACATTCATATTGCAGAAGAATTATTCACCCTACGGCAATCCATCCGCTGTAATCAAATATTTACCGCTGCCTTGGCTAACAGTTTGCTGAAATATATTTGTGTCTGCGGTGACTCATTGCTTATAGAGACATTGATATGCAGGTGAAAGACACATTTATTTCTTTATCAAACTTTGTTTTTTCAACTTAGGGCTTATTGTAAATTCTTAGCCGTTGCTGCTGTAATCTCATTTGTTTTACCACGGCCCTGTGAGCCAATCAAAAAGAGTTTAAAGAAACATTCATAAACTCTTTTAAGCTCCCCTCAGCCACAGAACTTGCGGTCATTCAGAGAACCATAAATAGAATATAAAAATCTCAAAATCTTTACTACTACTCCATCCTGAGATCAGAAAGGAAAGTGTGGTCTTTTTTTTTATACATATTTATATAAAATACACTCACTGGCCACTTTATTAGGTACACCTGTTCCATTGCTTGGTAACAGAAATTTCTAATCAGCCAATCACATGGCAGCAACTCAATGCATTTAGGCATCTAGACGTGGTGAAGACAACTTGCTGAAGTTGATACCTAGGGGAAGAAAGGGGATTTAAGTGACTTTGAATGTGGCATGGTTGTTGGTGCCAGACGGGCTGGTCTGAGTATTTGAAAAACTGCTCATCTACTGGGATTTTCACGCACAACCATCTCTAGGGTTTACAGAGAATGGTCTGAAAAAGAGAAAATATCCAGTGAGCGGCAGTTGTGTGGAAGAAAATGCCTTGTTGAGGTCAGAGGAGAATAGGAAGAAGAACAGGAAAAACAGGAAACTGAGGCTACAGTTCACACAGGATCACCAAAATTGGACAATAGAAGATTGGAAGAATGTTGCCTGGTCTGATGAGTCTCAATTTCAGCTGCGACGTTCAGATGGTAGGGTCAGAATTTGGTGTAAACAACATGAAAGCATGGATCCATCCTGCCTTGTATCTACGGTTCAGGCTGCTGGTGGTGTAATGGTGTGGGGGGTATTTTCTTGGCACACTTTGGGCCCCTTAGTACCAATTGAGCATTGTTAAAACTCCACACCCTACCTGAGTGTTGTTGCTGACCATGTCCATCCCTTTGTGACTGCAGTGTCCCCATCTTCTGATGGCTCCTTCCAGCAGGATAATGCACCATGTCACAAAGCTCCAATCATCTCACCACTGGACAATGAGGTCACTGCACTCCAATGGCCTCCACAGTCACCACATATCATCCAATAGAGCCCCTTTGGGATGTGGTGGAATGGGAGATTTGCATCATAGATGTGCAGCCGACAAATCTGCTGCAACTGTGTGATGCCATCATTGTCACTATGGACCAAAATCTCTGAGGAATGTTTCCAACACCTTGCTGAATCTATGTCACAAAGAATTAACCACTTCCTGACCGCCGTACGACTATAAGTGGCGACAGCATGGCTCAGTCTCCCAAATCGTCGCTTATAGTCATCACTTTAGTGCCCGCCGCACGCTCCCTGAGTGGGGCTGCGCATGGGGGCAGACTCGATGTCCGACTCGCGATGCCCTGTTACAGAGACAGTAGATCTCTGTCATGCCGCCTGTCAGAGTGCGGACCACTGATGTAAACACGGCGGTTCCCTGTTCTGACAGGTAGCATGACAGAGATCTACTGATCTCTGTAATCGGGATCAGTTAGATCTCTGGTGGCCCTGCCAGCCCAGCCCCCTCACAGTTAGAACACACCCAGGGAACACAGTTATCCCCTTCACTGCCACCTGCAGGTTAACCCCTTTTCTGCCAATGACATTTATACAGTAATTAGTGGATATTTAAATTTCTGATCGCTGTATAAATGTCATTGGTCCCAAAAAAGTGTAAAAAATGTCTGACATGCCCGCTGCAATATCGCAGTCCTGATAAAAATCACAGATCACTGCCATTACTAGTATAAAAAAAAATGTAAAAACGCCAGTTTGCAAATGCGGCAACTTTTGCGCAAACCAATCAATAAACCCCAATTGCGATTTTTTTTTTTTTACCACAGATATGAGGAAGAATATAAATCGGCCAAAATCGATGAATACATTTTTTTTTTTATATTTTTTTTTTGGATTTGTATTTTAGCAAAAAGTAAGAAATATTGTTTTTTTTGCAAAATTGCCGCTCTTTTTTTGTTTATAGTGGTGATCAGAAATGACGCAGAGGTGACCAAATACCACCAAAAGAAAGCTCTGTTTGTGGGGAAAAAAGGATGCAAATTTTGTTTGGGTATAACGTCGCATGACCGCGCAATTGTCAGTTAAAGTGACGCAGTACCGACTCGCAAAAAGTGCTCTGGTCTTAACATGGGAAATCCTTCCGGTTCTTAAGTGGTTAAAGTGGTTGTAAACCCTTTACAACCACTTTAACCTACAGGTAAGCTTATAATAAGGCTTACCTGTAGGTACCGAGAACATATCGTAAACTTGCACAGTTTGGGAGATATTCTCTGTATATGCTTGCGCCGACGTCATTGGCGCGCGCACAGTGAAGAAACGGACCGATGTGCCATTTCTTCACTAGGATCATGCCATGACTTCCGTTCATGCCGGACAGCGCGGGCTTCGTTCTGAGGTAAGTGCCACATAGTGGGCTAATATGTGATGCATACTAGCCCATTATGCTCTAACTTTGCAGGGAAATAAAGAGGAATTAAAACCCATCAGGGTTTATTAGTACCTAATAAAGTGTATGTCAAGTTGATCTACTGTATATAATGTTATCCACGTTTGTGAATATCCACGATCAGGGTATAAACTAGAGATTCACAAATGTTTGTGGATACTTGATTATCACACCTACCTATATTGCCAAAAGTACCTGCAAGTTTATGGCCACCATAAACTTGCACCACAGTGGCAGGTAACCAACATCCATCATTTTTGCCCAGGTGGCTGTGTTGCTGGATCATGCTGTCAGTGGTCCAACAAGCATGTGTAGGACTGGTATGTCACCTTTATGGCACACTGGGAAAATTAGATGGTGGTTGAGAAGGTAGTAGGATGGGGCACAATACTGGAGCTGGTGGTGCTGTCCTTTGCCCTGCATCTTGGTGATGGTGGCAGCACAGTCACTTCTACCCCCTTAATGGCCTCATGATGTGCCAGAGTGCTAGAAGTACACATCAGTGGTTATAAGACTGCTTTGTTTACCTCTGAAACAAGGAAGTGATTTGGCGATCTAGGATTGCTTCCTCACTCCTTTGCCCTGTTAACCTAATACTCAGCTTTTCAGTGGCAGCATCCACAGTACCTGCCTACACACCTTAACGAGAGAAAGTTCTCGCCCGTACCTTGCCTGGCACATGTACTGAACTTTATGGTGCAGTGGTTCCTGACTAGATGTTCTGGCTTTCAGGATGTCCTGCAGCAGGCCAGAAGAGCATGCAATCACTTTAGGCGGTCATACCCTGCAAGTGTTTGCCTGGCTGAAATACAGCAGCAACACAAGCTGCCTGTAAACTTGACATTGACCATGCTGCAGTGGCTGCACCACCAGCAATGTGCCATCAATCAGTATTTGTGATAGTTCAGGATGAGGACAAGCTCTGGAAGGCTGGGGTTCTGTTTATCAACATCCTGGCACCATCTAACGAGTGAACCAGAATGCATCAGAATTATGGGCAACAGGGCAGGAAATAGTGAAATCCTAGAAATCTAGTGTTCCTGCTGGAGCACACAATGCAAGGTATACTATACCAGGCACTGGAGGCACAGGTGGAAGAGGAGGACTTCCTACTGTCTGAGGACCAACAGGATCGTTTGCCTACTGCCTCAGTCCTTGTGAGGCAGAAGCAGCAGAAGGCAGAGGAGGAGTACAATATTGTTATTGTGTTTAACCACTTCCCGACCGCTGTGTGCAAAATGACGGCCGGGAAGTGGCTCAGTTATCCTAACTGGACGTCATAGGACGTCCTCAGGATAACAAGCCGCTGCACGCCCGGGGGGGGGGGCGCGCATCGCGGCGATCGGTGGTGTGGGAGGTCAGTCTGACCCCCGCAATACCGATCTCGGTAAAGTGCTTCGATCCGAAGCACTTTACCATGTGACCAGCCGTGACCAATCACAGCTGGTCACAGTTTAACACAGGAAAGCCGTTTATCTGCTTTCCTGTACTCAGGTCTGCAGACCTGATGAGGGGAGAGCCGATCGGCTGCATCCCTGACAGGGAGGGTTTGTGCTGATGATTTATCAGCACAGCCCTCCCTCGGATCGCCACCCTAGACCACCAGGGAGCCTGCCCAGGGACCACCAGGGATGTGCCCACCCAGGACCACCAGGGAGCCGACCAGGGACCACCAGGGAGCCGATCTGGACCACCAGGGAGACCCCCCTAGACCACCAGGTAAGTGACATACTGCTCAGTGCCACCTTCACTTAGTGCCACCTTCAGATGCCACCCTAGACCACCAGGGAATGAGCCCCTATCAATGTATACCGTGATTCACTTCCACCGTGACTCGTCATACAGTGAATGGACCACCAGATCCCCCCAGAGGGACCACCAGGTCTAGCCGAGGGACCACCAGGGACCAGCCGAGGGACCACCAGGACCCACCCGTGTAGGGACCACCAGGGACCCGTCCGAGGGACCACCAGATCCCACCGCTAGGCTCCCTCCCGACACGACTATTT
>BLSH010302413.1:1793770-1824127 GCA_018402905.1 Glandirana rugosa | reverse complement strand
AGCTGTGTTAAGATTAGAAAAACCGAGATATGTGGTGGTGTTACCTAAACTTTACTTTGTTTGTTCTACACGAAATTGACGTCTGGAAGTCGAAATTAAACTCCGATTAATGTAGGTTTAGTCCACTTGCCACATCCTTAATGGCCAAGTCAATCACCTGACCTGAATCCGATTGAGCATGCATTTCACTTGCTGAAGACAAAACTGAAGGGAAAATGCCCGAAGAACAAGCAGGAACTGAAGACAGTTGCAGCAGAGGCCTGGCAGAGCATCACCAGGGATGAAACCCAGCTTCTGGTGATGTCTATGCGTTCCAGACTTCAGGCTGTAATTGGATGCAAAGGATTTGCAACCAAGTATTAAAAAGTGAAAGTTTGATTTATGATTGTTAATCTGTCCCATTACTTTTGGTCCCTTAAAAAGTGGGAGGCACATATACAAACTGTTGTAATTCCTACACCGTTCACCTGATTTGGATGTAATTAGCCTCAAATTAAAGCTGAAGGTCTGCAGTTAAAGCACATCTTGTTTGTTTCATTTCAAATCCATTGTGGTGGTGTATAGAGCCAAAAAGATTAGAATTGTGTCGATGTCCCAGTACTTATGGACCTAACTGTATATATATATATATATATATATATATATACATATATATTTTTTTTTTTTTTAAGCTGCCATTCCAGTTTTCTCTTTACCTCTGGATATACAAAACTGAAATGTACACACACAGTGTACAGTGACTCTTTCCCCTACCTCTCTCTCTATTTTAAGGCTTATATGCAAGTTGTTGGTCATAGAACGGGTATGGGGGGCTGGGTACTGCCCTGGGGGACATGTATCAATGCAGAAAAATATATATAATAATAACCACTTGCTGACCAGCCGCCGTCGGTTGGCTCTCCTGCGCGAATCGCCATAACCGTACGGCAGCACTTTAAGAGACTGAAGGGGGGCACGCGTGCGTGCGCCCGCTGCGCGTCTCTGGAGGCGATGCGCATGGCCGGCGGGCATGATGTCCGCTGGCCGCCTGCGATCGCTCCTCACAGAGCCAGAACAGAGATCTGGTCATGTAAACAAACAGATCTCCGTTCTGACAGGGAGGTGGAGAGGGATCTGCTGTTCCAAGTAATTGGGAACAGCCATCTCTCTCCACCCCCAGTCACTATACTCCCCCCCACAGTTAGAAACACCTCCCTAGGGAACACTTAACCTCTTGATCGCCCCCTTAGTGTTAACCCCTTCACTGCCAGTAACATTTATAGTAATCAGTGGCTATTTATAGCTCGGATCGCTGTATAAATGTCAATGGTCCCAAACCAGTATCAAAAGTGTTTGATCTGTCCGCCGCAATATCGCAGTCCCACTAAAAATCACAGATCACCACCATTACTAGTAAAATAAATAAATAAAAATGCCATAAACATATTCCCATAGTTTGTAAACATGATGACTTTTGCACAAACCATCAATATACGCCTATTTTTTTTTTTTAAACAAAAATATGTAAAAGAATACATATTGGCCTAAACTGACAAATAAATTAGTTTTTTTATATTTTTTTTGAGTATTTATTATAGCAAAAAGTAAAAAAAAAGTTTTGTTTTTTTTTCAAAATTGTCGCTCTTTGTTTGTTTACAGCATGAAAAATAAAAACCGCAGAGGTGATCAAATACCGCCAAAAGAAAGCTCTGTATTTAGGAAAAAAAGGACATTAATTTTGTTTGGGTACAACGTTGCATGACAGCGCAATTGTCAGTTAAAATGACGCAGTGCCATATCGAAAAAAATGGCCTGGTCCGGAAGTGAGTAAATCCTTCTGGAGCTGAAGTAGTTAAATATAGTGCCGGGGGGGGTACCCTTAGTCTGCCTATAAAGTGGCCGTACCATGTATAGAACCTGCTGCAGCAAAACTGACATTTATAAAGAAAAGAAAATGACATTGAGGACTGACGCTGACAGAAATGTAAAAACAATAAAAAAATAAATCAAAAAAGGGAGAAGCATCTCAGTCAGAAAAACTGTGACTGACAATTAAAAAAAAAGGGGGCAGGTGCGGGACAAAAAACAACATGCAGCACTAAATGTTATGTAATACTGTGTTCAACTACCACCAAACAAACACACTACGCTGACACTGCACTATACTCACATACTATACTATACTAGCACACTATACTGACACAGCATACTAACACTACACACTCAGGGTCACAATAAGGGAACACACTAACTCACTAGAAGCAAACTGAGCCTTGCTCTATCTATCTCCACTCCAACACAATGCAAAAGCTTCCTGTGTGAAGGAACCTTTTATAGTGTGGGGTGGGACTATGAGCACTGAGCCATGATTGGAGAAAGTCATCATCACTTTGTCCAATCAGGGCTCTGACAGTACTCTGTGCCCTAATTGGCAAAGCCTTGCACCTGACCACAGGGCCCTAGAATGCATTGTGGGGCGCTTGGCGGGTGAACATCCCACCGAGCACCCCACAAACTTGGGTGGTCGCCGAATGGACAAACAGACGATGTTCGGGTCAAACTTCTGCTCATTTCGAATCGTTCATCCAACACTACTGTCTTTATAGCTCAGAGGTTTTGATAAAAGGCAAAGATTTTGAAAGGAGAAACCTATAGCAGCACAGACACATTTATCAGCTAGTGCACAGTATATAATGTACACAAACTGTGCCTCTATTATGGTTGTTCTGCTGTCCTCTATCTGTAGCTAACCCACAGTGCTGTGGGAAACCTTTATCATGTATTAAATGCTTATTTTTTTAAGTGTATATATAATAAAAAGATACCATGGAAGAGTCCTGGGGCCATCCTAAAAGAAATTGATGAAAAATTTCTGTGATTAAAAAAAAAAAAAAAAATGAATTCTGACGGAAAAATCTGAATTTTGTGATTAAAGTCAGAATTCAAAGTTACAGTTCTGAGTTTTAGGCCAGTTGCATATGACTGTAATATTTTACTGATGTTTATTCTGAGGATCTTGTTGACAGAAAGATCCTGAGTAAAATGTTCCCTAAAGACTTTAAGTAAACGCGTGAAAATGTGCGTTTGAGTACGCATGCATAAAAATCTTCTTAATCCTCTAACTGCCAGTGTTGCAATAAACACATGTAAATTACTGCACTTGTATGTCAAACTTCCTATTCTTATTTTATGGCTCTGCACTCAACGCTGTATTACTGATCTTTATGAAGCCGTGTGCATTGTGTTATAGATAACAATGCACCTGTGTTCAGATTAGTAATAAACATGGTGTTTTTTTACTTCCATGTGCAAGAGGCCTTAACCGCTTGCCGACCAGCTCACTTGCATTTACTGCTGCAGAGTGGCAGCGTAGCGCGAATCACCATATATAAACAGCGATTTGCGTAGGCGCAGATAGCGGTCGGGAGCGTGCCTCCAGCGACGTGCTATCATGCCCGCCGCACACTCCCTGAGTGTGGCTGTGGGTCGGGTGGACTCGATGTCCGCCGGCGACCCGCAATCGCCTACTACAGAGGAAGAACGGGAAACCGCCGATGTAAACACGGCGGTTCCCCGTACTGTCAGGCAGCATGACAGTGATCTACTGACCCCAATAATCGGGATCGGTTCGATCTGTCATGCCTCTGCCAGCCCAGCCCCCATAAAATTGGAACACAGTGAGGGTACACACTTAACCCCCTGATTGCCCCCTGCAGGTTAACCTCTTGCCTGCCAGCGGCTATTTCAGTTTTTTTCAGTAATCAGTGGCTATTTTGAGATCTGATCGCTGTATAAATGTCAATGATCCCAAAAAAGTGTCAAAAGTGTGCGATGTGTCGCTGCAATATTGCAGTCCCAATACAAATCGCAGATCACCGCCATTACCAGTAAAAAAAATAAATAATAAAAATGCCATAAATCAATTCTTATAGCTAGTAGACGCTATAGCTTTTGTGCAAACCACTCAATAAAGGCATTTTGCGATTTTATTTTACCAAAGATATGTAGAAGAATACATATTAGCCTAAACTGATGAATACATTTGTTTTTTTATATATATTTTTTTGGATATGTATTATAGCAAAAAGTTAAAAATATTGTTTTTTTTTTCAAAATAGTCACTCTTTTTTTGTTTATAATGCAAAAAATAAAAACCGCAGAGGTGATCAAATACCACCAAAAGAAATCTCTGCTGGTGGGAAAAAAAGGATGTCAATTTTGTTTGGGTACAACGTCGCACGTCCGCGCAATTGTCAGTTAAAGCGACACATTGCTGAATCGCAAAAAGTTCTCTGGTCAGAAAGGGGGTAAATCCTTCTAGGGCTGAAGTGGTTAAAGTGGTTATAAACCCTTACATATACCCAGTGAAGTGACTGGCCTCAGGTGCTACACAGGGAGGAATCAAATCCTCCTACATAAGTTGTACCTGTTTATCGGCGGTCTTTTCTATGTCAGCTCAAAGTCCATTTATAAAGCTTGTCTGAGCTGTCAGAAAATGGGCGGAGAGCTGAAATTATACACTGAAGAGCACAGTGAAGAGAGCTCTGAAAGATGATTGGAAGGGACACACCCCCTTCACACAGCACACAAGAACAGAGCTGAGGCTGTCAATCAAAGGCCGTGTGTTTGAGATCCCTCCCCTATCACCTTTTTTCTCTTGGTGTCAGGAAAACTTGCCAGAAATTACTCATGATGGGATGGTCGTTGTTCATATTTCATTCCTGAGTTTTACAACCACTTTAAAGTCAGAATTTGGAGATTAAAATTGAAGATTCCAAAAAGAAAAGTGGAAGAAATGGGCATGTCTAGGCAGACTGCCCTAGGTAATGCCCACATCTAATGCTAAGTCTCCACAATTAAAAGAACTTAAATCCACGGGCAGTAAGTCAGAACAAAGGGTTAGGTGATGCTAGAGATCCTCCAGCCAGAAAATGAGAAGGGCTATACCCAGGGCCGGATTAAGAGCATCATGGGCCTGGTGCTGAGGATTTAGGTGGGCCTAAATTATGAAAATAAATACAATGAAAATGGAAACAATTTTTTGTTAAAACAAAGGAAATATGCTGCCGCACTTTACATATCAATCATGTGTACTCTGTATACAGAGCAGGGCTTGGTAGTATTAGTGACTCACTCACACCATTGGGCTGGGCCTATCTTAAGGAAGGGGCCTGGAGCTGCAGCTCCAATAGCCCCTATGTTAATCTGGCACTGGCTATACCTGACCTGCTGCAGCTTCTAATGCACATTGTGAAAAGCTCCCAGTGTGCAATGAAATCAGAGTAAGCCATTTCAATACAGGAGACAAGCCGGTACAACGGTGCAAGACTTGAAGTAAGGCTCTACTTCTGCTTTAGGCCTCTTGCACACTGGGCTCTTTTGGACGCCTTTTTTGTGGCAGGAGAAAAGCAGTGTTTAAAGCATGCCTAAACGCGTTTATGGCTTATTCATTTCATTGGCCAGAATATTAAAGTGGAAACGTTAGTCAGAAAATTAAGTCCTGCATTGATCACTTCAGGCGGGTCCCTTTTGCAGGTATAGCTATGTGAAAATGTAAAACTTACTGTTTAAAATCGAGTAATACACTGTCTTACCCTGCTCTGCACATGCTCATTTGCTCTCTATTTTTAGGCAATTTTAGGCACTGCTGAGTATGTAGAGGCTGATCTGCTGCCTTAAAATGGAATTAAACCCTCCTATCCTTTACAGCCAAGGAAGCTGCTTCTCTTTGATCTGCAACTGTCATGATGCTGCACATGTGATCAGCTGTGACACCATTTGATGATTTGACTGTTTGAATGAGAGCACCAGCAAATGTGACAGTTAGCAATCCTGGCATTCCTGGAAAGTAACTGTTTGTGAAATGACTAAATAGATGGGTTTAATTCCGCTTTATGATTTACTGCTGGGACTCTGTGCTATAGCAAAATGGCAGCCTCCAGCAAGAAGAAACAGGAGCAATGCTGGAGGCAATTTACAGCACACACTAATTTTTGTAGCATAGTTATTAAGGTGGAATGTATGTTCCTTGCTAAAGAACATTATTTTTTATCAAGTTGTTATGTATAAAGTTCTACTTTAAAGAGGAGTCCTGCCCCCCCCCAAAAAAAAAAAAGAAAAGTCAGCAGCTACAAATACTGTCGCTGTTGACTTTTAATATTAGGGTACTTACCTGTCCAGGCATCCAGCAGTATCCTCACATGAGCCAAGTCTTGTATTGGCTTTCAGGTGCTGGCGCCGGCAGCGCCGCCATCTTGGCTAAGTGAGCTTCACAGCCAGTTTCCTACTGTGCATGCGCAAATTGAGCTGCACTTTGTGAAAGGGCAGGCTGTGGGGGGAAGGAGGAGGGTCTAGGCGAAGTGTCAAAACCAGATACCCACTCCCCTCAAAAGGTGCCAAATGTGGCAGGTGAGGGGGGGGCAGGACACAGACAAGCAGAGCTTCCGCTTTTTAAAAAGGGGTGTAGGCGCATCAGGCGGTTTTTCTGCCGCAAAAATGCTCCTCTCCTGAGTTCAATATTGCTGCATTCAGGCTTACACCCCTAAACGGTCCTGCCACTAAACACCTATGTGTACAGGGACACATAGGATAACATACAGGGATGTTTAGAGGCAGAAAAAAACCCTCCAACTCCCGTAATATTGCCTTTTTTTAGCTGCAGTGGGCATGAGGACTTAAACCAGACATAGCCAAGCAACTAGCCAGTAATGGCAGCCCCCATATTTAAGGGCCGGTTGTTTTTATCCTAGCCAGTGCTGGCTTGGCAAAGGCTTTGTTCCTGCACCATTTTCTGGATTTTACCTTGGACGTAATGTTCAGATGACCCTGCTTCTTCAGCTCTTCTCCTTTTCCTGGTGGGCCACTCTACTAGAAGGGTGTCCTGAGCATGTGCAGGATGCTGCTTCAATATTTTTATAGAAATTATATCTTTTATAGAAATAAGTCTTTGACACTGACGGCTTACTCTCCTAACTTCCACAGCCCACGGAAACCTGTTTTTGCTTTACAAATATAGTTGATAGAAATAAGCAGCTCAAACTAACAAAGTACCTGAAAGGTAGAAGAAAGTAATGGCAAGAAAACCTCTGATAACATTTCTTTCTGATTGTGAACCAAGAATAAATAAGTTATGAAAACAGCTTCTAGCTTTCTCATAGAAGAGTACGGGTTCAGTAAAGGTGTGCTATGGGGATTTGAACTGAACTTTTGGCTATAAAAATAACAAGCAGCATTGGTCATTATATGGTTAGAAAGGTCAAACTAAACTAAAGACCATGACAACTTCGAGATGTTCTCACCTAGACAACAGCAAAGGTCAGAAAACTGTGACCATTAAAAAATGAATCCATAGGTTATTGCTTTAATTGTAACTGTGGGCATAATAAAAAAAAAAATGACTGCAATATTTGTCGGTTTTCTAGGTCCACTCTGTAACATAGTTATATCATTACCTGTTGATCCTACCAGTAGATAAGGTATTTTTAAACTTTTAATTATTGTAATAGGCCAATTGTCTAGTAAAAGGGCTAGTTAGAGTATTGAAGCAAAATACATAACACTATATATACTTAGGACAAAAGAATAGTAGCACAAGATCCTCATTAGCATAGTAAGAAACATTTATTGAACAATTAAACTAGCACTCTCAAATGTAGGATACTTGACATTCAGCACAAGTATTGGGTGTGGACACCACAAAGCTGTTATTAACCCCTTGGCGCTGACATCACACAAATATGCAGCCCCATGGCACTGAGATTTTTGCTGTTGGGCCGCATATTTGCGTACCTCCCTTTGCGCACCGCATAGCCCACTCCCAGCACAGTGACTGTGGTCCCACCGAGAGCCCTGGGCCCCATTCTAACAGATAGGACCCAGAACGTCCGATACCAGGTCACCTGATCGATGTGATCCTCTGATTGGCTATCACAGTGATCAGTCACTGTGAAACCCGCCCCCGTGTTTTCTGTCTCTGTGAATGGACGAGAAAGATACATTGCCTCTTGCTCTGTCTTTGCAGAGATCTAAAAAAAAAGTGTGTGCAGAAAAGGTGTTTGGGTCAATGTCAGGGTCATAGGTCAATGTCAGAGTCATAATCTTTTCGTCAGGATTTTTTTTTAAATTAGTATCAGTTAGTGTCAGTGTCAGTGGCGCCGCCCCCCTAATCCATGCACCCGGTGCAAAGGAACAACCTTCAGCATGATTCAAAATTAGATGTGTTATCCCTTTAAATAACTAACATTTTACCTAAAATGCAAACAATTTCATATTTTCATTAAGTGCTTAAACTTGTGTGCAAAAAGTGCAAATACCGATTAATAAATACAAAATTTCAAATAAATCAAATAAATGTAAATGTAATTCCAAATAATTATGTGCTGGGTATGATGAAGTCACCCTTTATAAACAATAAAGTGTTAGTGCAAAAACTACTTAAAAACACCCATTCCGTAATAGAAAGAACATCAAAATGTGTGTCTTAAAGTGGTTCTAAAGCCTCAAGGTTTATTTACCCTAATGCATTTCACGCATTAAGGTGAAAAAACCTTTTGTGCTGCAGGATACCCTCAGTCCCCCTTATTCTTACCTGAGCCTGATCTGATTCAGCGATGTGCATGAGAGCAGTGGCTCTCCTTGCTGTCTTCCTCCTCATTGGGAAGATCGATAACAGTGGCAGCTATTGGCTCCAGCTGCTGTCAATGAAATGCTGTGATGAGTGAGCAATAGACACAAACTGGGCAGCTCAGAAGCGAGCATGCACAGGTGCCCCCAGGGAAAATGGCTTTCTCTGGGGGCACTTGCCGAATAGGAGGGGCCTGCAGCGTCGGCGGGGGACCCCAGAAAATGAGGATCAGGGATGCTATGTGGAAAACAATTACATAGAGAAGGTAAGTATAAAATGTTTGTTATTTTACCTGAAAAAAAAACCTGAAGGTTTAATATCACTTTAACAGTAGAGTGTGGACCCACTGCAGACAGTTTACACCTACCACTGTGCACTTTCACCAAGAAAACCCACACAGCATCTGCTTACCAGAAAATTAGACCTCTAAGGAACAGAGGACATGTGCTTAATACCAGGGTGGTAGTGAAATGCCCTCTGATCCAAAAGAGCATCTAAGGTTATATCTCCTATATATGGCAACCTTCTCAGTATGGTGGCTATTCTGGTTCCAACTGTTGTAATAGTGACTTATCCCTTGCTGAGACCTCTATGACTGGCCTGTATAAGCAGATATAATCACCGTGGACACAGCCCCAGCACCTCTGGCCACCTTTACATTACACAGCCCCCGCAACTCTTCTGGACCCCTTTACATTACACAGCCCCTGTACCTCTGGACCCCTTTAAATTACACAGCTCCCTGCACATCACACAGCCCCCCTACCCAGCCCCCCTGCATATTACACAACCCCCCTGCATATTACACAGCCCCTCCTACACACACCCCCTGCATATTACACAGCCCCCCCCCCGCGCACAACTACTACTTTAGCCACTTCGTTATGTTCACACAAACGTCCCTGTTTGCTAATGACAAGTGTCCCAGTGCTTGTGCTTTATTAATAAAATGCCGCTATATACCTGATTTCTGAGGACCGCTCTGCACTTGCATAGGAGGGGCCTGTAGTGCCCGAGGGGGACCCCAGAAAAGGAGGATCAGGGAAAACAATTACATAGAGAGGGTAAGTATAACATGTTTGTTATTTTACTTGAAAATAAAAAACCCTGAAGGTTTAATATCACTTTAACAGAAGAGCGTGGACCCGCTGCAGACCGTTTACACCTACCACAGTGCACACTTTCACCAAGAAAATCCACACAGCATCTGCTTACCAGAAAATTAGACTTCTAAGGAACTGAGGACATATGTGCTTAATACCAGGCTGGTAGTGAAATGCCACTGTGATCCAAAATAGCATCTAAGGTTATATCTCCTATATATGGCAACCTTATCGGTATGGTGGCTATTCTCGTTCCAACTGTTGTAATAGTGACTTATCCTTTGTTGGGACCTCTATGCCTGGCCTTTATAAGCAAATATAATCATCGTGGACAGTTCTTATCAGATGGGTTGAACTCACCGGACACCGTTTCTTCCATCAGCATGGGTTTTATTGCAAGCAGATCATAGCAGAACAAAATGTATCAGATGATTAAAAGACGGTATCTGCATATCAAAACGTGGTAATGTGTTTCCAGATGCAAGCAGATTGCATGAAAGGCCTATACTGAAGTGTCCATCTCTTCTTCAGAAGACAGTGAAGCAGGAACAGGAAACTACATCAAAAGTGGGAGGGAACACAGATAAGAAACAGAAAGGGATGGTGCTACAACCAAAATAACCACAAGATGGCAGTATACAACCAACTATACAGAAGTTAAATAACAATGGCTTATAAAAATTAACTATATAAATTCTCACACAACGTGTGTAACAGCACACTCTTCGTCTGGTATTGTAAATACCACTATATTACATCATAATGGTAGTTATGCAATGCAAATAAATACTGGTGCAATTTGCAGTTGTCTAGAAGACCTGAAAGACAAAAAGAACATGCAAATATATGCAACAACAATAACAATAACTGCAATAAGGCATCAAGAAGTATCACTTAAAGTTTCCAGGTGGAACAGGAACAGACCCAAGCTTCTAGGTAAGAAGAGTAGCTGGAGTAAGGATGGTTGGGGACTCTGGATCTGTAGACACTAGAACAAGTGGTCTTGAATTGATTATGGCAGACACTTCTGGCAGAAATGTGGTTAAACTCTCATGAGTAAGACTTGTGGAGTTCAAGTCTATTAACATAGAGTCCAGTATACTACATGTAATGCCTATCATTCTCTCCCATGTGGGAAGAATGAGGAGGATTGAAAGTCCATGTACAGCCCTTTTCAGTTAGAAAGTCTTGGATTGGCTTAGAGTCAAGTTGTACCTCTTGGCAGGCTCCAGTAATGTTAGTTCTACAGTCAGGTCTTAAATGACTTCACTGGCCCTCTGATGGCAAGGAATCACCTAACAGCATTAATAAAACTCAAAGCATCCATGGATTCTATAACTTCAATGTGTACCACACGCACACTCATGCAGGTGAACAGCACTGCCCATTGTTCGCTATTTGCTTGGCCACCTCGGGTTCTGTGCGCTGTTACCATCCATGGCCCAAAAACATCTAGACCAAGGTGAGTGAAAGGTGGGTCAGTACTTAATCTGTTTGCTGGCAAATCTGACATTTGCAGTTGCTGATGTTTCCCTCTTAGTTTGTGGCATTGGACACAAATGTGCAGTATAGTTGAAATATTTTTGCTCCAACAATCCAAAGGCCTGTGGCTCTTATGGCACCCTCGGTGAAATGTTTACCTTGGTGCTTAACCTTTTCTTGGTAGTGCCATAAGAGCAAGGGGAGAGATGATGATGACCAGGTATGATAAGAAGATTTTGTTCTTGCTCTCCCAACTTGGCCTTGTTTAAACAGCTGCCAACCCTTAGCATGCTATGGCTGTCAATGAATGGATTCAGGTAGGCAATTGGACTGTTTTTTGGAATGTCCTGCTTGTCACAGGTGCATTTAATTTCTGTGCTAAAGATATTCTGTTGTTCACTGCGTATTATGATCAGTTCACTTGCAGAAAGAGGTTTTTGGCGTAAGTGCCAGCCTTAACATTCAGAATCATTGGACTTTGTGTGATGGCAGTGAGCAATATGGACTAACCTTGCAATAGTGCGTAAAAGCCTTGTCCACTTGGAGAAATGTTCAAAGCATTGAGAACTCAAGATGAATCTTTGTTCAGATCTCGTGATAACAGTCTTAAAGTGGCTGTTAACCCACTTCTTATAAATCATGTAATCCCCTCTGTACTACAATACTAAGTGTCCCTACAACAGTTTGTATATGTGCCTCCCACTTTTTAAGGGACCAAAAGTAATGGGACAATTGGCTACTCAGCTGTTCCATGGCCAGGTGTGTGTTATTTCCTCATTATCCCATATACAAGGAGCAGATAAAAGGTCCAGAGTTCATTTCAAGTGTGCTATTTGCATTTGGAATCTGTTGCTGTCAACTCTCAATATGAGATCCAAAGAGCTGTCACTATCAGTGAAGCAAGCCATCATTAGGCTGAAAAAACAAAACAAACCCATCAGAGAGATAGCAAAAACATTAGGTGTGGCCAAATCAACCGTTTGGAAAATCCTTAAAAAGAAAGAACGCACCGGTGAGCTCAGCAACACCAAAAGACCCGGAAGACCACAGAAAACAACTGTGGTGGATGACCGAAGAATTCTTTCCCTGGTGAAGAAAACACCCTTCACAACAGTTGGCCAGATCAAGAGCACTCTCCAGGAGGTAGGTGTATGTGTGTCAAAGTCAACAATCAAGAGAAGACTTCACCAGAGTGAATACAGAGGGTTCACCACAAGATGTAAACCATTGGTGAGCCTCAAAAACAGGAAGGTCAGATTAGAGTTTGCCAAACAACATCTAAAAAAGCCTTCACAGTTCTGGAACAACATCCTATGGACAGATGAGACCAAGATCAACTTGTACCAAGGTGATGGTAAGGGAAGAGTATGGAGAAGGAAAGGAACTGCTCATGATCCAAAGCATACCACCTCATCATTGAAGCATGTTGGTGGTAGTGTCATGGTGTGGGCTTGTATGGCTGCCAATGGAACTGGTTATCTTGTATTTATTGATGATGTGACTGCTGACAAAAGCAGCAGGATGAATTCCGAAGTGTTTCGGGCAATATTATCTGTGATGATCTCATACTGGTAAAGAAGAGAATTTAATTGCTTCTGAACTAGGTATGTAAAATAAAAAAAGAAGGCTTCATGTACAGTTGGAGGAGGAGGAAATACCAACAACCCTGTCACATTTTTAAACTATCCCCAGCCACCACTTACCCGTAAAGAACAAAGGGAATACAGTAGTTGCCCTTTCTTCTGCTAAACTTCACTCTTCTGTCTGAGCTGAGAAGACAGGTAGAAAATGGAAAAGTTGCTGTCATGATTCACTTGTGTTTGTGTAGCACCCTCCAGTGTGTGCTACA
The DNA here is from genome assembly GCA_018402905.1 of Glandirana rugosa. Taxonomy (NCBI): domain Eukaryota; kingdom Metazoa; phylum Chordata; class Amphibia; order Anura; family Ranidae; genus Glandirana; species Glandirana rugosa. The sequence continues at coordinate 1,811,091 of BLSH010302413.1, read as the reverse complement.
AGTAGTGAGAGTAGGTAAACTATACTCTGACTCATGTTACATGGTTAGTCTGTAATTTTTAGAAAGTTGGGGAATATTCTAGAATATAGTGGGGGGAGGCTAGGAGTGGGTCTGGCAGGGGACTGGGAAACCCATGAATAGACATGGGCCATGCCAGCAGGGTGGAAGATGAAGAAGCAGTGCTGAGGAGAGGCTGACGGTGGCCCTTGAGGGACCCCTGCTGGGGAGGGGGTTTTACCTAGGGCTAGAGCTTGGGAAAGCTGGTCTGGAAGGATCCCACCACAGGAGGCAGTTAGAGAGACAGCAGAGAGAGTAAGCAGAGACAATGAGTAGATAAGCACAGTGCAGGGACAAGACAAGGAGAGAGACTGCCAGCTGTAACAGTGCTCTTTTGAAGACAGTGGTGTACCAAGTGTTCATTCACCTTGTCCTGGGGAATCTCCATGTGTATATGCCAGTTGGGAGGACCGGGGGAAGCAAGCAGCCGGCTGGGCTGGAATTTTCTGCAATGGTAGAACTGGGCTCAGTGTCTACAGGGAAGCAGAAGGAGATGCTGTTCACTCCACATGTGCTACTTTATCCAAAAAAAGGGTGGGAAGTTCCTAGCCTGTAATGGGCTGTTGCTGAATTAACAAAGAAACTGTTAATTACCCTGGAGTGATCAGCAGGTGATGTACATAGAGGAACCAAGTGTGTTCAGGAGGAAGGAAGAAGAGGATTATTTGTAAATAGGGAGGACATTGCCCCTTGTTCTGTATTCAGGATGTTTTTCAAGTTGGGAATCCCATAATTCCCTACTCCATCCAAATTATCATCCCCTAATAAAACAACAAAAACAATCTAAGAACTGATTTTCTGTGTTTGAGAAAATGAAGGAAATGCTATGTATCTGGCTGTGCAGCAGTGGGGACCCGGATATCAGCGAGTGTTACATTTGTAAATCTAACTTTTAGCTATTGAGCCCTATTAACAACATTTTTTTTAAATTAAAGCAGTTAAGGTTAAATCTGAAGTTTAATTTGAATATATTCACTGGTTCTCTCTTCCCTCCCTCGTCAACATGCTAATGAAATTATTACCTAAAACATTTCTGTTTTAATTACACATCTTATTTTAGACAAAGTGACATCATCACTAGGTATTTGTGCTTCTCTAAGCAATGCAGGCAGATTGATACTTGTGGAAGGAGCTGGCAGGTTAATCACATGTGATGCTGACTGTCCGTGATTGAAAGAACTGAAATCCAATGAGAGAAATGGGCGGTCCAGGGACAGTCAGGTTGTGGAGGAGAGAGTTAGATGATGCTGGATGACCCCCAGCCAGAAAATGAGGAGGGCTGTGACTCACTGCACCCTCTGATGCACACTGTGAGAAACTCACAGTGTGCCGTTAAACCAGACTAATCTATTTCAATATAAGAGAGCAGCCTGTGCAAGACAGAAGTTCAGATTGAACCTGTTGAACATTTGAAAAAATAGCTGAGAGCTCCATCTGCTGGCTTTACATAAATGAAAAACATAAATATGCAGTATTTCTTGTTTTTCGGACACTAAAAAGATATTTTAAATTAAAAAATAAAGAAAGAACATATTTTAACACCACTTTACATTCCTCTTAACCCCCAAACCATCATTATTTTTTCCTAGCAACAAAAATTAGAGATATGTTGAAGCTGCTGCTCACTGTGACGTCTCCTTTTATTGGAAGGATTATTCTGTCTAAACATAAAAAGGCACGTCTTGACACTTGTTCATCCCTGAATCGTCATTCTCTGTAATTGGATGTAGAATCTGTATCCATGTCATGCTGAGCCAGTTATCTCCACCATCTCTCCATCCATTTTCATGTCATAATGGACTTTTAATATTTTACATTTTTATGAACCAGCCGAATCCCGACTAAATGACTGTACTGCTTGCATTAAGCCAGCTCCTTTTTTTTTTTCATTTAGAAATAGATTTGCTCAGTGACAATGCTGGGGAATTTAATGAAAGTGTCACCCTGCATATCTTAGTGCCTCCGTGTCTCATTCATAGACTTTTAAATCAACCAACTCCAGCAATACGACCAATACAAAGTTCTGATTATTCATCTCGCGTACAGGCCAGTCTTAAAATAAAAAGCGGTATTTTCTATTTTGGTATAATGCAATTCAGAGGTTTTTTTATAGACATTGAAAAGTAAGAAGCTGTGCTCCATTATTCATGTCGACTTTGAGAAAATAAGGCAATTCAGCCACAGACAGTCAATGCAGAGTAATTAAAAAAAATCCATTAATACTATAAAGTCAAATATTAATGATATGAATTCCACTCTCAGAGCAATCTGCAGATGTTTGAAAGAGAGCGACAAACAGAATACTAACTCAATTGCTATTTGAAGAGAGCCTTTTGATAGCTGTACAAGTCTGCCATTTCTGTACTAGTAAAAACTGTTTTGGAGGGTCACTCTTGGGACCAACCAGACAATGGAGAGGGTAGAGTGGTACTGTGTATGATCTGCTGGAGTGAGAAGTTAGGGTGGGGCTTGGTCTGCTCCCCTGAATTGAGTTGGCAGGGTGGGGTTGGATGTGCAACTCTGATGTTAGAGGAGAGAGTTTTGCTTGGATGGCTCTCCTGCTGTAATTGAGTGCTGCAAGGTGTGCTCTCCTAGAGAGATTAGAGTGCTGGTGGGTGTGTATAACTGAATCCAAATGGTAGAATGCTGCTAGGTGTGCTTCCCTGGAGTAAGATAATATTGAGCTGGTGGGTGTGCTGCCCTACTGTTAGAGTGTTGAGTGCTTCTGGCTGTGTTCCCCTAGAGCAGGGGTCTCCACACTATGGCCCTCCAGTTGTACAGGAACTATAATTTCCATCATGCCTAGTCATGTCTGTGAATGTCAGAATTTTACGTGTAGTTCCACAACAGCTGGAGGGCCGTAGTTTGGAGATCCCTGCCCTAGAGTAAGAGCATAGAGAATCTGGGCACAGGTGAGGCGACTGCATTCATGGGCACAGGCGAGATGGCTGCACTGATGGGCACAGGTGAGATGGCTGCACTGATGGGCAGAGGTGAGGCTGCACTGATGGGCAGAGGTGAGGCTGCACTTATGGGCACAGGAGAGGCTGCACTGATGGACATAGGTGAGGCTGCACTGATGGGCATGGGTGAGGCTGCTCTGATAAAGTTGTTGCTAGTATTTATTTTTACAACTTAATTCTGCATAAAACATTTAAGTGTCATTTCGTGAAGTCATTTATGAGGACATGTTTAGGGGCGGAATTAGGGGCAGGGCAGGGTAGGGGTTTGGTGGGGCAACTGATGGCGAGTAACCCTTAAGGCCTGGCTGGTAGCTCAGGACTTGAAATTTTGAGCCCTGTACTAGCACATTATGAAATACCTTAGAACGAAGCTCTCCAGTGGTGCGCTGTCACCGTTGACAGGGCTTTCATCTTTCCCTGGTCTTCCTTACGTGTTCGCAGGCTGCATTGTATAAGTGGCCGGGGCCATGGTGACGTCACTCCCGCACATGCGCGTGGGAGCCCTCAGCTGTGGCATGGAGCTCTGAAGGTCCGGAACGGTATGCTGGACTTTCAGAGCACATACGCCGGTGACGTCACCAGCTGCGTCCAGTGGCAATATTTCCTAGACACCGCAAGTTTAGGAGATATTCAATGTATCTATAGATAAGCCTTATTATAGGCTTAACTGTAGGTACAAGTACAAAAAATGACTTTACTACCACTTAAAGCAAAGATAAAATGGTGCACAATGCACTCACATGCTCCGAGAATGACAACAAGCTCATCACACAACTGTGAGAATCCACTTTAAGAACCCCTGTACGGATGCCACTAGATCAGTGGTTCTCAACTCCGGTCCTCGGGACCCACTAACAGGCCAGGCTTGCAGGATAACTGAAATGCATCACAGGTGATATCATTTGCTGCTCAGTGATTGCAGCATTCTAGTCTGCATCTCCCCAAGGTAATACTGAAAATCTGGCCTGTTGGTGGGTCCCGAGGACAGGAGTTGAGAACCACTGCACTAGATGTAATCATCTCTGCTAAAGGCTCCTCTCCCCATGTCTGTGTGTTAGGAAATGTAGAACCCCCTACATACGTAGGTGCTATAGTGGTAGGATTTTTGTAGCACAGGTAAATTTAAGCTGGAAGCTAGGCCTGTTTGTTTTGATTGTGTGGGCTGGGAGTGGCCTCGAGTAGCAGCTGGTGACTCACAGGCAGCATCACTGCCCTCCCCTTTCTTTCCAGAGGCTTCTGGAGTGTTCTATAAGGAGAAAGGAGGGGAGGAGAGGTGGAGCTTGCCTGGGGTGTTTGGGGAGCCCTGACCAATCCCCAATCTGGATTGGCAGGGGGCAGGCCTCTTTAAATGCCTATGGGTCAACCCAGCTGGGGGGAGTTGTGCGGGTGGAAGAGATGGAGATGGAGTACTGAGGCTGTTGGGCCCTGGAGGGAGCTCCCCAGTCTGGGGGGTGACCTCGGGCCAGGGTCTCGGGTGCATCCAGGAGAAATGAAGAGATCCTGGAACAGAGGCACAGGAGAGAGCAAGGAAGGACAGCAGGAGAGAGTACTGCCGGGAAGGTCTCCAGGAGAGGAACAACTGGTTGCAGCCAGGAGGGCTGGTGCGTGACATGCACAGCCATTGAGAGGACTGGGGAGGCATGCCTTGAAGGACTGGGAGTTGCAGTCAAAAGAGGGTGCAGAGCCAGAGAAGTGGACTGTGGCGTCATGGCCAGCTGCCGCCAGAAGGGCTGGCAGGGCCTGAAGAGGGCTTACTGGGAGTATAAGCCAAGCGGACAGCTAGCACTAGAACTGTTCTATATTGTTGCTTCACTATAGGGGCCCGAGGTCCTTGCCCGCAAAAGGCATTTGCTTTAGGCTTTGTGGAGTTAGTGCCAGGCCTATCAACCATTAGTGCTAGCTGGTCTAGGAGGGGAACAAAGAGTTGTGCTGGAAGAGTAACAGTCTGCAGTAAGTAGTGTGCAGGAGGTGAAGAGAGGAACAGTCTGCAAGCAAGTATTGTGCTGGAGGAGACTGAGGAAGCATGTACAAAGAGTGTACACAGAGGTCCTGCTCTAAACAATTGCAAAAATTCTTCTGGGCATCTCATAACCACCTATCCCCATCCCAAGTTAAATCTCCTAAGAAAACAACAAAAACAAAACATTGATTCTTGACTCTGGATGTCTGAGAAGAGTGTGACTGTTTGGGCAGGGTGACAGGTGAACCACTACTTTCAGCAACTCCTACAGGGGCATGGCTAAAGAAAGAAAGAGAAGATCTGGGAGCATGCCACAATAGCAGCTTGTGTATAACAGTCTTCGGGATTATAGAGGATCAGCAATCATTTAGTAGAGTGGCATGCACACGAAGGAGGCCGTGTGGGTTGCAATAAATTTGAGATTGTGGGTCATACCACACTGCACTGCAGGCCACATTTGGCCCACGGGCCATGGGTTGAGCATCAGTAAGAAAAGTATAAGATGCCACTGCACCAACCCGATCCATGTCAGGTGTAAATGATGGCCTCAGCCAATGGTGATCAATCACAGCTAATCACAATGGTAAACACGGAAGTAATCAATTTAATTCAGTAAATATGATTGCTTAGTGAAATTCACTGCTATAAGCAATTATAGTGTGTTAAAAAAAAAAAAAATCCTGAAAAGTCCCACAGAGTAGTAACATGTTACTATGGTAACATTGTATTGCTCTGGTCACAGTATGTTAAAAAAAATTGGAAAAAAGAAAAAAATGTAATAAAAAATATAAAAAAAAAAATTGAAAAAAAACATTAACCACTTCAGCCCCAGAAGGATTTGCCCCCTTCCTGACCAGGCCATTTTTTGCGATACAGCCCTGCGTCATTTTAACTGACAGTTGTGCGGTTGTGCAAAGCTGTACCCAAACAAAATGTATGTCCTTTTTTTCCCCAACAAATAGAGCTGTCTTTTGGTGGTATTTGATCACCTCTGTATTTATTTTTTGCACTATAAACAAAAAAAGAGTGACAATTTTGAAAAAAAAAACATGTTTTTTTACTTATAATACATATCCAAAAAAATATATAAAAGAACAAATGTATTCATCAGTTTAGGCTGATATATATTCTTCTACATATTTTTGGTAAAAAAAAATCACAATAGGCGTATATTGATTGGTTTGCGCAAAAGTTATCACGTTTACAAACTATGGGAAAAAATATAGAGGCTTTTATTTTTTCTATTGTTTTTACTGGTAATGGCAGCGATCTGTGATTTTTAGCGGGACCGTGACACTGCGGCGGACAAATCTGACCCTAAATGACACTTTTTGGGGACCACTGACATTATTACATTGATCAATGCTATAAAAATGCAGTGATCAATGTAAAAATGACACTGGCAGGGAAGGGGTTAGCTCTAGGGTGCGATCAAGGGGTTAACTGTGTTCCCTCAGCGTGTTCAAACTGTAGGGGGGGTGGGCTTACTAGGACATGACAGATCTCACTGTTCCCGATGACAGGGAACAATAGATCTCTGTCATGTCATAAGGCAGAATGCAGATCCCCATACTGCCTCTGTACAAGGTGATCGCAGGTTGCCGGCAGACATCGAGTCCGCGGGACCCACGGGCACGCTCCCGCAGAATGCAGCAGGCGTGCGCGCCCACAATATCTTGTGCACGGACCGCCGTACTGATACGACAATTCGCGCAGGACAACCAACCTGCTGCAGTCAAACGACTGTGGCTGGTTGGCAAGTGGTTAAAGCAGAGTTCCAGTACCTCAAACATTTTTTTAAGACTGCTCTGTAATTGTCCAAAGCTGTACATGAACATTTCTAACATCTCATATTTTTTGCGGCATTGCGGCGGACAGATCAGACACTTTTGACACTCCTTTGGGACCAGTGACACTTATACAGCGATCAGAGCTACAAATAGCCACTGATTACTGTGTAAATGTCACTGGTAGGGAAGGGGTTAACACCAGGGGCGATCAAGGGGTTAAAAGTGTTCCCTGGGAAGTGTTTCTAACTGTATGGGGGCTGGGCTGACTGGAGGAGGAGAGAGATCGTTGTTCCCTATCACTGGAAACAGACGATCTCTCTAAACTCCCCTGTCAGAATGGGATCTCCTTAGTTCACACTCGCAGATCCTCATTCTGCCTGTCTCGGGAGCGATCGCGGGTGGCCAGCGGACATCGAGTCTGCACCACCCGCTGATCGGCCCCCCCGCTAGTCAGTGAGCGCGTGCGCCCACACCACACGTTCCGTGAGCGACGTACTGGTACAGCTATTTGCGGGAATGACCCAACCTGCCACTGTAAAACTACGGCATGTGGTCACATGTGGTTAAAAATAGTTTGTTACTTACAGATCTCGGAAGCTGGCAGGTTCCATTTTAGCTGTTGGCATCTGAACCCCTCCTGTGTTCATTTACTGGATTTCTGTGCTGCTGGCTACCCAGCAAGCACTTCCCGATCCCGCGCATGCGCAGTAATGGCGCTGGTACGGCTCTTCTTTTTCCTGACTGCAAATAACGTGAGATTTCAACAGTAGGTGATCCGCGAGGACTCCTGGGATACATGATGCCGCTATCCTTTGCAAATCGCCTAGTGACGTAATCGCCTAGGTGGGGACAGGCGGAAGTAAAGGAGAAATAACATTTGGAAAAGGATGAGCTAAGGGGCCACAATACAGAGAAAGTGCAGAAAATGTGTGGAACTCCGCTTTAACATTTTTAAAAAAAAAATTTTACATGCTGTTACCAGTCTGTATCCCTGATCATTGGCCACACCAGTTATATGATGCTGTACTGCACTGGTACAGTATGTAAAGAAAAAAAATTGGGAAAACAACTATTTTTAAAAATATCTTAATTTTCCAAAAAATTGTGACAAAAATTTACAAATTCAAAATACTCATCAGGCCTCTTACTAAATACCTTGGACTGTATACTTTCCAAAAAGGGGTAATTTGAAGGATATCTGTACTGTCCTGGCATGTTCGGGCCTCAAGAAATGAGATCAGTACATCAGGGTTGATCAATTTTCAGATATATACCATAGTTTGTAGACTTTCACATAGACTAAATAATAAACACTCATTTGAATTATTTTCACCAAAGAAATGTAGCAGAAATACAGTTTGGCCTAAATTTATGAATAAAGATTATTTATTTGCTAAATTTTATAACAGAAACAAAGAAAAATGTATTTTTTTCAAAACTTCAAAGGCGGCAGCTGCCCTGTACAGAGAGAGGATCTGTCACGGCCTATGCTGTTACAAGGGATGTTGTTCATTTCTTGTGATAGCAATAAAGTTCATCCAAAAAAAAATGTGTGGAAAAATTGTATAAAATAAATAATATGTATGTATATATGTGTATATATATATATATATATATATATATATATATATATATAAATTTAAAGCGCCCTGTCCCACTGTGCTTATGCGCATACGTTACTCCTGCACACATATGTAAGCTGTGATCACACCACACAAGTATTGTCGCAAACATTAGAGTGAGAGCAATAATTCTAGCACCAGACCTCATGTGCAACTTTAAACTGGTAACCTGTAAAGGGGTTTAAAGCATCGCCTATGGAAATTTTTAAGCACCGTACTTTGCCGCCATTCCACAGGCAGACGCAATTTTAAAGCGTGACATGTTAGTTATCCATTTACTCAGCACATCATCGTTCATATTATACAAAAAAATGTGTTTTTTTTTTTTTAATTCGTGAAAGTATTTTTTTTTTCAAAAAAATTGTGTTTAAAAAATCGCTGCACAAATAGCGTGCGACGTATAAAATTGCAACACCCACCATTTTATTCTATAGGGACTCTGCTAAGAAAAAAATATATAATGTTTGGGGTTTTCAAGTAATTTTCTTGGGGAAAAAAGTTACTTTTTACATGTAGCAGCAAAGTGGTTAATACAGTGCAGTGTTGCATGAGTGCGCAATAGTCATTCAAAGTGCGCCACCACTGAAAACTGAAAATTCTCCTGGGCAGGAAGGGGGGTAAAAGTATGCGGTATTGAAATGATTAATCCTTGTAGGATTATTATCTTGCTAACATCAGTTGATCTTCGGCAAGCTTTCGGACTGGCTGCTTCAAGAATTAAATCATTGCCACCAACTGTGCCTGCTGTAGCTATACCCAAAAGGCATCCATTGTGGATGGAGAACGGTGGAGACTGTGTCTGTTTTTGCAATCCTTTTCAAGCTCTGCAGTAAATGCCTGTCACCTAATCCTAAAGCATTTGTCTGTGTGGGTGGACTATTTGATTTGGCCTCAGTGGAGCAATGGATCATTTAATCAAATAGTATATTTATAAAAAAGGATTATGGTGACCCACATGTAATAACTTGGCGCAGTTGTCAGTCCATTGATTTATATTAGTCTTTGCTTGATACTATTTTCCTGAATTTCTGAGCTCTATATTAAGATCAGTTAGTGGCTGTAATAAATGAAGTGTAACAATGTTTACATGAAGAGATGTGTATCGATGACTCGGGCCATTAGCATTGTAGTGTGTAGTGTTAAGATTATGGGAGAAAGCACTGATCATGAGGTGCCTCTGTGTATTCCCTGTGGCAGCCCACTGGTGAATGTGCCTAGCACTATACTGAGATCTGTATCTACACAGATTGATTGACTCACAGCTCACACTGCATGGCAAATGGCAAATGAAAATATAAAGAGATCACAGCGGGCTGTTGAACACAGCAAGCATTGCATTAATATCGTAGAGTTCCCAAAGGCTAACTGATTCATCAGAGTTTGTATAGACAACAGTGAGAGACGTGGGAAGCTGGCCTATTTTATTTTTTTCTAAGCAGATATTGCAATAACGGCTAATATTTTAAGCTGGCTGGACTGGCTTAAGTAAAGCCTCTGGCGCATACACTTAGCAATAAGATACATTTTCCGGTTACAAATGTAATAAGTTGGAGAGTAATAATATATTAACAAATTACCAGCACAAAGTCCAAATGAAGATGATCAAACTGCTATTTTATTTATACAGAATTCTTTCTTAAGCTTTTCATAAAAGTGCTGTGTGTTAGACCTTTCCTTTCCTTTCCTTTCCTTTCCTTTCCTTTCCTTTCCTTTCCTTTCCTTTCCTTTCCTTTCCTTTCCTTTCCTTTCCTTTCCTTTCCTTTCCCTTCCCTTCCCTTCCCTTTCTCTTCCCTTTCCCTTCCCTTCCCTCTCCTTTCCTTTCCTTTCCTTTCCTTTCCTTCCCTTCCCCCTTCACCTGTGTCATTGGACATTCCTAGCAACCAATCACCCACTTGTTAACATATAAAAGTTGGTTGTATCCCACCCTCCACCCAGACCTACTGCACCCCCAACTTTCCGCTCTGTTGTGTAAGGTAGAACTGTAGAGGGGGGGAGTTGTGATGGGATGGGTTGGTGTGTGATGTAATGAGGGAATTGTGATGGGAATAGGAGGAATGTGATGTGAAGGGGCACTGTGATTTCAAGGATTGCAGGGATGGGGGTAATGTGTAATGTGGGGGGGCTGCGATGTAAAGGTGAGGGGATTGTGATGTAAAGGGGGGGCTGTGATGTGAAGGGGGACTATCACATAAAGATAAAGGGGGGGCTGCCACGTAAAGGTTTGACTGCAAAGTGGAGGGGATATAACGGGAAGGTGGGCTGGGATGTGAAGAGGTGTGATTTGAAGTGGGTCCGTGATGTAAAGGGGGTACGGCTGAGGACACTTATGTAAAGGGGGGGTCTGTGATGTGAAGGGAAGGGGGCTTAGGACACTAATGTAAAGGGGTGGCTGTGATGTAAAGGGGAGGACCTGTGATGTGTAGGGGGTCCATTGTGTGAAGGAGGGACTTTGATGTGAAGGTGGACTGAGGAAACTGATGTAAGAGGGAATGTGATATGAAGATGCTGAGTCATTGTACAAACATGAGATTCAGTTCATTTTAATTCAATAACTCTGCTATAGACCAACAGCAGTACAATCTGTGGAATAATATGTTGTTTTAATAAAATCTAGATGTTTGTCATTTGCCACTAGCCTGATCTGAATTCCTTGCTCTTCCTTTGTCTGGGCTTTCAGTCTATTTTCAATGCATACCATCTTTCTCTCGTGTCCCTGCTGTAAAAATGATGTGCCCCTGCTCTCTCCCCACATCAGATTATGAAGGTAACACTATGGGATTGATTTACTAAAAATGGGAAGTGCAAAATCACCTTTTGGGAAAAAATAATGAATGCACATATTTTTGCAGGAAATATTTTTCCCATAGGAGCCTGTAGGATCAGGAGGTGCAATGTCAGGCTTATGCAGACAAGCCCTACAGCTTTCAGGCTGTACCTCTGTATGGCTGTCAGCTTGAAAGCTACAGGGCTTGTGAATGAACTATGAGAGCGCTCATCATTGCCCTTGCAGTTCATTCAGAATTACAAGCCATCTGCCTCGGTGGCAGACATGCAGTAGCGTATTGTCCATGTGTGTAAGGTGTGCATTGCACATGGGCCCAGAGGAAAGGGGGGCCCACTGTGTCCTGACACACACTGCACTCATGGATTACATACATCCAACATTTCCCTGAGCCCAGCAGGGTATTTAGGTTTTATGCTGCCCTAGACCTGACCAAACCAGTGTAGCCCCCTAATTTAAATATGAGCCACCCACCCCCCTAATCTAAATATGAGCCACCCCCCCTAATTTAAATATGAGCCACCCACCCCCCTAATTTAAATATGAGCCACCCACCCCCCTAATTTAAATATGAGCCACCCCCCTAATTTAAATATGAGCCACCCCTTCCTGTTTCCTGACCCACTTTGAAATTTTCCAGTGGGGACACTAGTTTTGAGGGCTTTGATGGGGCGAGGGGGGCATTGGATTCCCCTTATTTGCAGAGATTTCCTCACACTTCCTGTTTGGCTATGGGGCAGAACAACAACTCATTAGTTGGGGTCCGCCGCCCGGGTCCTCTACATATGTATGGGTTGCCCCCCCTGATGGCGGCCCTGCCAATCCGCTTTATGGGGGTGCTAGACCGATTTGCCTCCCGGGCCAGTCTGCCTTATAGGACTGGCGCTACACTAAGTGTAGCGCAAGCCGGCGGGGACTCTTTTCATGCTGCCCCCCTGCAAAGTGCCGCCCTAGGCCTGGGCCTTGTAGGCCTAGGCCAAGATACAGCGTTGCCTGAGCCCCAAGAAGGTAAAATACTGTCTCTATGCATCAGGAGCATTGGAACTTTCTTTATATCCAACAAGCAGGCGGCGGCAGCTGGACGCATTTGCCAATGCTATGATTATAGTTCCGGTTGCTGCTGCCCACAGCCACTGTCTGGAAGCCCTGCAGAATGATATCTTGATTTGCTCCTCCTGAGGGCTGAAAGAGGTCTTATGAGAGTGTAAAATAGCGGGCACCTGCTCCCAGCGTCATGCTGGGGGGGGAGAGGTGCATTGGTGATGTGGCTGCTCAGTCACTCAGTCTCAGCACAGTGCCGCTGTGCAGTGAGGGCATATTGCTGTTCTTCCTCTATCCACTTGTCACATGGCTGGAGGGAGGAAGAAGAAGATGCTTCATAGTGTGGTCTGTAAGTACAAGAGGGGAAGAAGGGGGGGCAGCTCAGCCCCAGACCTTCCCTCTCTACTCCTCATACCCCCTCCTCCTTAGACACCCCCTCTCCTCCACAGACCCCCCTCTCCTCCACAGACCCCCCTCTTCTCCTCAGACCCCCCTCCTCCTCAGACCCCACAGACCCTCACTCTTCTACTCAGACCCCCCCATCTTCAGACCCTCCTAGACCTCCCCTTTTCTCCTCATATCCCCCAGACCTCCCTCTCTTCTCCTCAGACCTCCCCTCCATCTAGGACCCCCCCCCCCCAGACCTCACCTCTCCCCTTCAGATCCCCCTCTCTTCCACAAACACCCTAAAGCCTCCCCTCTCCTCCATAAACTACCCAGATACCCCTCTCCTCCTCAGACTCCCCTCTCTTCCTCAGACCTCCACTCTCCTCCTCAGACTCCCTCAGACCTCCTTTCTCTCCTCTTCAGACTCCTATCATCTGCTTAGACACCCCCAACATCCCCTCTCCTCCTTAGACACCCCTCTCCTTCTCAAACCTCCCCCCTCCTCCTCAGACCCCCCACTCCTCCTCAGACACCACCTCTCCTTCTCAGACCCTCCAGACCTCCCCACTCCTACACAAACCCCCCTCTCTTTCTCTGTTGGACTTTGTATTGGCTTTTTCACTTCCTGCCTGGTCTGAAGTTACTAAAGGGGTGTAATGCAAGTAACTAGTACCATCCCATGGTTGAGGTTACTAAGGTACTTTGGGGTACGAAGACATCAGTACACGAAGAAAACTGTATGAAGGCACAAGGGTTACCTACTGTAATGGCAGTTACCTGCCATAGATAGTTGGGATAGCTTCTTGCAGGAAAGAGTTGTTGTCATCACTCTTTCCGTGAGCAGTCCGTCACCTATAGCAATGGGAGCAGACTCATGCTACAGACATCTTTAGCTTATGCCCAGGTATGGAAGAGTGAAGTGAAGTACGCACATGGAATCTGCATTAGGTACATGGCAGGACCCCATACTATTACTGGGAGTGAGGTAGCAGTGATACGCTGGACAGATGGATGTGGACAAGGCTCAGTGTGTCCCTCCTAAATGCAATTACAGAGAAGGTGTACATTGTCTTGGGGACCCGACTGGAGAACAGTTATTGTGCGAGTGTACGTAGTGTATATGCATTTCTAAAAGCAGAGGCCCACCTTAAGGTCAAGCATTCCCCCCACGACAACCTCAGCCTCAGCCTCATCCCTGGGCATTGATGAAAATGGCACAGAGTAAAGGTACCCTATGTGTGGAGAGAAGTGATCTTATTACGGGGTGCCTAGCGTAGCTCAGAAGAACCCACCCCTGGGGTAGGCCTCTCATGTGACGCTTGCCTGGCGCCCAACAAGGAGGGAAACATGGAGGACGTGACAAACCCTGCAGTACCCTATCCTTGCAACATGCAATCGAAAATTAATGCCGATTTTACCGACAATTACAAAATCTAACAAACATTTAGATGATTTCAGAAAAGGGCTCATGTATCACACAGCTCTCAATTTTGTGTGGCAACTTTATTTTTTTCATGAGACAGGTCCACATTATGATGCATTTTCTATCTGACATTTATCAATTATCAGCTAAAAAAACGAAATTTGAAAATGTCTCAGTTCTGGCTTCAGACCAGTACAAATCATAGCAGTTATGCATTGCATTTATGGATTTAAGTGCAACAAGCATAGCATATATCAGTAGCATGAAACTGTTATTCTTTTGTTGTAATTATGACAATTGGAACATAATCAGCTTTTCTCTATTATCATGTTGTGAATATTTCTCTGCTGATAGATTAGACTCATTATGATGTGATTGCAGTTACCCTTTATGTAATAAGTATAAATTATTCATATCCCAAATTATACACTGAAGTGTCCTCTAGGTGGATAAATAAATAAATAAGTGTAACCAAGAGCCTTTAGATTTTATAATTAAGGGAATCCAATTCTCAATAAAAAGGACAGATCCTCGTATCCAATAATCATTCACCACTTGTATAAATAGGAAATATATGATAACCAGGTATAACCACTACACTGTATTTCTGTTGAAAGAAGCAACAGAAAGTAGCTTTCTATATTATGAACTATATATATCCATTATACTTGTCTATACCAGCAGGTGGCACTGCAGTATGATAGTGTGTATTCTATGGTACAAAGTAAAAACATGATGTACCTCCTGTATCCAAGTGTGTAATTGTTTGTTGTTCTCTTCCTGTCTATGATAAAAGGCATGTAACATATTCCTCCATGAAAGTAAAGTATTCTCTGCATACAACAAGCTTCCAAGCATATGATTCAATAACCTGCTAATAGGTTATGGGTCCCAGCGCACCCAGCAGGTGCCCAGCAGCACCCAGGCAGTGAAAAGGATACTGCAAACCCAGAGGCACTGGAAAAAGAATTCTGCAACTCAATGAGCACAGCAAACCTGTGAGTACTGTATGCAAGCTACTGGAAGATGGCAATTGGTTCAGATGTGAAGTTTGCAATAGCAAAGCTGAACAATTCCAATTACCAGCTGTGGAAATTCAAGCTACACATGTTATTTAGCAAGGATGACTTGTGGCAAGTGCTGAATACAGACAGACCCACGGGTGGAGACACATAGGACTGGGATAGGAAGGACAGACAGGCAAAAGCAATCATAAGCTTTCTAGTGGAAGATGTCCACCTCATCCACATAAGAACAGAGAATGGCCACAGGTATGTGGACTTCATTACAAAAACTGCATGAGCATTCAAGTCTAAACAGCAAACTGTTTCTACTAAGAAAATGATATAAAATGGAACTAGAAGAAGACCAGCAAATGTGTGACCATGTGAAAGCTATTCTAGAGATCATAGAGCAGCTGCGCACCATTGAAGAGGGCATCAAAGATAACCATATTGTTGCCCTGCTCCTCTGCAGCCTTCCAGAGATATATACTGCTCTTATTAACACTTTAGAAACCAGACCCGAGCAGGAGCTGACACTGGAATATGTGAAAGGCAAATTAATTGATGAATTGACAGAAGGAAGGACAAAGCTCTTAAGATGTACAAAGGCAACAAAGAAAGCAGAGCCTGTTTTCGCTGTAAAAAGATTGGTCATTTAAAAAAGGACTGTTCTATCTGGAAAATCGAGTAGCGAAAGCTACAGCTATCCACAAAAGAAAGAGCCAAAGCAGCCCCAAAGGAAACTGCAGACACATCATGGAGTGACACCTTTAAAGTGACACAGAGCGGCAAGCCATGCGGCTGGTGCATAGACTCAGGTGCGACATGCCACATGACTAGCGATGAGACCTTCTTCACAAACATTGATTACAGTGCAAAAGACAATGTTTTCTAGCAAATGGGAAAAGCCTCACATCCGAAGGTAGAGGCCAGGGCTTCCTGAACTGCATTATAGCACAAGGAGGTCACCAGAGTATCCTTGTAAAGAAAGTGCTGCATGTTCCAGAACTAGAAGGCAGCCTTCTATCAGTGAAAAGTCTTGCAAACAACAGTCTCACAGTTAAATGCCATCATCTATATAGACTCATCACCACAGACCAGCACGCCAATATAGTCTCTGATGACATAACCACAAATGTATTCATTTATGGCACAGGCAGATGAGGCACAGAAGTCCAGAAGCTATACAGGACATTATAAAAAGAGGTTTATCAGAAGATCTGACAATAATGCCTTGCAAAGTGCTCATGAAATGCAAGTGCTATATTGAAGCAAAAGCCACACGTGCTCCGCCTCCACAGGCATCTCAAAGAAAAACTACCAACCTACTACAGCTCATACACAGTGACATATGTGGTCCAATTAAAACTCCCACGGCAGGCGGAAACAAATATCTACTGACTTTCATTGATGATTATTTCAGGTACACAACTACTTATCTGATGAAACACAAGAATGAAAAATCAGAGAAACTTCAAGAGTTCGTTGCCATGTCTAGCAACAAATTCCATTGTAAACCAGGAATAATACGCACTGACAATGGGGGAGAATACATAAGCAAAGAAGTGGCCTCATACTTCAAGAGACAAGGAACAGTTCACCAGACAACCACACCATACACTCCTGAACAAACTGGTGTCGCAGAAAGGAAAAATCGCACTCGTATAGAAATGGCCAGATGCATGTTGTCGAATGCCAACCTACCTCACAAGTACTGGGGAGAAGCAGTCATGACTGCAACCTACCTACAGAACATGCTACCCTCAAGAGCCATTAAAAGTACTCCATTTGAAATGTGACATGGATCAAAGCCTAGCATAGGGAATATCAGAATGTTTGGATGTAAAGCATATGCCTCTTTCCAAATGAAAAGCGAGAGAACAGAGCCATAGAGGGCATTCTAGTAGGCTACAGTGAGCAAACTAAGGGTTACAGAATCCTACACCCAAAGGCTGACAAAGTGACAATAAGCCATAGTGTTTATTTTAATGAGAGTCCATCAGCAGAAACACTGATCCCTGAAAGCTGTGAAGTGAGTATGCCAAGCAAACCAGAAGAAATGTCTGAGCAAAGCGAACCTGTGCAGGAGTAAGAACAAGAGGTGGAACTCACATTGCCTAAATCAAGTTCCCCACCAGATCCTGCTGAACTACCTGAAATCAGAAGATCAATCCGTTACACTCAAGGTGGAGAACAAGAATGAGGACGTGTCCAAGCGAAACGAGTCTGTAAAGAAGACCAAACGAACCGTATGAGTGAAGTGTCGAAAGTCCCTAGTCACAAAGACCACTA
>BLSH010302413.1:1776331-1790627 GCA_018402905.1 Glandirana rugosa | reverse complement strand
TGACTCAGAGTTCGGACCGGACCACCACACGCTGTTACCGGCTTTAGAGCATCGCCGAGACCCGGCTCGGCCAAACTGCGTGTAGGGAACGGACCACGTACACGACTTAAACCACCATGTCTTAAAAGATTTTTTGATGGGCCTATACAGTCTCGACGACGTATTTCATGCCCGGCAGAGACGCGTGAAAGCCGCAAGAGTGGGACGACGACGAGTTGACAGACGCGACGTCACCTTGAAGCCGGAAGGGCGAGTGGCGGAGTATACGTTGCACGGGTGTTCCACCTTGAGGTGGAACGTGTACGACCTCTCTGACACGCTCGTCGTCGTCCGTTATCACCTCAAAGTCGACGTCGTGCGTGCCCAGTCAGCGAGACGCCTTGTCGTTGTGAAGTGGTGGTTGCTCACCTGGAGGTACGCTCTGGACACATCGCATAACGCCACTGCTGCTCGCACAGTCTCTCCAGCATGTGCAAGGTGGAGTTCCACCTTGTGGGCACGTTGCATATGAGGCGGTGAGCGGGAAGGCCGAAGTTCCACTGCAGCGCAGACAGTTGAGCAGCAGCAGGGTGAGAACGCCGAAAGTGCGCAGAGACGGCCCGTACTTTATGCAGCAGCTCTGACATATCCGGGTAGTTTTTTAGAAAATTCTGTACCACCAAATTCAGCACATGCACCAGGCAAGGGATGTGCGTCAAACCGGCTCGGCCCAGAGCCGCTACGAGATTTCGGCCATTGTCGCACACCACCAGGCCAGGCTTGAGACTCAGTGGCAACAACCACTTGTCTGTTGTTCAATGCCTGTCCATAGCTCCTGCGCAGTGTGGGGTTTATCCCTCAAACATATCAGTTTTAAAACAGCCTGCTGTCGTTTCCCCCTGGATGTGCTGATGTTGGTGGTGAAGGTGTTACGCTGAGCGAATGAGTAGGTGGTTGAGGAGGAGGAAGCACAGTAGGAGGAGGAGGCAACAGGAGGCAAAGAGAAATGCCCTGCAATCCTCGGTGGTGGAAGGACATGTGCCAAATGGCTAGCCGGCTCAGGTCCACCCACCACTACATTTGCTCAGTGTGCAGTTAGCGAGATATCTTTCACTAACCTGGTCTCAAAATACAAACCAAATCAATCTCTTCCCTCCTCCCAAGACCTCCTGCTCTCTAGCTCCCTTGTCGCCTCATCCCATGCTCGCCTCTAGGACTTCTCCAGAGCCTCTCCCAGCCTCTGGAATGCTCTATCTCAATCTATCCGACTTTCCCTTACTTTGTCCACCTCCAGACAATCCCTGAAAACCCATCTCTTCAGAGAAGCCTATCTGGCTCCCACCTTACAACTGTACATTTATCTTCTCCATCAGCACATCCCCACAGTTATTACCTCTTGTATCTCTTGACCTAACCTCTTAGATTGTAAGCTCTAATGAGCAGGGCCCTCTGATTCCTACTGTATTTGAGTGTATTGTATTTGTACTGTCTACCCTCAAGTTGTAAAGCGTTGTGTAAACTGTTGGCGCTATATAAATCCTGTATAATAATAATAATAATGTTCAATATTGAGTTGGCCCACCCTTTGCAGCTATAACAGCTTCAACTCTTCTGGGAAGGCTGTCCACAAGGTTTAGGAGTGTGTCTATGGGAATGTTTGACCATTCTTCCAGAAGTGCATTTGTGGTCAGGCACTGATGTTGGAGAGCAGGCCTGGCTTTCAGTCTCCGCTCTAATTCATCTCAAAGGTGTTCTATAAGGCTGACATCAGGACTCTGTGCAGGCCAGTCAAGTTCCTCCACCCCAAACTCGCTCATCCATGTCTTTATGGCCCTTGCTTTGTCCAAATCATTTGGTGGAGGGGGTGGCTTATGGTGCAGGGTTGTTTTTCAGGGGATGGGCTTGGCCCCTTAGTTCCAGTGAAGGGAATATTTAGGTGTCAGCATACCAAGACATTTTGGAAAATTTCCTGCTCCCAACTTTGTGGGAACAGTTTGGGGATAGTCCCTTCCTGTTCCAACATGACTGCACACCAGTGCACAAAGCAAGGTCCATAAAGACATGGATGAGTGAGTTTGGACTGGAGGAACTTGACTGGCCTACACAGAGTCCTGACCTCAACCCGATAGGACAACTTTGGGATGAATTAGAGGGGAGACTGCGAGCCAGGCCTTCTTGGCCAACATCTGTGCCTGACCTCACAAGTGTGCTTCTGGAAGAATGGTCAAGCATTCCCATAGACATACTCCTAAACCCTGTGGACAGCCTTCCCAGAAGAGTTGAAACTGTTATAGCTTCAAAAGTTGGACCAACTCAATATTGAACCCTACGAACTAAGACTGGTATGCCATTAAATTTCATGTGTGTCCCAATACTTTTGCCAATATGGTCTACTTACTTAAACTTGTTATACCCTTTACACTTATGGCCTAAGAAGCATCTGTGTGATTTCACTGTCCTACTAAGGAAATATTTTATGACTTCATTATTAGGATACAGCTGGCAAAGGGAGTGGGAATTCTCACTGCATAAGCCGCAGACACTTTAGATTACCTTTGATGCTTTCCTCTTGGAGTCAGGGATACTGCTGCCACTTTAGTACACAGGTGAGTTGTCCTTTAATTAATTTTTCCTGAGCACTTGAATTTAAGTGCATGTAAACCCTCCATATACCCAGTGAAGTAAACCGCCTCAGATATTACACAGAAATTAAACAAATCTCCCTATATAAGTTTTACATGTATATCTTTTTTTGTCTTCACCTTGATATACTGTTTAGAAAGTGCACCTTCTGTTAGAATTTTCTCTTCCTGGTTCAGCTCTAGGAGGGGATCATTGCTAGACATTGTATGACAGCTGATTGGAGGAAAGGCACACACCCCCTCCCCACACATGCAGAACTTGCCTGTGTTTAGTTTAGAAGTCTGCTAATCTATTTATAGCAACCCCCCCGACAAACACTTCTATCTCCAGGTCTCAGAGAGCTTGTCAAAAGTTATCAGGCTGATAACAGAGGAAAAGAGCAGGACAGAGCTACGAGACACAGGGCTTTGAAGAGAGATAAGACAACTCTGCAGATATAGGTGCCCAGCTCAAATTTCATAAATCAGGTTTACATCCACCTTAATCAGCTTTACCAAAAAGAAAAAATCATGTCAGAGTGCACTACTTTCATTTGCTATGTGGTCTCATTCACACCTCAGCATTTTGTAGCTTGAAGCTCGAAGCTCCAAAACGCTGGAGAACAAAATCTATTATTCTCTATAGAGTTGGTTTACATCTCCACTACAAGTCGTCTGAAGCTAAATGCCTGAAGCTTAAAAAAGTTCTGGAGCTTTGTTGTAACTCAAATTGGGCAGATTATTGCATTTTTCAAGCGTAAAAAAAATAAAAATAGATAAATAAATAATAAATAAAAGCAGACGAAAAAGGCTGAAAACATAGCAATAAATGTTGAAAGAGATTTTTTTTTTTCTATTGGTTAATTTAAAAAATGCCAAAGCTCAAAAACGCTTAAAAAATACTGCAAACGAACACTCAAAAATGTGCATACCAACGTCCGGAAAAACATTCAAAAGCACAATGCTCAGGTGTGAATGCAGCCTTATGGTTCTTTCCAATCAATTCAGTCATCTCTGCTGATTGATGCCCCTGGACACTGGAAATCACCAAAGTAGATACCACTACTTCAGT
This sequence comes from Glandirana rugosa, assembly GCA_018402905.1. NCBI lineage: Eukaryota > Metazoa > Chordata > Amphibia > Anura > Ranidae > Glandirana > Glandirana rugosa. The sequence goes on along the minus strand of BLSH010302413.1, from coordinate 1,786,955 downwards.
GACCTCCTCTTGCTTCCTGGTCTTGTGCTGAGTCGACAGATGATGCATTGTGAATACAGGAAGTCGACTGGTTTGGTGTTAACAAAAAATGTCATGGATATAAAGCTCTCTAGACTAAAGGATAGAGCAATGAGGGGGAAGATGCGGTGTTGAGGAAACACTCTCACAGCTAGCCAGCTTGATATACTGTATAAATATACAGTGCCTAATGAAATAACATAACATAATAATAACAGTAGGGGGCACCATCATCCAAAAATATATAAAAATAACTCCACAATGAACTTTACCCAAAGGACATGAGATTCACACGTAAAAAAACAAGTTTTATTACCATAGTTAAACATGATATGCCATAAATAAAACCAATGATTTTAACCATAGTAAGGCTCTTATTGACTGCATTAATTTGCCAAATGATGTTAAATGCCATTCAACATTAGACTATAGCTTCCAAGTAGGAATAGAGATGGGAAACGAGATGCGGTAGAACCTCTACATGTTTTGCGACATCAGTCGCTTCATCAGGAGGAGTGAGCCTGTCGATTCTCTAACAAGATATAAATAAAACTTAACCACAAAAACAAAAACTGTTTTTATACATGTTACACACAATATAATACACTATAGAAACTTCAGTGGCGGATGGCATAAACTTACCCCAAATGTGAACAACAAAGTGGGGACCCATCAATTAGAGCACCCAAAGATCTCCCCCAGGGTGGACATGGGAGGCATAGACAGGGCAACCAACCCCCAAACACAGGGCTAGAACAGAGGAAATGAGGGAGAAAATATAGTATACTAAAAAAAAAAAAAAAAAAAAAAAACAGATTTTAAATGCAAAATATATACATCTGATATATATATTTTGAGGGATTAGCTCTTGTGGGGATTAGCTTCCCTGGGATGAAGACAAGTCAGACAGCAGTTCCTTAAAATCTGTCTGGCAGCCAGGTTTATTTATAAAAGGTTGCAAGAAAAAATAAATAAACAAAACAGCAAAATAAATCCTTGCCACTCCGGCTCTAACTTAAACAACAGCATTCCTTACTGAGCGGTGCCGGGCTTGTCCCAGACACCCATAAAACAAAGGTGGCGACAGATAGCGTCCGTCTACTACTGCATATAAACAGTGGGGAGAATAATTATTTGATCTCCTGCAGATTTTGTAAGTTTGCCCACTTACAAAGAAATGAAGGGTCTATAATTTTTTATCATAGGTGTATTTTAAATGATAGAGACAGAATATCAACCAAAAATCCAGAAAAAACACATGATACAAATGTTATAAATTAAGTTGCAGTTCAGTGAGTAAAATAAGTATTTGATCCCAAAGCAAAACATGACTTAGAACTTGGTGGAGAATCCCTTGTTGGCAAGCACAGAGGTAAGACATTTCTTCTCTAAATCCTTGAGGATTCTTGGCTGTCGCTTGGCAACTCAAAGTTTCGGCTCCCTCCATAAACTTTCTACAGGATTAAGGTTTGGAGACTGGCTAGGCTACTCTGTGACCTTAATGTGCTTCTTCTTGAGCCACTTCTTTTTTGCCTTGTCGGTATGTTTTGGTCATTGTCATGCTGAAAGACCCATCCATGGCCCATCTTCAGTGTTTTGGCTGAGGGAAGAAGGTTCTCATCCAAAATTTTACAATACATGGCCCCATTCATTGGCCCCTCAATGCGGCAAAGTTGGTCTGTACCTTTAGCGGAGAAACAGCCCCAAAGCACAATGTTTCCACCTCCATACTTGACTGTAGGGATGGTGTTCTTAGGGTCATAGTCAGCATTTTTCTTCCTTCAAACACGGCGAGTGCCCCTGGTCAAGAAGGCACATGTATAGTCATGCCAATGAACATCTAAATAATTCAGAGAAGGATTGGGAGAAAGTGCCGTGGTCAGATGAGACCAAAATTGAGCTCTTTGGCATTAACTCGACTTGTCGTGTTTGGAGGAAGAAAATGAGGAAATGAGTAAGTGTAGTGTAAAAAACGACAGTAGACAGTTTTAGACAAGTCCTTCATTGAAAAAACAAAAATAAAAAAAAATGTCCCCCCAGTGTAGATCCATCATCAATCACAATGCCATCCCTTACCAACAACCCAAAAAAAAAAAAAAAAAAAAACTCATGCGGTAATTTTGTAGCATTTTCTGGGAATGCCAAAAAATCTGTTTGAAAAATGCTGAGCAGTATTTTACCGCATTTTGTATGTTGCTCCATACCGGTTCATGAATGGAGCCCACTGTGTCTCTGTTCAGCTGGTGAGAGCTTTAGCCTGGTATATGGCATTTTAGGACTTTATAGACTCTATGGGGCCCTTGGCAGCCTCAAATACAACCTATTTAGTACAAATTTCATAAAGTTGAAGATTAAAAAGGACAATTGACAGCTGCTTTTTGGCTTCCAGGCTATTCTTCCAGGATATCCTGACAATCATTTTGGATACCCCCCTCCTTTTTCTTTCAGTGCATCTTTACAGGTTTCATGAGACACCACCTGCATATATTTATTTTCATGTTGATCAGATGCATCATATGATGGGCCGATTTTCCAGCTGGCTGAATGTTTTGCTTTTAATTGAAAGGTGATTGGTACCTTTCTGTACAATCTTTTACATTGGGTATTCTGTCCCCTGAGGAAGAGCTTATTGAAACATGTTGGGTCTTCTCAGGCTGTATGGTCCACAGAGTATTCACATAAAACATCTAGTTGTAATGCACCATTGCAATGTCAGCCTTATGATTTTATGTTAATGTGTTTTTGTCAAACAATTCTGTATAATAAAATTTGGAATATATTTTTCTACTGTACTTTTTTGGTTTGTTCAGTTTTTTTTGTATTGAGCATTTTGGGGATGTGGCACATTATATAACAATTATTATTTCCCTATAAATATGTACCTGAAGTAAAACTACACTGCATTCTACCTCTGTGACTTACTGAAGAGTTAAAGTGGTTGTAAAGGCTCAAGATTGTTTAAAACCTTCTGTGAGCAGCCCCCCCCCCAATACTTACCTGAGCCCTAGCTCAATCCAGCAATGTGAACAAGAGCGGTGGCTCTCCCGGGTCTCTTCCACCTGGCTGAGACAGCAGCGGGAGCCATTGGCATTAAGATGAAACATCTTCTTTGCTGCAGCTGCCCACAGACCCCCCCCCCCCTTTCTTACCTGAGCCTGATCCAATCCAGCTATTAGCACAAGCCCAGCAGCTCCAGCTGCTGTCTCTCTCCTCATTGGACAGATTAATAGCAGCAAGAGCCATTGGCTCCCGCTGCTGTCAATCAAATCCAGTCATACGGGAGCAGAAAGCGGGGCTGATTCCCCCTGTCTGTGTCAATGGACGCAGCAGTGGGGGTGCCCCCATGGAAAGTGGCTCTCTGTGGGGGCACCCGATGAAGGGGAGGAGCCAGGAACACCGGCGGGGCACCCCAGAAGAGGAGGAATGGGGCTGCTCTGTGCAAAACCCTTGCACAGAGCAGGTAAGTATAACATGTTAAAAAACAACCCCTTTAAGATTAGTTAAACCCCAAAACAAAAATGTGAATAAAAGAACATCCCTGGGTAGTAGTGACCATAACATGATTTCATTTAATGTTAGCTGTAAGTGACAAACACATACGGGAAAGATAAAAACGCAACATTAAGAGAGCAAATTTTTCAAGGAAGAGGGCTGCTCTCCAAGACTGGGAGGGAAAATTGGCATCAATGAACACAGAACAGAAATGGGAGTTCTTCAAAAAGACTGTATGCAAACTCACTGCAAACTATATTCCCATGGGGCAATACATTTAAAAGGCTAAAAATAAAACCTATGTGGCTCATGGCCAAAGTTAAAGGAGTTAAATAGTTTTTAAAAAATATAAAAATGAAGAAACACTATCATTGTTTAAATGTTATAAAGAAAACAATAGAATCTATAAAAAGGAAATCAAGGATGCAAAAATTCAAAATGAAAGACAGATTGAAAAAGATAGTAGGACTTACCCCCAAAAATTCTTCAGATGTATTAACAGGTCAGGTCTGTACATGTAGGCCAAAATAATCTAGAGTGGGCGACTGGGGATAAAGAGAAGGCAAACTTATTAAATACCGGTACTTTCTTCAGCTCTGTGTATACAAAGGGGGGAGCTCATGTCCATAATAGGGATGGTATTGACACAGCTCCAAAATGATCCACAATGGCTCAAAATTGATATGGTCCAGAAATATTTAGACAGAATAAAGGTGGATAAAGCACCTGGACTAGATGGCATCCATCCACGGATCCTAGAAGAATTGAGCTCTGTCATTTCAAAACCATTGTTTCTAATTTTTAGGGACTTCTTAATAACTGGAAGTGTACCACTGGATTGACATAGGGCCAATGCGGTGCCCATATTTAAAAATGGATCAAAGTGTTTACTGAATAACCTGTTAGTTTAACTTCCATAGTCGGGAAGATACTGGAGAGTTTAATAAAAGACCACATAGATGAGTTCTTGCTGGAAAAAATATTTTAACCACTTCAGCCCTGGAGGATTTGCCCCCTTAATGAGCACTTTTTGCGATTTGGCACTGCGTCGCTTTAACTGACAATTGTGCGGTTGTGCGACATTGTACGCAAACGAAATTGGCGTTCTTTATTTCCCACAAATAGAGCTTTCTTTTGGTGGTTTTTGATCACCTCTGCGTCACTTCTGATCACCGCTATAAACAAAAAAAGAGCGACAATTTTGAAAAAAAACAATATTTTTTACTTTTTTGCTATAATACATGTTCAAAAAAAATATATATGTATATAAAAAAAGAATGTATTCATCGGTTTTGGCCAAAATGTATTCTTCTACATATTAGTGGTAAAAAAAAATCAAAATCGGCATATATTTATTGGTTTGCGCAAAAGTTGCCGCGTTTACGAGCCATGAGAATTAACTAATGGCGTTTTTACTATCTTTTTTTTTTTACTAGTAATGGCAGCAGTCTGTGATTTTTATTGGGACTGCGACGTTGCGGCGGACATTTTTGACACTTTTTTGGGACCAATGACATTTATACAGCGATCACAGCTAAAAAAAAACCCTGAATACTGTGTAAATGTCATTGGCAGGGAAGGGGTTAGCCTGTAGGGGGCAATGAAGAGGTTAACTGTGTTCCCTGTGTGTTTTCTAACTGTATGGGGGCTGGGCTGCAAGGGGCATAACAGATCTAACTGTTACCTAACACGGGGATTAGTAGATCAGTGTATTGCTGCCTGTAAGAACGGGAAACTGCCATGTTTACAACGGCGGTTCCCCATTCTTCCTCTCTCACATGCGATCGTGGGTCACCAGCAGACATCGTGTCTGCCTAACCAATGGCTATGCTCACGGAGCGTGCAGTAGGGGCAAAATTGCGCGTGCGCGAATCACCATTTATAAACGAGCCACACTGCTGCCGTAAAAGTATGCAACGCGGTCGGCAAGTGGTTAAGTGATAGACAGCATGGGTTCATGAAAGACAGAAGTTGTCAGAAAAACCTGATTTCTTTTTATGAGGAGGTAAGTAAAACCTTAGACAGAGGGGTGGCTGTGGACGTGGTATACTTGGATTTTGCAAAAGCGTTTTGACGCCGTTCCCCACACACGGCTAATGTGTAAGGTAAAGTCTACAGGCTTGGAAAGATCAGTTTGAAAATGAATAGAAAACTGGCTAAAAGACTGAATTCAGAAAGTAGTAGTTAATGATTCTTATCAGTGGTGTACCCCAAGGTTCAGTGTTGGGACCCTTACTTTTTAATATCTTTATAAATGATATAGGGTCTGGGATTAAGAGTACCATTTCAGTGTTTGCAGATGACACCAAGCTATGCAGTGGAATAACGTCCTTACAGGATGTCTCCAACTTACAAACTGACCTCAATGCACTATTTAATTAGGCAACTGTGTGGCAAATGAGGTTTAATATAGATAAATGTAATGTTATGCACTTGGGGGCTAAGAATATGCATGCATCATACATACTAGGGGGCTTACAACTGGGGGAATCCATAGTGGAGACGGATCTGGGGGTTTTGGTAGATCATAAGCTTAATAATAGCATGCAATGCCAAGCTGCAGTTTCCAAAGCGAGCAAAGTCCTTTGTTGTATTAGGAGAGGTATGGACTCCAAAGAGAGAGATATCATTTTGCCCCCCTGTACAAATCATTAGTAAGACCTCATCTGGAATATGCAGCTCAGTTTTGGGCACCAGTTCTCAAAAAGGATATTGGGGAACTGGAGAAAGTGCAGAGAAGGGCAACCAAACTGATAAGAGGCATGGAGGAGATAAGATAAGATAAGATACTTTATTGTCATTATATACATACAACAACATTTATCCAGATACTCTTTACAGCAGCAATAAAATACTTCTCAACAAAACCACACTTACATACTCCTTTCACATGCCCACCTATCTGTTTAAATGTAACAAAATATAAAATTCTATCTAAAAAGATTAAAATTCCACATAAAATTCCTAAAACACTGTACCTGGTGGGGTTATGGACAATACAGCCCTAGGGAAAAAAATTATACTTTAAACCAGTGATTCTCAACCAGGGTTCCGTGGAACCCTAGGGTTCTTCCAGAGGTTGCTATGGGTTCCTTGAGCAATGAACAATTTCTGCCTCTCAGATAAGTTCCCACTGACACCATTGCTATTTTTAGCTATCTGTAAGAAGGTAATTCTTTGCAATGACCACATGTGTAAGGACCATTCTTCCCACTGACCATCACACTAATGTATCATGAGTTGTAGATTTCTCATTTTTGGCAGGGGTTCCCCGAGACCAGAGAACTATTTCAAGAGTTCCTCCATGTTGAAAAGTTTGAGAAAGGCTGGTCTAAACGATGAATGTGTGTTTTAAGTGTCCTATATCTTTTCCCTGACGGCAATGGGACAAACACACTGTAACCTGGGTGGGTTGGATCAATACTAATAGCTTTTGCTCAGTTTTTTAATCGGTTGGCATATGCTGTGTCCAAGTTTGGTAGCTCTGTTCCTATGATTCGCTTTGCTGTTTTTACCACGCGAGACAGGCACTTCTTATCCTCCACCCTGCAGCTGGCATACCACACTACAGCGCAGTGGAGAAGAATACTCTCAATGGCACAATGATAGAAATTGACCAGAAGCCTTAAGGGCAATCCAGCCTGCTTTAGTCTCCGAAGGAAAAATAGTCTCTGCTGCGCATTTTTCACCAGAAAAAAGTATTTTGAGACCATGACAACTCCCTTGTAATATGCACTCCCAAAAACTTAATGGTGTCCACCCATTCCACCTCTTCACCACCTATATATACCGGGCAATGGTTGCTTTTTCTTGATCTCTTATAATCCACCATTATTTCTTTGGTTTTTGCGGTATTAAGTATTAAATCGTTTTTTCTACACCACTCAACCAAATGTTTAATTTCCTGCCTATAAGCCGTCTCATCATTATCTTGTATGAGTCCCACTAAAGTGGTATCTTCAGCAAACTTCACTATAGTGTTAGATGCATGAATGGGAGTACAGTTGTGTGAAAACAATGTAAACAGGGCTGGACTTAACACACATCCCTGTGGTACCCCTGTATTCAAAATAATAGTGCTTGCTACCTGATCTCCTATTCTCACAATTTGTGGCCTGTTTGTTAGGAAGTCCATAATCCATGAGCACAGCAATGGACCTAGGCCCAAAGCTTTTAACTTTTTCACTATTTTGTCAGGGACTACTGTGTTAAAAGTTGGACTAAAATCAATGAATAGCATCCTAACATATGTGTTTGAGTGCTCAAGATATGTTAAGGCAGCATGCAATGCAATAGCAATTGCATCATCTGTGGATCTGTTTGCACGCTAAGCAAACTGATACTTATCTAGATCAACAGGAATGCTTGCCTTAAGATGTGATAATATGAGCCTTTCAAAACATTTCATAATGATAGGAGTTAGGGCAACTGGGCGATAATCATTTAAGCATGTTACTGCTGATTTTTTAGGTATTGGGACAATAGTAGTAGAATTAAAACAAGAAGGTACTGCAGCCTGCTTCAATGACAAATTAAATATATCAGTAAAAACACCCGCTAACTGGTCTGCACATCCCCTCAGTATACGGCCTGACACCCCATCTGGTCCTGCTGCCTTTCTGATGTCAATCTTCCTCAAATTTGACCTGACCTCATGTGTTTTAATACCAATAAATGGTCACCCTCCACTAGTTCTTTACTATGGGTTTCACGTCTCAGATTTTGACCCTCAAAGCGAGCAAAAAATTGGTTTAAGGTGTCAGGGAGAACTTTACAAACCTGTGTATCCCTAGATTTAAAATCTACCATTGCTTTAATTCCCTTCCAAGTGCTACAAGCATTTTGATTTTCAAAATAAAATTCAATGCGCTGTTTATATCTACGCTTAGCCTCCTTAGTGCCTTTCTTTAACCACTTGCCGACCGCAGTCTGATGGCGACAGAGTGGCTCGTTATCGCAAACCGCCGTCATATGACGGCAGCTGCGATAACTAGTGCTGTCAGCGTGCGCACTGTGTCCGGGGGGGGGGGGGGCCAGGGAGCGGGTGCGGTGGACTCGATCGCCGGCGGCTACCCGCAATGCCCCCCCCTGCAGTGAGAGAACAGAGGTCCGTGTAAGTAAACACAGATCTCTGTTCTCATAGAGGGGGAAGGGCTGTGATCACAGGCTTCCTCTATATAGAAGCCGTGATCATCCCCTTTCCCCAGCCAAGGCAGCCCACACACAGTTACAACACGCCCAGGGAACACAGTTAACCCTTAGAACGCCCCCTGCAGGTTAACCCCTTCACTGCCAATGGCATTTACACAGTAATCAGTGCATTTTTATAGCACCGACCGCTGTATAAATGCCAATGGTCCCAAAAAAGTGTCAAAATGGTCCGACATGTCCACTGCAATATCACAGTACCGCTAAAAATCGCAGATCGCCGCCGTTACTAATAAAAAATAAAAAAAACCCCAGAAATGAATTCTCATCATCCGTAAACGCGGTAACTTTTGCACAAACCAATCAATAAACGCCGATTGCGATTTTTTTTAACCAAAAATATGAGGAAGAATATAAATCAGCCAAAACCGATGGAAACATTTTTTAAAATTTTTTTTTATTTGTATTTTAGCAAAAAGTAAGAAATTTGTGTTTTTTTGCAAAATTTACGCTTTTCTTTTGTTTATAGCGGCGATGAGAAATGATGCAGAGGTGATCAAATACCACCAAAAGAAAGCTCTATTTGTGGGGAAAAAAGGACGCAAATTTCCTTTGGGTACAACGTCGCATGACCGCACAATTGTCAGTTAAAGCAACGCAGTGCCGAATCGCAAAAAGTGCTCTGGTCCTAAAGTGGGAAATCCTTCCGCGGCTGAAGTGGTTAATTAATTCTGAGTTTTCCTATAGGACATAGGGTCTCCTGATCTAAAGGCCACATCTCTTGCTCTAAGCTGAGCCTTTACTTTACCATCCAACCATGGCTTTTGATTTGGAAATACCTTAATAGTTTTTGTAACCAGGAACATCTCCAGACAAAAGCGAATATAAGCTAGAACAGATGAAGAATATTTCTCTAAGTCTGCATCCTGTGCAAATACATTCCAAACCTGTATAGTTTTAATATCTGGTTTTGTTCTACAAACAAGAGTCTTATAACATGGAATCATCATTAAAGAGGTATGATCTGATAGACCAAGATGTGGCAACAAAGTAGTTTTATATGCACTGGAAACATTTATATATACCTGATCTAAAATATTGTTCTCCCTTGCTGGAAAGTGCACATTCTTATAAAATATAGGAAGAACCATTACTAGCTCTTCATGGTTAAAATCCCCTCTGGATGCGCATTCAGATGAGTGTTAGGCCTCATTTACACTGCTGCTGGTAAACGGATGTTTAGAGGCATTTGGGCATTTTTTTCAGCTACGCCTGAACTTTCCTCGATGTTATCTTATCAGTATATTTACACAGGGTCGTTTAATGTCGTTTCCAGGCAGTGGAGTTTAGAGGCTTTTTTTGAAATGCAAAAAAATGGGTTCAGACACCATGGGTTCATCTTGCCTGAACTTACTGGTTAAGAGCAAAGGAGTGGGAAACTTTTAGTGAAACAGCTTTGATTTAGACTGCTGGTGTTTGCTGTGTTTGGAGTTTTTGTTTTTTGGGGGTTTTTTCTTTGCAGCTTTTTAACAATTTTTTCTGTCACTTTTTAAATAGCTTTTTTTCCCTTTCCTTCCTTTAGACTGCTAATTAAGGGGAGTGGTTAATTGGCCACAGGTGATTGAATTCCTATAAAGCTCTCTGTTGAGCTCATTTCAGAGCTTGCTCATCTTGAGCTTGCTACATCTTTGCTTGCTGGACCTCTGAGCAAGTGGACCTTGACTAAGTGGTGAGTTAAAAACCAGAGTTTAAAACAAGAGATTATAACAGGAATCTTCAGAACCTGTAAGTGACATCAGACATTTCCTGTTATTAGTGTTGTTGTATCTGGGAAAATGTGTGCTAGCAAGATTGAAGGTTTTGTGCAGTGCACAGTGTGCCGCATGTATGCAACTATGGAGCAACAGCTCCAGGATGGATACCGCTGCGACAGATGTGAGCAGGTTGCCCTTCTGGAAGTATCAAC
>BLSH010302413.1:1755309-1772627 GCA_018402905.1 Glandirana rugosa | reverse complement strand
TTCTCTTAAATGGTTACCATATTAACACCGACACGTGTATGGAGGTGTCCGATTAAGATTCGACCGAGACCTCCTTAATATACTACGATAATTCCGAGGTAAATGTGTCCTGAGATAAAGTTGGAGGGGACTTGGAGGGGACTTAAACTGTCGATCTTCGGTCTCAGATTTTGCCGGCTAAACGTACGGCGCAATTCAAGTTCAAATCCTCGTAAAAACTCTGTTTTTTTTCATAAATAAATAAAAAAATTTACCTTTGCGGACATTTGCTTTCCCAGGATCCACGCTCAATGGAGCAAATCCGCGCAAATGTTCGACAAACCGCAATATATATGTATATATATGTGTATATATATATATTTTTTTTTTTTTTTTTTTTGGTTGAACTGGATGGACTTGTGTCTTTTTTCAACCTGACTAACTATGTAACTATGTAACTAGTTCAGAGGCATTTGAAACGCCAAACAGCTTGTAAACGCGCCTAAACGAGGTAACTCGCACCTAGGACCCTTTCGTTTACAGGCGTTTCCATTTAAAAAAATAAATAAATACTTTTTTTTGTCTCAAAAATGCTCCTAAACTTGAACTTAACGCGGCATGCAAATCGGCCGTTTTAGACTCTGGCTTCTAGCTGTCAAATTCAGGGGAGGTTCAGGGGAGGTTGAAATAGAGTCCTGTGTAAATGGAGCCTTAATAGCATCATATAATTCCTCCAGAGCCAGCTTAGAATTAGCCTGTGGAGGTATGTGCACAGCCACAATTATACCATTGGTAAATTCTCTTAGGATTAAAAAAAAGTCTGCATTTTTGCATAAGATATTCCAAATCAGGTGAACAGTATGTCCCAACAATATTGATAGTTGTATTACATTAAGACTCCATGCACACTGGACGCTATCTGGGCTCTCTCGGCGTGGGGCAGGAGACGCTGCTTACAAAACGTTCTTTTGCAGCATTTTGTAAGCAGCGTTTATCGGCGTTTATCGGCGTCTGCGTTTTTGGATAGCTTCCATTGACTGCAAAAAACACCGGACGCCTAAAAACAGCCGTTTACCGACGTTTATGAGTGTTAAGCGGCGTTTAGCGGCGTCAGGCATTTTTTGTGGTCAAAAGAATGACTTTTGAACGCCAATTCAGGGCGTTCAGATAACAGCCCAAAAATGCCACTGCTGATAGAAGACAATTAACGTCCATGTGTGCATGGACACATAGGATAACATAAAGTGGCGTTTTTGGGCTGTTAAAAAAAACGCCCAAACGCCCAAAACGGTCGTTTATCAGATACAGTGTGCATGGAGCCTTATTGTTAACATATATACACAGACCACCTACTTTAGTCTTTCCAGAGCCTGCAGCCCTATCCGCTCGGTAGACAGAGCAGCCTGACAGCTCAACGGCCTCATCAGGTATAGAAGCATCCAGCCAGGTCTTTGTGAGGACAGTCACACAGCTATTTAATTTGTGTGTAGTAAACCTCAGCCTGAGTTCATCATTCTTGTTTAAAAGAGATCGGCAATTACTAAGAAAAAGACTTGGCAACACAGGTCTATATGGGCGAGCTTCCAGTCTTAATCCTATACCTGATGTCTTACCCCGTTTCTGTTTCCTATACATCCATTGTCTCCCAGGAAAAACAGCAGCACCTCCAACAGTTCCTTTGGACGCTTTACCAGCAGCCCCAGCACACTCAGCTAAACATGAGCTCTCCAGGGGAAGTTTTAGTGTGCTGCACCTCCACTGCTTAGCTTGTTCCTCTGCCAAAACTTCAGCTGCTCCCACAGCCGCCCCAGTTGCAACAGCTGCAGCAGCCCCAGCGTGGTCACAGGAAGATTTTTTCATGCTCTTCCTCCACTGCCTTTTTTGTTTTCCTGGTAGCACTGCAGTAGCTGCCATGACATCGATTGCAGTCTCAGAACATTTCCCAAAATGCTGAATCTCTGGCAAATCCCCTAGCAGGACACATAGGGCATACACTGGGGCAGTCAGTGTCAAGGCAGGTGGCCGAACAGGGCACGAAACCAAAGGCAGTAAGAGTAGTCATGGCCTCCCTGCAGCAAATAGCCAAAAGCTCCTCTCGCTCAAAGCAAACAGTCCTCCTCTCACACTGCTGTACAGAGCACCTAGCCGCTGCATCTGCAGGCGCCACCATCATTCAGCTATGAGGAAAGATTAGAGGAACTTAATTTATTTTCTCTTGAGAAGAGGAGATTAAGAGGGGATATGATCAACATGTACAAACACATAAGGGGTTCATATAGTGAACTTGGTGGTGGTTTACATCTAGAGGAAAAAAGATTTTATCTACAAATACGGAAAGGTTTCTTCACAGTTAGAGCTGTGAAAATGTGGAATAGACTCCCTCCAGAGGTAGTTTTGGCCAGCACGGTAGATTGCATTAAAAAGGCCTGTATTCTTTCCTAAATGTACATAATATAACTGGGTATTAACATATAGGTAAAGTTGATCCAGGGAAAATCTGATTGCCTCTCGGGGGATCAGGAAGGATTTTTTTCCCCTGCTGTAGCAAATTGGATCCATGCTTTGATTTTTTTTTTTTGCCTTCCTCTGGATCAACAGTGGGTGAAGGATTGTGGATATGGGATTGTATGATTTTTTTTTATTGGTTGAACTAGATGGGCTTGTGTCTTTTTTCAACCTGACTAACTATGTAACTATATATTATATTGCAGCTTACCAAATGTTAGATGTGATGACCATATTCATTTTCTTTTTTAGGCTTCTTTTCCTTTATTTTCAACTGGTGATCCTGAAAGAAAGTCTGATACTTTTCAACCCTCTTTAACAGACCAAGCTGGCCAACAAAAGTGGTAGTTAGAGGGTTGAGACAAACCATTTAACCTTGATAGGGGTGCTCCAGTTTCCTTCCATACTCCAAAGAAATGCTAGTAAGTTTATTAGCTCCTTGTCTAAATTGACCCTAGTATATTTATGTAAGAATGTGAGTTAGGGACCTTGAGGGCAGGGACTGATGTGAATGTAAAAAATATACATTAAGCACTGTATAAATTGATAGCACTAAATAGGTACCTGTAATAAATAAATACATTTCTTTTGGGAAGACAGTAAAACCTCAGAGCTCGCTCTATTGGGAATAGTATTTCTAGTGATGCTGCTTTCCTAGAGTGGGAAAACTCCAGATCACTATGAACAGAAAAAAGGAGGGCGCAGTCGCCTAGTGCATTACCTTCAACACCAATAAAAATGTATTAAAAAAACGCCAAAAGCATACTCACGAACATGAAACATGAACAAAGCTCTGAGGAAGGGAGCTTGCCTCCCGAAACGCGTCAGTTTCCAACTTTAGAGATGTGTCATCCCTGATACTGGAGTTGTGTATGCGTTTTACCCTTTCATGTTTGTGAGTATGCTTTCGGTTTTTAATAAATTTTCATTGGTGTTGAAGGCAATGCACTAGGCGTTTGAGCCCTCCTTTTTATGTTTACATTTATTTTGGGGTTTAAAGCAGAACTATACTCACCTGTTCTCCAGTGCTGCAATGTCCCGGAGCCCCACACTGGCTGCTTCCGGGTATTGGTCCCTGGCTGTTTCTATTGGAAACCCATTCTCCACAACATGAGTATCATAAATCATAACTACACGCCACTTTAATTTATGAAGCCCACCAAGAAACATGCAAACGGTGCTGGGCTTTCCTATTGAAAAAAACAGCATTCTCTACAACATGAGTGTCATAAATTATAACTACACCCAACTTTTATTTATGAAGCCCGCCAAGAAACATGCCAATGGTTTTGGGCTTTCCAATTGAAAAACCCAGCATTCTCTACATGTGTCATAATTCATAACTACACCCTGTGACAAATATCCTAGAAAACAAATCTATGAACTTGATAATGTCCCAAAAACATTTAAATACAGCTGACCAAAAAACTAGCATGCTTGCCCTTTAAGTCTTTTCTGACTTCCAATGCACTTACTGTAAATGAAACTGTATCTTGAATATAACACATCTCTTGATTTCAACTTCTTATCCTGCTCAGAAATAATCAGCTTAATTGAAGCAAGTTACAGTAAGTGAAGGGTAGGGTGACTAATGTTAAATGTGATTGGATTCTTGTTCTCATTTAATCCTGAATTTGGGTCCATCCGTGGCCACCCAGGATGCTGTCCATTCATGAAGTGCATCATCTATCTCCATGATCAGTCTTTGGGAAAGGAATGTTAAAATTGTTCTTGATTTTTCTTTGTCTCCAGGACCCTCAAAATGATTGTCTAACCGTTATTCTTTCATTGTCCTCATGCATGAAATCAGTCTTCCATTCAGCTGTATCTATCCCATCATTAATTCACTTCCTCGGGATGTGACTCTTCTGAAGCATCAGCTATTGAAAAGACTTCTGCCTTTATAATGTTATATTCCCATTAATCTACTGGGTATAGCGTGCCCTCCTCTTTGCAGCAGAAAGAAAATGGGAAATACCTAGAGGTGTTAATCCTTACTGTATGCTATTTGAATAGCTGTTTATTTTATCCTCTTGTTTCATCTTTACATTATTTGATGAAATTGACTGATGGATGAGGGTAATATTTTCAAATGGAGAAGTGGTTCAACCTTAACATATAGAAACGGTTTTACTGTAAAAGCTGTGAAAATATGAAATAGTCTTCCATGGAGGCTGGCTGTAGCTTACACTGTAGAACATTTCAAAATAGTATACAAAGTATAAATGCCTTTATCTCCTGTTGATATTAGGCTTCATAAAGATTTTTTTCTTCATCTTCATCATCTTCATGTTGAGGATGGAAGATTTTTTGGGGGTGTTGGTGGGTTGCGTGGAACATGGTGAGCATATTTTATCATACCTTTGTAACTATTTAATATACAGTAGTGTCTCATATAACCTCTAACATGTTAATGTCACTTCTGAAGTCATTTTGAATGTTTTTAAATCTGCATCTTTTATCATAATAATATCTGGTGATCCTGCCATGATGGTCCTTGTTTGGGCTAGTGATGAGCTAGATACACTTGGGTTCGGTATGAGCAGGGTTCGGAGAACACTTTAGTTGCTGAATCTGAACCCAATTGAAGTCAATGGGAGCCTAATGAAATTGCTATGGCTATGACTAAGGCTACAAGCAGCAATGCGTAAGCCCTGTATTATTTTGTACCACACCTGGATTAATAAATGTATTCATTGTGGAAGATCGAGCTGCCAGCTTTCTTTTATCTACAATGGGAGCCGAATGTTTAAAATTAGTTCTGGCCATTTTCTAGGCTAATAATCAATGGATTGTCAAACAAATAAATTAATTACACATGGGGTTGGCTGAGCACTGTCCTGGGGGACAAGTACCATGGATGGATATACATCATGGGAGATCTTTTTTATTAGACTGTGTGTTTTGTCTACTGTTTACATTTTTTTGTTAATGAGTAGAGGTACTAGTATCCCTTACTCACATAGAGCAGGTGTCAAACTCAGTTTCATCGCGGGCCACATGAGCAGTATGGTTGCCCTCAAAAGACTGGTTGTTTCTAGGTTGCACTACATACAGAGTGCAAGGTTTAGGAGTATGCTATGTACCAGGTTTACAGTTCAGGAGTATGTTACGTGCAGAGTGCAGAGTACAGGAGTGAATTACGTAGAGAGTGCAGAGTTCAGGAGTGCTTTATGTACAGAGTGCCAGCTGTCCTCTCCTGGAGATCTCCTGGATGTGCTCGCTGGCTCCTGCTGTCCTTAGTCTTACTCCCATGCCTCTGGACAGGACTCCTCTCCAGCACCCGAGCCCCAGGTCCGAGGTCACCCCCCCCCCCAGACTAGGGTGCTACCTTCAAGGGCCTCCAAAAGCCTCCTCAGCACTCCATTTAAGCTTCCACCCAAACTACACCTGCCCCTGCTGGCCTGACCCTGAGTATTTAAGAAGGGCCTACCCCCTGCCAGCCCATTTGCTGGGGGTTGGCTGGGACTCTCCTTAATACTCCAAGCAGCTCCTCCTAACCTCCCTCCTATTCTTCTGGAAGCTTCTCCAAGGTTCCAGCAAGTAGGAGAAGGTACCCAAGGTGCTGCCTGATGAGTTATTCTGTCTCTCTGAGTCACTCACCCTGACCCAGATTCAACCCAGCTAAACAATTTACCTACTCTGTCAAAAAAAAAATATATTTACACTTTATAGCACACTAAAGGATGCTACACAAGTAATATGTAACAAAAAATGTTGACACCAGGAGACATCTTGAACCATTTAGCCCAGATTTCAGTAGCCCACCTCCTATCTCTGAGGACTTGTTAGCTTAGCTTGGCTTACATTGTTTCCACCGGTGATTTTGCTCAGATTGTCGTTAGAATGGCTCTATACTGCTAGGGTTTATACTGTAAAGTAACTATTATTTTTAACACTAAAAGTTACACAATGTAATGTTTTTTTACCAAGTAAAAATAACCAATGCAAAGAAAGTGACTATTAAAATCAGTCCAAAGCTAAAATGTACAAAAGGCAAGCTTACCTGGTTAAATAAATTGTGTTCAAATCATGTCAAGCTTGCTAGAATATAGATTCATGTTTAAATGCAATACAAAATCAGCATGAGAAAGGACCACATCAATCACTCCCCATTCATGTAGATTTAAGTAGTAGAAGTAAAGTTGATTTTCCACCGCTGATTACTTGACAACAGCAGTATGAATTTAAAAAATGAATTTCATTTTAACACTTCCTCATATGTAAGAGATTCATTTTAAAGTAGAAAGCTCTTCTAAAGACATTTTCACAATAAATATTAACATTCTATAAAGTGCTTTAATCCTGTAAGCGATGGGAAAATGCAGAGAGCAATCAGAACATCTTGGGAACACATTTGCAAAGTCACCCAGCAGATGTGGACCCAGATGTTCATCAGAAATGATTTTTCTATACTTAACATCTCATCCTCTGATAGGAAGGAATAGGAGAAATAAGAGTGAATACACAACTGGAGAAGTCATGAACTCAACTTGGGTTTTCTCTGTGCCGAAATGCGGAGTAGAGGGAAATGTTTGTGTTGTGATGGTGTATGGGTCAACATTGACTTGTGTGGGACATCCTGAAGGCTACAGGGAGGCGATGGGAATACACGACCACAGTTCAGGAAGAAGGCCATGTCATAAGCTTCTCACCACTCACAGGGTGCAACAGATGTCAGCAACATATCAGCTGTCCCCCGGGAAACAGGACCAAAAATGGTCAACAAATAAACACCAATACATTTTATTATATATATATATATATATATATATACACACACACAAATACACAAGCATATGATGTTAAAGAGAAACATACACAAATGAATAGACCTGGGTTCATTTGCTTTGTTGGCTTCAAAAGCTTTTTAACTCCTTCCTGTCCAGCCCCAGCTTCCTCTTTAAGTGAGTTTTTATGGCCAGGGGCAGGATGGACTTTCCATTTGCATAGGATTGGCTGCAGGGTTGCCATTCATTTCTCTCACTTACCAAACATGGAAAACGTACTGACAGAGCATGTTTTTTTACTGACAACCTTAGCCACTTGTATCCGGGCCAATTCCAACACTTGGCTCCTACATGTAAAAATCTCCTTTTTTTTTTTTTTTTTGCTGGAAAATTACTTAGAACCCCCAAACATTATATATATATGTATAGCCATGGTCCCCCTTAGGGATGGCTGGTTGCTGTGATCCACCTGCTCACACTGCCCTCAATCACATCCATACCGCTTTCAGAGTCACAGAACAGGCCGGTACTTTGTTTTGTTTCATTAGGGGAATTGACCTTGGATGGGAGTTGGGATTTTGTGGGGTGCCCAAAGAATTTGTTTAATTTACACGGGACCTCTATATACGCCTTTGTATATACATTCCTCCCTTTTCACTCCAGCATATAACTTGCTGCACGGTTACTCTTTGATCCTCTCACCTGCACTTCTTTTATTTCTCCAGATGAGGCCTAGAATGAAATTTACTAGGCCACCAGCATTTCTTCAGCCTAGCTAGCACATGGTGAGGCCTGCTATAGTGTGAGCAGGACCTCCGAACTAGGGATGAGCTTTCCGAGTCAAAGCTCCCCATAATGCATTGGTAGACCACAGGAAATGCCGCCCGCTATTTGGCCAAAGCATGCAGATGGCCTGCATGCTTTGGCCAATCACAGCACGCTCTGCTGTGAGAGCCATGATTGGCTAAAAGGCAGGGTGCCTTTGGCCAATCATGGCTCAGGGGTCTCTGTCCACGCCCCACACTATATAAGGCTGCTTGAACAGCGGCCGTGTGTAGTGTGTGAACATGGAGACTGGAGACTGGAACGTTGATCTAGTTTAGCTAGTGTAGTTAGTGGCATGTAGGCAGTGTAGTATATAGATCTAGTGTAGAGTATATATAGGCAGTGCAGGCAGTGAAGTATATAGATCTAGTGTAGCCTATATACAATCAGTGCAGGCAGTGTAAGAATATATATGTACAATATATATATATATACATATATATATATATATATATATATATAAAATATGCTGCGTTTAGTGTAGACTATATATACAGCTCATTCAGTGTATAGTATATAGAGTCCGTTCAGGCAGTGTAAGAACATATATGTACAGTATATAGTAAATATATATAATATGCTGCATTAAGTGTAGACTATATATACAGCTCATTCAGTGTATAGTATATAGAGTCCATTCAGGCACTGTAACAATATATATGTAGAGTGTATATATATATATATGTATATATATATATATATATATTTTTTTTTACGCTGCATTCAATGTAGACTATATATACAGCTCATTCTGTGTATAGTATATAAAGTCTGTACAGGCAGTGTAAGAATATATATGTACAGTATATAGTAAATATATATAATACGCTGCATTTAGTGTAGACTATTTATACAGCTCATTCAGTGTATAGTTTATAGAGTCCGTTCAGGCAGTGTAAGAATATATATGTACAGTATATTGTATATATATATATATATATATATATATATATATATATATATATAGATTATATATATATATATTACACTGCATTCAGTGTAGACTATTTATACAGCTCTTTCTGTGTATAGTATATAAAGTCTCTGCAGGTAGTGTAAGAATATATATATATATAGAGTATATAATATATACTGTATATATAATACGCTGCATTCAGTGTAGATATTATATACAGCTCATTCAGTTTATAGTATATAGTCCATTCAGACAGTGTAAGAATATATATATACACAGTGTAATATATATATATATATATATATATATATATATATACATATGCTACATTTAGTGTAGACTATATATACAGTGCATTCGGCGATACAGTATATAATACAGTGTATTGCGGGATTCAAAAAATCCTCATCATGTCCGGAAGGCCACCAAGGAGAGGCAGACGCTCCCAGGCCACTAAAAGAGGGCAAACAGCCTCTGTGTCTACAGTGTAAAGTGGTGGTGGTGGACATGGTGTATCCTCAGGTCACGCTTGTCCTTTTTTTTCTGCTGTTGGCCATGTTATTGAGCCACAACATGCAGAAGAGTTGGTGCCTCTGTCACCCAGGCTCATACTAGTTTGCCTTCCAATGCAGCTGCCAAAGCTGCCTATTCCACCCACTCCTTGTCCACAGTTACTCCTTCCATAGCCCCACCATCATGCACGGAGGAGTCACCAGAATTATTCGACCATAATGTTGGTTATACGCTGATGGAGGATGCGCAGCAATTTGAAGGCTCCAATGTTGTTTCCCAGGTTGAGTAAGGGATTAACTTGAGCCTAGAGATGGGGTGCCACAGAAGGACAAGAAACTAGCAGTCATGTTCCCCCAGCTGCAGCATACTGTCAAGTTTGCTCCAGTGACAAGAAGGGAGGGGATGATGAGGACACTGACTGTACTTGGGTGCCTGAGAGAAGAGAGGAGGAAAGTGAGGAGGAGAAGGCAGGATGTCCTCCAGGGGCCAGCTTAAGAGCAGCCACCCTATTGCATCACACCACAGAGCTCCACAGCTGCAGGGTGCTGCTGACTCCCCACTGACTTTCAAAACTTCAATGGCGTGGGCTTTTTCCAACACTTGTGCAGTAGACTGCACCGTTGCTGTTTGCAATCTGTCTGAAGTGGATCAAGCTGGGCCAGAACAGCAGGCGCTTGGGCACTACATGCTTGACAAGACTTATGACGACCTGCCATGCAGTATGTTGGCAACAGCACCTCACAGACCCACATCATAACACAAGGCAGACTTCTCCTTGCTCTTCATCTGTGACACCAACCTCATACCTCCAGTCCTCTCAAAAGCCTGCACTGAGAGGAATGAATGTCTAGCAATGGGTGCAACAAGTACTTGCAGCCAATCTGCTAGCAGTACACCATCAGTTGATGTCAGCAAGCAAATTTCCCTACCCCACCGTAAAAAAAAATACTGTCCCAGCCATCCACAGCTCAGCGTTTAAATGTTAGCTTGGCTAAATTGCTATTATTCCAACTGCTGCCTTTTCAGCTGGTAGATTCTGCCCCCTTTCGTAAACTTGTGGAATGTGCTGTACCACATTGGAAGGTTCCGAAAAGACATTTTCACTAGACTAGTGCATGACTGAAAAATTTGTTTGTTTTTTATTTTTTTTCGGAAATTCGAAAAATTCGGAAATGAGAAAATTCGGAAATTCACAGTAATTTGTCAATTGCGGTAATTCGGAAATTTGCGGTAATTTGGCAATTGGGGTAATTCAGAAATTTGTGGTAATTTGGCAATTGCAGTAATTGCGGAAATTCGGCATTCGGAATTCTGAAAATTCAAAAATAACAAAGAACATTTTAAATAATAACTAATTAATGCATAACTAAATTATAGGTATTGGAATTTCCTTGAAAATATGGCTGTTAGTGATAAATTTCATATTTAAGTTCACTAACAAAAAAATTTTCAAGCAAATTCCAATACCTATAATTTAATAGTTATTTATTATTATTTCAATGTTCTTTCTTATTTCCGAATTTTGGAAAAAAAACATGTGAAATAATAAATAATAAATAATTATAAAATTATAGGTATTGGAATTTGCTTACAAATTAGGCTGTTGGTTAACTTAAATATGAAATAATTTAATAGTTATTCGGAAATTCAGAAATAAGAAGGAACATTTGAAATAATAATAACTTATTATAATTCATAATAAGTTATAATAATAAATTAATAACTTATTATTTCAAATGTTCTTTCTTATTTCCGAATTTCTGAAATTCGTAAATAAGAAAGAACATTTGAAATAATAATACATAACTATTAAATTATAGGTATTGAAATTTCCTTGAAAATGTTGCTGTTAGTGAACTTAATATGAAATATATCACTAACAGCTATAAATTTCAAGGAAATTCCAATACCTATAATTTAAGAGTTATTTATTAGTTAGTTATTTTTCCAGTTTATTATTTCTTTGTTATTTTCAAATTTTGGATTTTCGTCTGCCAAATTACAGTGAATTTCCAAATTACTGCAATTACCGCAATTGCCGAATTATCCCGAATTTCCAAATTACCGCAATTGCCAAATTACCGCAAATTTCCAAATTACCGCAATTGCTGAATTACTGCAAATTTCCGAATTACCGCAATTAGTGCAATTGCCGAATTACCGCAAATTTCTGAATTACCGCAATTAGCGCAATTGCCAAATTACCGCGATTGAAAAAAATGAAAATTCTGAAAAATTCAGAAATTCAAGTTCGGAATTCATCCGAATTGCCGAATTTTGCAAAATTCGGTAAAAACTAAATTTGGAAGAAAACGAACTGCGCAAGCCTAATTTTCACGTACCGCCATTCCAGCTCTCTACAGTCATGTGGAATGTTTTGGCCTCCTTGGACAGGGCGGTCAGCAACAAAGTTCATATTACCGCTGACTCATGGTCCAGCAGATATGGTCAGGGACGTTTCCTTTCCTTAACAGTGCACTGGGTAACTCTACTGGCAGCTGGGAAGGATGCAGGACAGGGTTCAGTGTTGGAGCTTCTTCAGCTACCACGCCTCCAAAAAAATGATGCTGTGTTTGCCACATCTGCTTCCTCTACCCCCTCCTCTTCTCCTTCCTCTGTCGCCTCTTCTGCAGCAGTGTCCTCTGAACCAGCAGTGCCCGCAAAGCATTCTAGGGGCTTACCAAGCAGTCAGGCTAAAAGATGCCATGCGGTGCTTTAGTTGATCTGTCTAGAGGACAGGAGCCACACAGGGGCAGAGATTCTGTCAGCAGGCTCAGAGGTGGTTGAGCTAGGAATGGTTGTATGTGACAATGCACCAACCTTCTCTCTGCCCTCTGACAGGGACACTTCACACATGTTCCATGCTTTGCACACATCCTGAATTTGGTGGTGCAGCATTTCTTGAGCAGGTGCCCAGGCTTACCAGATATTCTGAGGCAAGCCAGAAAAGTCTGTGGTCATTTCTTCCAGTCATAGAATGCCAGTGCTCTGCTGACTGACATTCAGCAGGAACTGAACCTGCCCACCAACCGCCTCATTTGTGACATGCCCACCAGGTGGAACTCAACATTGGCAATGCTGCATCAGCTGCACGCACAGCAGAGGTCCATCAATATGTACGTCTGTGAGTATGGCACCAGGACAGGCTCAGGGGAGCTTGTTTTTTTTTTTGCCACACCAGTGGTTACTGATCAAGGATGCATGCACTGTCCTGTCACCATTTGAGGAGGCCACAAGGATGGTGAGCAGTGACAATGCATGAATCAGTGACACTGTCCCTCTAGTCTTCCTGCTGGAGCACACGCTTTGTGGAATAATGGACAGGGCACTTGAGGCAGAACAGAGGAAGAAGGATGAGGACTTCCTTTCCTCTCAAGGCTCCTTTATGCAAATAGCATTCCTGCAGGGCCACCAAACACAAAGGAAGAAGAGGAGGGGGAGGAGGAGGAGGATTGTGTTAGCATGGATGTAGAGGATAACACACAGCAGTCTTCAAATGATGGTTTTCAGCCCGCAGAAACACAAGGAGTTGTACGTGGCTGGTAGGAGGTAGTTAGTGACAATGTCATCCTCAGTGACCCAGAGGACTCTCATGTCTGCTCAAACGCACGCTGCATGGCCTCCCTGATTCTGCAAAGCCTGCGAAAAGACCCCAAGGTTCGTGGTATCAAGGAGAGGGATCATTACTGGCTGGCAACCCTTCTTGATCCACGTTACAAGTATAAAGTTGCAGAGCTCATCCTGCCTTCTCAGAGAGAGCAGAGGATGAAACATCTTCAGGATATCTTGAAGAAAAGTTTGTGTATTGCCTTTCCAGACCCTGGGAGGTTACCATTTTCTGCTGCTGGAAAAAGTGTTTCTGAGGCTTCCTTCAGTCAGAGGAAGAGCGGTGGGGAAGGTGGCCGGCTGACCGATGCCTTTAAACAATTTTTCAGTCCTCAGCACCCAGAGCTGATAGGTTCAAGCAACCATCGTCAGCATCTGCATTATATGGTGCAGATATATCTAGGGGCAAGAACAGACTTGGAGACCTTTCCAACTCAGTATACACTGAGTTACTGAGTCTTTAAGATGGACCACTGGCTGGAACTTGCTCAATATGCAATTGAGCTACTGGCCTTTCCTGCATCCAGCGTGCTTTCTGAACGGACATTCATTGCTGCTGGAGGGTTTGTAATGGATAAAAGAGTGCGCCTGTCCACAGACTCGGTTGATAGACTCACATTTATAAAGATAAATCAGTCCTGGATCAGCAGCTATCAAGCCTCTGATGCTGATGCAACTGACTGAATTTGCTAGGGATCTGAGATCCCTTGAAGACTGCTTATGCTGCCTATCCTATTCCGCCTGAATCCTGATGCTGCTAGCTTCCAACAATATTTTGGGTTTAGGGCACCACCAACACCCAAGGCCCAATTTTTCTGCACCTGTTTTACAGGGGCATGTCATTTTTTTAAAAAAGATTAACAGCAGGGCCTGTTCCTGCACCCAACCAGAGTAACTGAAAGGGTTTACAGTGTTCTGCCACCACCAACACCCAAGGCCCACATTTTTCTGCACCTGTTTGACTGGGGAATGTCATTACAATTTTAGAGTGTGGTCCCCGTAGTATATATAACACAATTCAGACTATATGATGCAGTCAGTGTAGTATATATATGACACAGTGTATTGATGTGGTTAACGGGAAACCCGCGCCAAAATGTTAAAAAAAGGGCCTGGTTTGGATTTTGGGGGAGACCCCCATGCAATTTGTTTCAGTGATTTTGATCTATATTGCTGGAAACCAGCAATACATTACAGCCATGTGCGATTTTAAGTGACAAGTTTTCCTTACAAATGTAATTTTGTGGTGGCACTGTTCTTAACATCACACAGATGCGCCATTTTACAGGCAGACCAAGGGGACCCCCGGGCATGATATTTAAAGGAATATTTTTTTTTTTACTTTCAGCATTATTGAAATCACTGCTCCTGAAAAAACAATTGTTTTGAAAACTTTTTTTTTGCATTGATACATGTCCCCGAGGGCAGTACCCGGGTCCCCATACACTTTTTATGGGAATAACTTACAAATAAGCCTTTAAAATGAGCACTTTTAATTTTTCCTGTTCGAGTCCCATTGTTCGTGTATTCACACAAACATATTGCCCGTTTGCAGTGTTCGGGTGCGACCCGAACTGGGGGGTGTTCAGCTCATCCATACTCCGAACCACCCATTACAGGTAGGGCAGCTGGCCACAAAGTGTAGAATAAAAGTTACTACTGAGCTAGCCGGCTTGATGAACTTCTACTCCCAGCCCATCTGCTTCCTCCAGGCCCTGCTAGCCACTTCAACTGGAGTTCTCCACAATGTCCATGACCTGGGGTGGGACAAAAGGGTAATCTAGGCCCCACTCCAGGGCAACTTTTCACTTGACCTCCCGTTGATACCGGGAGAACCTAGGTAGACTCTTGACCTTCCCTCTCCCCGGCAAGATGTGGGTGTCTGGCGATTTGACTACCATTTGACGGTAGGTTGCTGCCCTGGTCTGGGTCGTGGAGGGCCTGTTTAAAAAGATTTGGCTGCTGGTACTGGGGATACCTGCTGTATCATCTGAGTCCCGAATTGGATTTGACAGAATCCAGCAGTCCGGGCAGATCAGACACAGCCTCTCCGCTTCATCAATCACTCCCAAAGCGAGTCCCCCGTGCGGCTCCAATCAGACCCCAGTGTCCACCAGGGTCCGCTCTGGCTTCTCCAGCATCTAGGTGAGACCTGGCACTAGACGACCACCCTCCGCCATCTTCCTCTCTCTCGTGGTGTCTTAAGCTCGCTGTGAGTGCTGAGACTCTTCCAGGGTGTTGCACCACTCCCTCGTAAGCAGACGGGCTGGCGCCAAGAGTCCTGATAGGCAGGCTCGCTGCAGGTCACGCTGATGTAACCCCTTGAGTGAAGGATGGAAACTTGCAGACATGCTGATGCTAGCAGGATTTGTCCAGACATGTTGACCTTGCTGATGGTTGCCGGTAGCAACAGTAGTTGTAGTAGCCACTGTTTTGCAGGAAAACACACCTTTAACACAGTCTCTCCCCTTAACAACAGAAACAGTCCCAGGTATACTTTACTGAAGGCAGGATTTGGAGCAAAATGTTTAGGATGCCCAGCTTTTGCAGAACGCTGAGCATATTTGTAATCCAGTGAGTAATGCCCAGCTTTTGCAGGGTGCTGAGCATATTTGTAATCCATGGGCGTGATCGCCACTGTGGTTTCCATGGGTAACAGCACATGGTAACAAAGTCACTGAATTGCAGGATAGTGTAAGTGTCTGCCCCAGCGCTGGTTGGAGCAACTGGGTATGCAGGCAGCAAAGACTGACAGCAGCTCCTGCAGGTTGCTATGAACAACTGCACTCACAATCCGCTACTGAATTGCAGAAATCAATTACAAGTCACCGCCCCAGTGTTGGTTGGAGTAACTGTGTCAGTAGGCAGTAGTAATTGCCGACTGCTCCCATGGGTTGCTACGGGCAACGTCACTTGTATTAAAGCACAGTTCAATGGGTAAATCACATCAGTGCTTTCCCGGTTCAGTCCTTGCTAATAGCAAAACAGTAACATTTCCTTGGCTCAGTTAACTTCAGTTACTAGTGGTAACGACTGCCTGAATTACGTGAAACAGGTGAATGTAACCAAGGTTCCCCTTAGAGGTGGCTGGTTGCTGTGGTCCACCTGCTCACACTGCCCTCAATCACATCCATACCACTTTCAGGGTGACAGAACAAGCTGGTACTTTGTTTTGCTCTGCTTCATTAAGGGAATTGAACTTGGATGGGAGTTGGGATGCTGTGGGATGCCCAAAGAATTAGTTTAATTTACACGGGACCTATATATACACCTCCGTATATACATTCCTCCCTCTTCACTCCAGCATATAACTTGCTGCATGGTCACTCCTTGATCCTCTCACCTGCTCTCTTATTTCTCCAGATGAGGCCTAGAAGGAAATTTACTAGGCCTCCGGCGTTTCTTCAGCCTAGCTAGCACATACTGAGGCCTGCTATAGTGTGAGCAGGACCTTCAAACCACTAGGTAGGGACAGCTGGCCCCAAAGTGCAGAATAAAAGTTACTACTGTGCTAGCTGGCTTGATGGACTACTACTCCCAGCCCATCCTCTTCCTCCAGGCCCTGCCAGCCACTTCAGTTGCTACGGCCTTTACCACTACCATGGTAGCACCACAGTCCCTCACTGACTTCTACATCATTTCAGATTGTTTCTCGCCCCCAATCCGCTCAGGCATGCCTCTACAACTTTCCAGGGTGTGTGCCACTCACCGACCATCGGTGGACTCCTTGCTGATAGTGTTGAGCGAACCCGGACTGTAACGTTCGGGTCCGTACCGAACTTTCGGGTGTCCGTGGCACGGACCCGGACATTTCAAAAATCGTTCGGGTTCGGTCCGGGGTTCTGCTATTTTACTCCACGTGTTGAGAAGCTGCAGGGCAGCCAATCAACAAGCGTTTCACTGGTTTGCCCTTAGAAGCCATCACAGCCATGCCTACTAATGGCATGGCTGTGATTGGCCAGTGCATCATGTGACCCAGCCTCTTTATAAGCTGGAGTCACAGTGCTGCAGTCACATGCTCCTTGGGTTAGTGTAGGGAAAGGAAGCTGAAAGCTTGAGGGACAGATTTGAGACATTTTAAGACCTGATCCTGCATCCTGAGATAGATTACTTTACTACTGCTGTCTGTGCTGTTGCTCTGAGGACAGATAGCAGAAATTAGAGATTTCACATACCGCTGCTTTGAGTTGCAGATCAAGCTCTGCATAAAACAACGATCGCTACGATCGTGCTCAACGATCAGA
>BLSH010302413.1:1730125-1746737 GCA_018402905.1 Glandirana rugosa | reverse complement strand
TTCTCGCTGGTAAAACGTTTTTTTGGGTTTAAAGAATGAAAAACGATTTTAAGTTTAGGTTTTTTTTATATTTAAAAAAAAAAGTGGCCAAAACCGGTTAAATATAAGAAGGAGTATAAACACTATTTTTTTTAGCGTTAGTCGCAAATAACTAACCAAACGCGTTTTCACCGGCGCAAATGCCTACCACTCTTAAGTAAAGACCCCAAAAATAAAAAAAAATAAAAAATGATCATTACCGCCGTTAGACGCTAAAAATCGCCATGACGCTATAACGTCGCGTGTACAGCCTGATAAATGTCATTGGTCCCAAAAAAGTGTCAAAAATGTCCGACATGTGCGCTGCAATATCGCAGTACCGCTAAAAATCGCAGATTGCCGCCATTACTAGTAAAAAATAAAAAAAAATAAAAACCCCAGAAATGAATTCTCACCATCCGTAAACGCGGCCACTTTTGCGCAAACCAATCAATAAACGCTGATTGCGATTTTTTTTATCACAAATATGAGGAAGAATATAAATTGGCCAAAACCGGTGAAAAAAAAAATTTATATTTTTTTTGGATTTGAATTTTAGCAAAAAGTAAGAAATTTGGGTTTTTTTGCAAAATGGTCGCTCTTCTTTTGTTTATAGCGGTGATCAGAAATGACTCAGCGGTGATCAAATGCCACCAAAAGAAAGCTCTATTTGTGGGGAAAAAAGGACGCAAATTTAGTTTGGGTACAACGTCGCACGACCGCGCAATTGTCAGTTAAAGCAACGCAGTGCCGAATCGCAAAAAGTGCTCTGGTCCTAACCTGGGAAATTCTTCCGGGGGTGAAGTGGTTAATAATGCTCAAAGTGAAACAATAAAAATGAAATATTCCTTTAAATAATGTGCCTAGGGATCCTCTTAGTATGCCTGTAAAAGGGCGCATCTCTGTGATGTTTAGAACAGTGCCACCACAAAATTACATTTGTAAAGGAAAAATGTCATTTAAAATCACTCGTACCTGTAATGTATTTCCGGCTCCCGGCAATATAGATAAAAATCACTGAAAAAATTTGCGTAGGACCCCCCCCCAGTCCATACCAGGCCCTTCGGGTCTGGTATGGATCTTAAGGGGAACCCTACACCAAAATTGAAAAAAAATTGACGTGGGGCCCCCCTAAAATCCAAACCAGACCCTTATCCAAGCATGCAACCTGGCCGGCCAGGATGGGGGCGCTCGCTCCATGGGAGGGCTCCCGCCAACTGAGCGCTCTTTGTTTTGACAGTTTATCTATAGCCAAGGGCGGGGCCACCCGGTGACGTAATTTATTGACCCGCCTCTCTGACGTCACATGATGTCAGAAGGGGTGGGGTCAGCCGCTACGTCACCGGATGGCCCCGCCCTTGCATATAAATAAACTGTCAAAAGGGGAGCCCTCCCATAGAGGAGGAGCTGTGCGCGCCGTCAACTTGCTATGCATTATGGGGCGCTCCGCGGTGGGCGAAGTCACCACGAACACCCCATAATGTTCACAATTTGATGAACGGGCGAATGCCCAGTGGGCCCATCCCTAATATATATATATATACATATAAATATATATATATATATTTAGCAGAAGACCTATAGAATAAAATGGTGGGTGTTGTAATATTTTATGTCACATGGTATTTGCACAGCGGTTTTTCAAACGCAATTTCTTTGGAAAAAATACACTTTCATGAATTTTATTGCACATAAACACAATATAATACCTATTTTTTTATGTAAAATATAAAAGATGGTGTTACACTGAGTAAATAGATACCTAATATGCCACGCTTTAAAATTGCACCCCCCTGTGGAATGGCAGCAAACTATGGTGCTTAAAATTCTCCATAGGCAACGCCTTTACAGGTTACAAGTTTACAGACACACAGGAGGTCTAGTGCTAGAATCATTGCTCTCACTCGGACATTCGCGGTGATACCTCACATATATGGTACGATCACTTTTACATGTGCGTGCAGGAATCATGTATGCATTTGCCTTTGCATGTAAGAATGGGGGGACAGGGTGCTTTTTTTTAATTATAATTAATTATTTTATACAAAACTTTTTCTTTACACTTTTTTTGGATTAATTTCATTGCTATCACAAGGGATGAACAACATCTCATGTGACAGCATGGGTTTGTGACAGGTCCTCTTTATGGAGAGATCTGGGGTTTATTAGACCCCATATCTCTCCTCTGGCCTCCAATGCAGACGATCAGACATTGGTTGGTCTGATTGGCTGCTTTCCTGGACGGCAAGGTAAGAGCAAAGAGGTGGGCCCGGAAGTGATGCCATGCTCGGTGACCCAGAGTCACAGAGAGAGGATCACATGTCAACACGGCGGCGGGGGACGGTGCGACCCCCTTTTGCCACCTGCAGAAGAGATTGAGTGGCTATTTAGCCACTCAAATCACTTCTGCTGAAAAGAGAATCACTGGCTGAAAATGTTCATATCGGGAGATGCAGACCTCATCCCAGTATAACCACTGCAACCGGAGGACCTCCATGAACTTCTTCCCAGCGGCAAGTGTATAAATATGGCGGAAACGTCTGTTATAAACAAAGAGAGTTGATGTTTAACCACATTAGTACTGGGCACGAAAACCCCCTTCCTGTCCAGGCCATTTTTCAGCTTTCAGTGCTATCACACTTTGAATGACAATTACTCAGTCATGCAACACTGTACCCATATGAAATTTGCGTCCTTTTTTTCACACAAATAGAGCTTCCTTTTGGTGGTATTTAATCACTAGGAGGTTTTTTTATTTTTTGTGTTATAAATATAAAAATATTGAAAATTTTGTGAAAAAATGCCTTTTTTTTTGTTTATGTCATAAAATTTTGCAAATTGGTAATTTTTTTTTGTAAATTTTGGCCAAAATTTATACTGCTACTTATCTTTGGTAAAAAATAACCAAAATAAGTATATATTTGATCTTTGTGTAAGTTATAGAGTCTACAAGCTATGGTGCCAATCATTGAAAATTGATCACACCTGATCACACCTGATATACTGATGGCCTATCTCATTTCTTGAGACCCTAACAAGCCAGGAAAGTACAAATACCCCCCAAATGACCCCTTTTTGGAAAGTAGACATTCCAAGGTATTTAGTAAGAGGCATGGCAAATTTTTTGAAGTTGTAATTTTTTCCCACAATTCTTTGCAAAATATAGATTTTTTTTTTTCACAAAATTGTCAGGTTATGTCTCACACACAGCATATGCATACCACAAATTACACCCCAACACACATTCTGGCATGGCGATATCACATGTCTGAGACTTTTTCACAGCCTGGCCACATACAGAGGCTCAACATGCAGGGAGCGCCGTCAGGTATTCTAGGGACATAAATTACACATCTAATGTCATGACGACCTATTACATTTTTGAAGGCCCTGGAGCACCAGGACAATGGAATTGCCCACAAAATGACCCCATTCTGGAAAGCAAACACCCAACGAATAATCTATGAGGCATAATGAGTCTTTGGATTAGCTCATTTTTTTTTAGCATGTACATTGCGAAAATGACACACCAAAATACATTCTGCTATTCCTCCTGAGTATGGCGATACCACATGTATGAGAATTTTACATGACAAGCCTGACCACATACAGAGGCCCAACATTGAACTAGCACCTTCAGGCGTTCTACGAGCATAAATTACAAATCTCATTTCTCAACCCCCTATTACACTTTTGAAGGTCCTGGAGCACCAGGACAATG
This sequence comes from Glandirana rugosa, assembly GCA_018402905.1. NCBI lineage: Eukaryota > Metazoa > Chordata > Amphibia > Anura > Ranidae > Glandirana > Glandirana rugosa. Next base: position 1,742,998 of record BLSH010302413.1, on the reverse strand, counting down.
GAATTGCCCACAAAATGACCCCATTTTGGAAAGAAAACACCCCAAAGTATAATCTATGAGTCTTTTGAACATGTCATGTTTTTCCAGTAGTTTTTGGAAAATGTGGGGAAAAAATTAAAACGCATTTTTTTACACAAAGTTATCCATTTATATGACATTTCCAACACATAGCATGTACATAGCAAAAATGACACCCCAAAATACATTTTACTACTCCCCCTGAGTTTGGCGATACCACACGTGTAAGACATTTACACAGTCTGGCCACATACAGAGGCCCAACATTGAACTAACACCTTCAGGCGTTCTACAAGCATAAATTACACATCTTATTTCTCAACCCCCTATTACACTTTTGAAGGTCCTGGAGCACCAGGACAATGGAATTGCCCACAAAATGACCCCATTTTGGAAAAAAAACACCTTAATGTTTAATCTATGAGGCATAATGAGTCTTTTGAATGGTTCATTTTTTTCCAGTAGTTTTTGGAAAATGTGGGGAAAAAATGAAAACTCTTTTATTTTTACACAAAGTTGTCCATTTATATGATATTTCCAACACATACATAGCAATGACACGCCAAAATACATTCTACTACTCCTCCTGGGTATGGCGATGCCAAATGTGTGAGACTTTTACAGGTGATGTTTACTCATGGGTGTGACGGTCACTGACAGGTGATTGCCGATGGTCACTGATGGGTGACTGGCGGTGCCCACTGATGGGTGACTGGCGGTGGTCACTGATGGGTGACAGGTGTCTGGCGGTGGTCACTGATGGGTGATGGGTGACTGGCGGTGGTCACTGATGGGTGACGGGTGACTGGCGGTGGTCACTGATAGGTGATGGGTGACTGGCGGTGGGCACTGATGGGTGACGGGTGTCTGGTGGTGGTCACTGATGGGTGACTGGTGGTGGTCACTGATGGGTGACGGTGACTGGTGGAGGTCACTGATGGGTGACGGGTGACTGGCGGTGGTCACTGATAGGTGATGGGTGACTGGCGGTGGTCACTGATGGGTGCCGGGTGTCTGGTGGTGGTCACTGATGGGTGATGGGTGTCTGGTGGTGGTCACTGATGGGTGATGGGTGTCTGGTGGTGGTCACTGATGGGTAACGGGTCACTGGTGGAGGTCACTGATAGGTGACGGGTGACTGGCAGTGGTCACTGATGGGTGACTGGCGCTGGTCACTGATGGGTGACAGGTGTCTGGCGGTGGTCACTGATGGGTGATGGGTGACTGGCGGTGGTCATTGATGGGTGATGGGTGACCGGCAGTGGTCACTGATGGGTGATTGGCGGTGGTCACTGATAGGTGATGGGTGACTGGCGGTGGTCACTGATGGGTGACGGATGATTGGCGGTGGTCACTGATGGGTGACGGGTGACTGGCGGTGGTCACTGATGGGTGATGGCTGAAAGGCCATGGTCACTGACGGGTGACAGGCCACGGTCACTGACGGGGTGACTGGTGCATTGGGGGGCAGGGGTGAAGTGACAGGTGTTTTACAGATCACTAACTCACTGATCCTGGCTCTTCTCTCCTCACACTGGAAACAGTGAGTTACCGCTCTGTTTACGTTTACATGTGATCGGCTGTGAAGTAGATCACAGCCGATCACAAGGTAACAGCTGCCGGCCGGGGGAACACGCCGCCACCGACGCGCATGCACAGCGCGCTCCCGATCGCGTGCATGCGCCGTGCGAATGGGGGAAAGTATAATTTGTGATCGGCCGTGACTTTGTCATGGCCGATCACGTGGTAAACGGCCATAACCAATGGCTGTTCACCCCCGTCGGTGACGCATTGTGTCCCGGGGACATGCCGCCACTGGCAGAGCCGGGATGCGCGCCCAATCGCGCACAATCCCGGCTTAGAGGGGGACGTCATATGACGTCCACCCAGAACAATACCCGTTCCGCCCCGCTGTCATTTGACGGTGGGCAGACAGCAAGTGGTTAAAGAATATAAACTATATGTAAGTATTAATCATAGCCTAAAATTGTTACTAAATCCAGCGATGAACTATGAAAATAGTTAATCTGCCTCCCCACAGTGCCCACAGTTTATAAATCTTCTTTTTACATTAAAATACTGTCACTATATACTTTTTTTGGATGATCTGTATACCACATTTTTATGATAAGCTACACAGTTTCTCCATTGCTGAGAGTTCAGGTAGGAGGAGATTTCCACTACAGCCTATATACACGCCCACATGTGTGATGTCAATATCATGTGACCTGGCTATCTCTGAGAACAAGCAAATGTTCTCTCCAGCATAAAATACACAACTGAGCATGTGCAGAAGGACTACCCTGCCCTTTATTAGCTGTTTTTTTTTTTTTCCACATAGACAGTGCAGGGAGGGAAGGATCTATGGCATACAGGATAAAACAGTCTTTTTACACAATGTAGAGGATTAACTCAAGTTTCACAGTATAACAAGCATGCTATGCTGCATATACAGGCTGATTTTACTGTTGTGGGTTTAGTAACACTTTAACAACTAATCTGCCTCACTTTACAATAAAAAAGTCAAAACGGCATTAAGGATGTGACCATGACTAAAATTATGAAAAACCTGGGGAACCCAGGGATGAGGGAAAAAAAAAGAAGTCCTGCGGCGTGCGCAGCACAAAAGCAAACAGTGGTCATGATCGGATGCAGCTAACAGTGGAAGTGGCTTAAAGAGGGATGATGAAACAGAAACTGAGCCTAGTCACTGTATACTGTGTATGCAAATACCACAGACCTTGTACCCACAAAATACAGTACTTCTAATTACTATGTCATAAGTCTCACAGACACACATAAACTTCCAGACAAAGGATAATTCAACAATTGTTTTTCAATTACATTTCCTTTTCTGAATACAGGAAGATATCACTAAATGAGCCTACTTTATAGAAGGAGAGAAGGGGGAGGGGAAGGAGAGAAAAGGAGGGAGAGAAAGAGGGGAGAGGAGAAAGTGAGGTGGTAGAAATAGAGATAGGTATGGGGGAGAGTGGAAAGGAAGAGAAGAAGGAAAAGAAGAGAGGGAGGTGAGGGAATGGGGGAGAGGAAGGTTGGGGAGAGCGAGAGAGAGAGAGGTGGGGGAGAAGGAAAGAGAGAGAGAGAAGGGGAAGAACTAGGAAAGAGAGAGAGAAGGGGGAGAAAGAGCAGTCAGCACAGAGACCTCGTCCATCCATGGACATATAAGGGCAGCATGTGGGCATTAAGAATATGTGTTCAGATCTTCTGTAATGGCAAGCTACTCCCCTTTCATACGTTGCAAGCGAGATATGCTCTGCCATCCAGTATGGCCTTTTACTACCTGCAGCTATAACATGTGGTTAGGGCACAGGGGGAGGGCACAGAGTGGTCCCATTCTCCCACCCCAATATTTCACATAATCAAGTCAGCTACTGAGACTAAAGGTTTTATCTCATTGTGTTATGGTATGCTCTTACACGATTACCTGGACAACTACCCTATGAGCGCTAGGCAGAAGTGGGAGGAGGACCTGGGTGAGGTGTCTGGGGATCAGTGGGAGGACGCCCTGCAGGCCCTTCCCAACTGCTCCCTGAACCAGGCACAGAGAACTTCACAACTATTTATTTTATCACGGTCCCACCGCACACCGGTGCTATTACATAAAATGGGGGTACTGGCAAGCCCCCTTTGTAAAAAATGCAAGGTGGGAACCGGAGACCTCATCCACCTTTTGTGGCATTGCCCGAAGCTTCACAGATATTGGAGGGGGGTCCTGGACATTAAACAAAGTGTTCCTCACAACCATACCGCTGAACCACATTTACTGTATATTGGGCTCCTTAGAGGATGTTATAGCAGTTGAACACACCCGAGTCGCGGTTTCCAGGGCCCTCTTCCAAGCTAGGAAACTAATACTTCTGAAGTGGACACTAGACACGCCACCATCAATCAAGTTATGGATTTCACATATGGGAGATACCCTTAAGCTTGAACATTACATTTACCAACACAGGGGCTGCCCCGGTAAATTTGAGAAAATATGGGCGCCGTGGCTGGACACCCCTGGGTTGAGCCCTTTAGAACTGGTCGGTCAGCGGCTGCTGACTGGCCTATAAAGAATACAGGTCATTGGAGACCTTAGGACCATTGGTATAAGAGGGAGTGGGGCGGGATAGGAGCAAGCGGCCATGGGGGAGACCCGGTTACAAGGGGTGGGGAAAGGGGAAGCAAAGAGATTGAGGTAACAAACAATTTTGGCTTTCTGTTTGAACATTGTTTTCATGTCTTTCTGTCTTTTTCCCGTCTGAAGAAACGGTTGAATAACCGAAAAAGTCATGTTGGCTTATATACAGTGAAGGAGGGGTTTTGATAGTAATTACCATCTTAATCAAAGAAATGCTTACAACCTGATACTATATAAGCCTTATATTGTAACCATAATGTCAAGATGTAATGCACACTGTAATGGTTCCATATATGCCTTTTTCTCATGCTGTATTGTTTTTTAACTTTTTTTTTGGTCAATAAACACCAGTCTGATTTAAAAAAAAAAGAATATGTGTTACGTGGGTGGCAAGAGGCTAAAGCTGAAGTGCAGAGACTGAGATAGAATTAGGGCAGAGAGGTTCACGAGGAGCAGGGACAGTTTAGTGGAGATCTGGAGTACCTCTGAATATTTCTTGGGAGTTTGGGGAAGGAGCCTTCTGCCCAGCCTGCCTTTGGGTTGGTGCATCCTTGCACCCTATATCGCAAGCAGAGCACCCCATCTGGATGCCCATTGTAAGCCTAAGGGGACCTGTTTAAGGAGCAATCGTCGAACATACTGTGTATGGAAGTTCTACATATTTGTACAGCCAAGCTATGCAACTGTAAAAGTGCTTCACAGACTATATATGTACTTTGGGATTACCACTGCATTGTTGTGCTCTTTATTGTATATTGCATAAACTAGAAAATTCTTAAAATATTTTGTTTCGCCTGGTCCATTTAAATTACTTCCCATTTGCATTTTTAATGCAACTAATTTCAGTAATGGAATTGGGCTTTGTGTGAGGCCATTGTGCTTCTATGTAAATCTGTACTCTGACTGGAAAGGGGACTGCAACACTAGGAGCCAATCTGGTGAGATCCATTGCGCATTAACTGAGGAAAAACATAATAACTGGAGAAGAGATCAGGAATATGATCCTGCAGAAACCTCTAATTCCCTACGTTTATGACCAAATCCTAAGCCATTATCACAGCTAAATCGTCAGTACTTCGGAAGATTGTCTGCCTCATTTAAAACACATGCAGTACCACGGATTGAAGTAATGCATGCCTAACCACAATGCAGGTATGAAGCCAGCGCAACACTTAACATTCCCACTTTGCCTTAACCCCTACCACTTAACCTAAACCCTAACAGGAACTCCTAAAGCGGTAATAAACCCATAACCAAAAATATAATATATTGAGGCTTACCAATCATTAGATATGATAGCTGCATTGATTTTCTTTTTTTTCTGTCTTTATTCTTTCTGTTTTCACTTGATGGTCTGGCCAGTAACATCATAGCTCCCAACTGTCCCTGATTTCGAGGGACTGTCCCTGGTTTGGAACAAAGTCCCTCTGTCCCTCTTTCCTCCTCATTTGTTCCTGATTTTGGTCTGATCTATATAGTTGTAGATAAAATACACTTTTTATCTTTCAAAAAGTGTTTTCCAGGCTAAACCTTTCATCCAAATTGCTGTAAAAGCAAAAAGCACTTGTGGGTTTAACTAATATTTTTTTTTTTTTAATTTCTCCTTTAACCACTTCAGCCCCGGAAAGATTTCACACTTTAGGACCAGAGCACTTTTTGCGATTTGGCGCTGCGTCGTTTTAACGGACAATTGCCTGGTTGTGCGACGTTGTACCCAAACGAAATTTGCGTCCTTTTTTTCCCACAAATAGAGCTTTCTTTTGGTGGTATTTGATCATCGCTGCATCATTTCTGATCGCCGCTATAAACAAAAGAAGAGCGACAATTATGCAAAAAAAAACAAATTTCTTACTTTTTGCTAAAAATACAAATCCAAAAAAAAAAATCCAAAAAAACATTTTTTTTCATCGGTTTTGGCCGATTCATATTCTTCCTCATATTTATGATAAAAAAAAATCGCAATTGGCATTTATTGATTGGTTTGCGCAAAAGTGTCCGCGTTTACGGATGATGAGAATTAATTTCTGGGGTTTTTATTTATTTATTTATTTTTACTAGTAATGGCGGTGATCTGCAATTTTTAGCGGTACTGCGATATTGGGGCGGACATGTCGGGCCATTTTCACACTTTTTTGGGACCATTGGCATTTATACAGCGATCAGTGCTATAAAAATGCATTGATTACTGTGTAAATGCCATTGGCAGTGAATGGGTTAACCTGCAGGGGACGCTCTAAGGGTTAAATGTGTTCCCTGGGCGTGTTCTAACTGTGTGTGGGCTGCCCTAGCAGGGGAAGGGAAGTGATCACAGCTTCCATGTAGAGGAAGGCTGTGATCACAGCCCTTCCACCTCTCACAGAACGGAGGTCCGTGTTTACTTACACGGACCTCCGTTCTTTCAGTGCGGGGGGGTGGGGCATCGCGGGTAGCCGGTGCACCCACTCTGGATGAAGGAGCACAGGGGGCACCTTTAGACAGCAGCATTGTCAGTCAGATGCCATCTTGGTCCTCCTCAATCATCAGAAGCCATCTGCCTCTGCCAGGTTCCTGGAGTTGTCTTCTAATGACAACCACAGCTCTGCTCACTGTCTGTTGTTCACCCCTACTCCTGCAGCCTTCTGGGATGTGTGATGTGGAATCCCAAGAGGGTGAGGCAGCAGAGACACACCATTCTTGCCTAGGCAAGAATAGCGGTGGCGGGGCCAGGCCTAAAATGCAAAAAAAAGTGGTAATTCATATTGCCTTAGATGAGTTTGGTGGGGGATTGCGTCTGCTTAAAGAGGAAGTAAACCCTGATGGGGTTTACTTGCTCTATGTTACCCTGCAATGTAAAAGCATAATGGGTTAGTATGCATCACATATTAGCCCATCATGTGCCACTTACCTGCATTGGAAGCCCGTGATGTCCAGCAATGTCCCTGCTCCAGACCGCGTCCATCTTCTGCCCTCCTTCTGCGACTCTGTGACTGGCCGGAGTCGTGTAATGTCACTTAGTGACCGAACTGAACGAGGCCGTTTCTTCACTGCACATGTGCCGATGATGTCGGCACATCACAGTACACTGCATATCTCCTAAACCATGCAGGTTTGGGAGATATGCAGGGAACCTACAGGTAAACCTTATTACAGGTAGGCCAGCCTGTACCACCTCTCTTCTGATCTACACGACCGCTAAAAGATCTCACATCAACATCAGTGACCATCCAGCCCTCCCGCCATCCTGCACTCCCGGACCACCTGTTTGCTCTATCAGGGGTCCCTGAATCAGGTAAACAAGAGTGGTTGTTCCCTGCACAAGCCAGACTCCACCACCAGGTGCGTGACACCTAGTCTCAAAATACTTGGGTTGCACCGATACAGATACTAAGCATTTGCATGAGTATCGATACTTCTCCAAATGCTCCGATACCTGAAACCGACACTTTCAGGCTTGGTTCTTTCAGCTGTCAGTGGTATTCCCCCACCGACAACTGAAATGGGCAGCCACATCCTTAACAACCGATGACTCATTCAGCTGTCAGTGGAGTTCCTCTGTTGACAGCTGAAGTGTAAACAAAGTCCTGGCAATTGGAGCTGTCAAAAAAAAAGAGCAGCCAATGTTTATTAACAACATTGCTCAGCCAAACATTGTTTCTTTTTGTATCTATTTCATCATCTACAGATCAAAGAGATGAACTTTGATCTGCAGATGAAGTCAGTTTAAAGCAACCTGTCAAGTTAAAAAAAAATTGTTTTTTTTTTTGTTTTTTTATTAAACGTTCCTCTGTTTTATTCTCCTATTAACCCTTAATTTACTCTAATCAGCCTTAATTAACTCTTAAATCTCCTTCTGCATGCAATTATTATTTTGTCCCTGATTTTTTTGTTCACTTCTATTTTATAAACCATTAATAATTGAAAAACAAATTCTTTGCTTTGTTCATTAATATTTTCACATCTTTAGCATATATTTACACATTTCACATTGAAAAAAAGTGCAAAAAAATGTATTTCCTTTGTAAATAACTTTTCAATGCTTTACACCATTGCTGACAGCTGAAGTGTAAACAAAACAGTTGCGATAGATATTAGGAATTGGTTGCGGGGAGTACTAAAAAAAGTATCAGTACTCGTAAAAAAAAAAAAAAAGGTATCGGTGCATCCCTACAACCCAAATTGTTCTCTTTGTTCCTCCCAAGACCTCCTGCTCTCTAACTCCCTTGTCATGTCCTCCCATGCTCACCTACAGGACTTTTCCCAAGCCTCTCCCATCCTATGGAATGCCCTACCCCAATCTGTCCGACAAACAATGATTCTGGCATTGCTTCAATGAGGCCCAAGCTGGGATGCACCAAGGGGATAGGAGGCAAGAATAGTTGACAGATGAGTATACCATGAGTATGCAGTTGGTAAATGACACAGCCACATTTTGTTAGTGACTTCCTCAAGCAATGTCCTACGTGTCCTAGGGGACTTGCCATTTCTACTACCTAAGTCCTAAGTATTCATGAGTACTACTCCAACCCAGCACCCGGCTATCCTGTATAACCAACAGTCAGTGCACAAAGAAGACTCATTCATGCCTAAAAATAACTATGAACAAATCTGTTCTGATCCACTAAAATGTTTATTATATTGAATGCACAGCATGCATACAGTGATCAGATAAACTGACATTTTATAAACTGATAGTTGCCATAACTATCCTATTTATTGAGGTCTGACCAGTCCCTGCCCGGTTGCATTGGGAAAAACATGTGGCTTTCATGTTGCCACACAGCATGCGTTTAGTGTTCATTAGTGCCTTTTTAAATGTCTCTATTTTATTATTATTCTCATCTAATTTGTAAAATTTTAATTAAAATATTTTACATCTTTATTAACAAAAAGCATCTGATTGTATTTGCTCATCCTTTGTATAGCTCACCATTGCTCCATATATCTGAACCTTAGGGGACCTCAGCTATAGATGAATGGAAATTACACAGGTCGTAATTATAATGAAATATGTGCTTTAATAACACGCCATGCTGCTCTCTTCACAAATATTCTTTCTTCTGTGTTACATAAGAACAGCTGTGTATAAAGCACTGACTATTCTATTGATTTATTATAGGTATTTTTAGATCATGCTATTTTTTGCTACCAAATATAAATACCTTTCCTCGAGGTATCTTTTTTCTTTTCCCACAGTTTAGAACATTACCATTTGGAGCGAATAGCAAATTAAAATAACTCCTACAGCAACAATAATAAAGTATCAGATATATGAATAAATCAATACTGCAATGCAATATCTGCAATGCACTGGTCTGTTACACACACGTTTTCATGTGTTGAGTCACTCTGCATTAGGCAGCCCATTAAAGTGGTAGTAAACTGCTGGCTTTTTTTTTTTTCTAACTTACAAGGCAATGCCATAATATGCTAGTATACATTGCATACTAGCACATTATGTGAAACTTACCTTAGAACAAAGACCTCCAGCGACGTGTTGTCACCGCTTAAGATGCTTCCATCTTCACCCAGTCTTCCTTCTGGGTTTGTGGACTCCGGCCATGTGAGTGACCAGAGCCACAATGACGTCACTCCTGCGCATGCACGTGAGAGCCGCCGTTTACGGCACAGGACTCTGAAGAAATCGGCACGGGTATGCAGTTCCTTCAGTAAATATCTCTTAAACAGTGCCTTATTATAGGCTTACCTATTGGTAAAATTCATGCATGGGAGTTTATTCCCTCTTTAATTTTAAATGGCCTTTCGTTAAAACTCCAGGCATAAAAAAAACATTTTTTTGAGTGTAGTTCAACACAATGCACATCACAGATTGCAGTGGCTCGGTGTTTCTGCAGTGATAGGAGCCGCTTGAGTTCCACACTGATAGTCCACACCTAGGCTTGATGTAGTCAATGACCAGTCTATGGGATGTTCTTTTTGTAGTTTTATTTGAAGAACTTGGATAGGGGATTTATAGTAGGATACTCCGGTATAAAACTATGTACAACTTGAGAACTCTAGCTGATCTGGAATTGAGTAGTAGGTGAAGTCTCCTGCTGGGAGTAGATGGCAGACTTCTCCTATAAAGCAATGTAGGAATCAATAGCATGAGCAAAGTCACTTGTAAAGCAGGACAGGTAGACAGAGCTCTACAAGACAGTTATGGCAGACTGTGCAGCAGTCCAAAAGTAGTACAATTGAGAAAAGTCCCATGTAGTAATCATAATTGGGCAAGCTCTTCAGATCACTAGCCAGCGGTCCCTTTTTGTGGGACCCTTGGCTGACTGTACTAACACAGAGGGGTAGCCAAAAAGAACAGGCCCCAAGATCCTTGGTCTCTCACTGGAGTTGCAAACAGATCCTCAGGCACCACTCCCTCTCAGCTCTTCTGAAGCAACAGGGTCCCTCCTTTACTTTAGCTTCAGGCCCTCAGGTTGACCACCTGAGGCAGCATGGCAGCAAGTACCGGGGATGGTAAGCCTGCCTCACCCCCAGCTGGTGCACTCCACCATCTGGGAAGGCCCCAAAGATCACGTGTTCCCAGAGTATATAAGCCAATACCAACAGGCTCAGGTTCACCTCCCCTGTAATTGGCTGAGACTGTTCCATACTCATGCTGCCTATTTGCCTAAGTCCCACCCATGTTCTAGAAAGCTCTTCTAGTTTCTCAAAGGCGGGAGGAGTCCAAGTAAACTTCAACAGCACCAGAACACAGGATCAGCCCTAACTAAAGAATTGCAGCATTCTGTTAAAGTGTAATTCCACTTTTGTTGAGAAAAAAACATTCCCCCCTGGTCTCTGATCTATGTACATTGCAAGGATTTTAACAAACTTTGTTGCAGATTCCTACCTTTTGTTATTCTGAAGAAATATTTGTTTGTTCCTCTGTGCCCCTGTGCACAGAGTGTAATGGGAGTGGTTTCATAATTATCAATCAGCTGTGCATCCCTTTAGTTCTGATTTCCTATTGAAAAAAATGAATTTTTTGTTGCAGGAGATGCCGGAAATCTGACTTATATCTTAGTGCAGACTTCTGGGAAAATTGGTGAGCCAATCACACAAGCAGGAAATGATCTAACTATTTACATCCTAGCACCTAAACTAGGAAGGTGCTACTGTAGCACCCTCTAGGTAAGTAGGTGCTAGAGGTTAGATTTTTCTGTGAGAGTAGGAAAATTTAGGCAGGCCTTGCTGGTGGCTAGGCCTGTTTGTTTTCATTATGTGCTGGAAATGGCTCAGTGTAGAGCTGGTTTCTCACAGGCAGTCTTTCTGAGACCTCCCTCTTCTTTCCAGAGCTTGCTGGAAAGTTCTGGAAAGAGAGGAGGAGAGGAGAGGTGGAACTGCCTGGGGTATTCTGAGGAGCCCTGACCAATCCCCAACCTGGATTGGCAGGGGGCAAGCCTCCTTAAATACCCAGGGTCAGCCCAGCTGGGGAGGAGTTGTCAGGTGGAAGAGATGGAGTTCTAAGGCTCTCAGGGCCTTTTAGGGAGCTTCCCAGTCTGGGGGGAGTGAATTTGGGCCTTGGCTTGGATGTGGACAGAGCTCTCCAAGAAAACGTGGAGGTGTTCTGGTCCAGAGGAGCAAAGGAGGACAGCAGAAGAGAGTACTGCCGGTAAAGTCTCCAAGGAGAGGAACCACCAGTTGCAGCCATGAGGGCTGCTGAGTGACATGCACAGTTGTGAGGACTGGGGAGGCACACCTGAGAGGATTGGGAGAGTGCAGTCGGAAATGGGTGCAGAACCAGAGAAGAGGACTCTGGTATCTAGGCAGGGATAGGCACGGACCAAGGCTGTGGCGGACATTTTCCAAAGTACTGACCTTAGTGAAGGACACCAAGGTACATTTCAAATTAAAACCTTCAAAAAAACACAGTCTTCTCTCTGATCTAGTTCTACGAGTACAAAAAACATTTAAAATAACATTTATATGAAAACTGCTTGTGGTATACAGTTATAAAATGTAAGCAATTTTCAAAATTCTTACCTTTTATATTTTCCGGTTGTATTGAGATGCAGCAGCAGCGTCAAATTTCTTTGTAGACGTGGATGAAGTAGCAATACGCAAACTGTGTCAACACAACAATTCTCAAGGGAGAAATAGTGCCCCATCACTGGTGTCAGTGGTAGGAATAGTGCCCCATCATTGGTATCAGTGGGAGGAATAGTGCCCCATCATTGGTGTCAGTGGTGGGGGAATAGTGCCCCATCACTGGTGTCAGTGGGAGGAAAAGTGCCCAATAATTGGTGTCAGTGGGAGGAATAGTGACCCATCAGTGGTGTCAGTGGGAGGAATAGTGCCCCATAGTGTCAGTGGGAGGAATAGTGCCCCATCACTAGTGTCAGGGGGAGGAATAGTGCCCCATCACTGGTGTCAGTGGGAGGAATAGTGCCCCATCATTGGTATGAGTGGAAGGAATAGTGCCCAATCATTGGTGTCATTGGGAGGAATAGTACCCATTCATTGGTGTCAGTGGGAGGAATAGTGCCCAATTATTGGTGTCAGTGGGAGGAATAGTGCCCCATCATTGGTGTCAGTGGGAGGAATAGTGTCCCATCATTGGTATCAGTGGGAGGAATAGTGCCCCATCATTGGTGTCAGTGGGAGAAATGGTGCCCCATCATTGGTATCAGTGGGAGGAATAGTGCCCCATCATTGGTGTCAGTGGGAGGAAGTGACTGTGGTTACTACCCCGTGATAAGGAGGGTGACTGTGGTTACTACCCCGTGATAAGGAGG
>BLSH010302413.1:1693054-1729710 GCA_018402905.1 Glandirana rugosa | reverse complement strand
CCGACGTCGACGGGCTGAGGTGACGGGATCTATGTCCCTATCCGTTCCACAGGTGAGGGCCTGTGGCCACAGGCTGTCCCGACGGACACCACAGGCGGCGACTGAAAAAAAAAATGTGTAGTGAAAAAAAAAAAAACATTGACATAGTAGTAGTACGCAGGGGGGCTGAGGAGGATCCGGCATCCTTCTGTCGGTCCCTCACACCGCGGCGGGTGAATAGGAGCACACCCGACGCTTCACTAGATCCCGTCCCTCCCTAACCAGTCTACCACGCACGGAACCTCAGCCGCCTCTCCTCTCTCTGAGTCTCTGGACACACACCCGTCGCGCCAACGAGGACCATCCCCGAGCAACCGCGCTGCCCACACACAGGTCTCTGAGTCTCTCTCCTCTCCGCCGACTCCAAGGCACGCACCATCTGACCAATCCCTCCCTGCCCTAGATCACTTCGCAGCCCACACGAGGATAAGTGGGCGGCGCCACACTCCCTGGCTGTCTTCCTACGGCCTAGGAGGAGTCGGGGGGACGCATGATGATGATACAGTTACAAAAAAAAAAAAAGTGATGTGTAAAAAAAAAAGTCAGCGGCGGACACCACAGGCAGCCCTGTCGGACACCGGTGTCCGGGAGTGGACACCTTGCCTATCCCTGTATCTAGGGCAGTGGAGTCGGGCAGCTGCAGCCTGGAGGGCTGGCAGGGCCTGAAGAGGGCTGACTGGGATCAGTAGCTGCATGCGGGACAGCTAGCATCAGAACTTTCTCTACACTATAGGGGCACGTGGTACCTGCCTGCAAAAGGCAATTCACTGAGGCCTGGTCAGTGTCAGGCCTAACCACGTGGTGCTAGCTGATCCAGGGAGCTTCAACAAGTGAAGTGCTGGAGGAGTGATAGTCTGCAGCAAGAGTACTGCTGGAGGAGTTAAGGAGAAGAAGTCTGAAGCAAGAGTTGTGCTGGAGTGAAGATTGGAGTGTATATACAGGTGTGTATATAGTAGTCCCAAGCAAGTTCTACAAAATCTTACTGGGCTTCCCATATTCCCCTTACCCCATCCAAGTTCAATCCCCTCGATAAACAAACAAAAACAAAGTGCATGGGCTGTTCTATGTCTTGCAGTGTCTGAGAGGTGAATGTTGGGCTGTGCAGGCTGATGAGTGAACCACAACATTCAGCAGCCCCTGCTGGGCTATTGCTACACTACATTTAGCACTTCTTGTAGCAATGTGGTCCTTGGTTTAAATCTCAGCCAGAACACTATCTATCTGGAGTTTCATGCTCTTTCTGTGTTTGCGTGGGTTTCTTTCCAAACTGCTGACTGGTAAATTGGCCCTGGTATGTGTGTACAAATTGGCTACGCACATGTGCTATTGGATCCTGCATGCCAGTTCCAAGCAATTGGCGAGGGTTGAGGAAAGGCCTGGTGACCTACCTCTTAAAAATTGGCAAAATTCTATGGAAATGGCTTTCGAGTCTATCAGACATGGTGCCCAGAGAGCTGGCTCATTGACTTGCTAAGAGTCTACTGAACGGATATATACATACATGATACAGAGCACTGTAGATGGAAATGCACCACTACAAAATGTGGTCAAAATGGACAGGGCACAGTCATAGATGGTTTTAGATTAAAGATCTGTATATTTTAAACTCAGTGCCATTTTCTGGTACTTCTGGAACGAGATTGTGTTTAACCACTTCAGCCCCGGGAGGATTTGCCCCATTAAGACCAAGCCATTTTTTGCGATAAAACACTGCGTCGCTTTAGCTGACAATTGCGCAGTCATGCAACACTGTACCCAAACAAAATTGCTATAATACAGATCCAAAAAAAATATAGAAAAAAAGGTATTGATCAGTTTAGGCCAATATATATTCTACATTTTTTTGGTAAAAAAAAAAAATTGCAATAGGCGTATATTGATTGGGTTGTGCAAAAGTTATCGCGTCTACAAACTATGGGTTAGATTTAGGGACTTTTATTTATTTTTTTATTGTTTTTACTGGTAATGGCGGCGATCTGCGATTTTTAGCGGGACTGCCACGTTGTGGCAGACAAATCTGACCCCAAATGACACACGGCTACGGCGATTCACGCAGGAGAGCCGACCTGGACCCATATAACGATGGCAGCTGGTCGGCAAGTGGTTAAATGCAGTGTTTAGCTCTTTGTGCAAGAAAAAAAAACAAGTTACATAATCTCAAATGAAAAATCAAGACTCAACACAAACTTTTGCAATGAGCTCTAATACAATCACATAAAAAACTAACATATGTTCCACCCAAATCAGATATTTCACAGCAGAATGTGGTTACACGTTGGCATGGATTCAGTAACTCCGTGGAAGGCCGAGGCAGCATATAGACTACACATTATGATACTGGCTTCTTTCCAGCTGACCAGACGTGTGCTAAAGAAGAGGTATTGCTGCATCAAGGTTAACCAATGTGTGGGCAGCTACGCTAAGCACCGCAGACTGGGTCACTAGCCCTGCACGTGGGGTACCTTTATGTCATGCTCATCAATGCTCAGGGAAAAGGTGGAGGTCGCTCTTGGGGATAACTCAACCTTAAGGCGGACCCCCAACTTACAGATAGCCATACACCATGTACACTTGAACAAATAAACTGGACTCCATGCATGCACTTCTTTAACTCTTCCTCTTCCATACCCGTTGCACAGGATGGGGACCTCTGCAGTGCTGATCTGCTCCCGTTGCTATGGGAGACAGATCTGCTCATGGAAAGAGTGCCAATAACAACTCCTCCTACAAGAGGTTGTCCTAAGTATCACATATACACACTAGGGCTGCAACTAACAGTTATTTTCATAATCAATTTGTTGGCCGATTATTGTTTCAATTAATCGATTAATCGGATAAAAAACCCCAAAAAAAGTTTGATGCATAATTTAGCTAATATGTAATGTTTAAAAAAAGACAATTTATTTTTGAATATCTATATGCAGTAGTAAATATATATATAACTAGCTATATGGTTAGGTAACAAAATATCTAATCCATTCTGAGAATAACAGACAGAAAACATATCTTTACAATTACACAATTACCCTTACACACGGTACGATTATCGGACAACAACGATCGTACAACAGCCTGTTTTCTGATAATCCGACCGTTAGTACGCACGATTCAACAGCCAATTTCCAATTATCATCCAGAAGTTGTCTGAGAAGACTAAAAAACAAGGCGTTGGCCAATTTTCGACTCATCTGTACAGAAGTTGGCCCAAAAAGAGTTGGAAGTGCAAACACGCATGCTCGGAATCCAGGAAGTGTTTGGTTGTGTAAACCTGCATCCGTAATTCACAATTCACATTCACCAGAACTTCATCTTTATACGCTCGTAACACGTCACTACGTTCACCTTTGTCGGACGATTACTCGACTACCGTCAGTACGCTAGACAGAACCACAAACAGCCAATTTGGCCAAAAGCTGGACGTGCGGTCGTACGATAATCGGAGCATGTGTAAGAGGTTTTAGAGGTGGAATCTGGTACATATCACCAGACTCAGAGATCAAAACTTTTATTCAAAGAAAAAAAAAATTAACCCTTTATAGTACAAAAACAGCAGATAATCACTACTACAGGTGGTTAGGGGCGGAGGCGGCTCTCTAATTAGGCAAATTAGGCGAACGCCTAAGGCCTCGCACTCACAGGGGCCTCTCAACCGCCTAATTTGACACTGACACCAGTCCTGAGATAGAGAGTACTGACACCAGCACTTTAAAGCTCTTAATATATGCAATATAGTTATTTTTTTATCGCCTAAATTATTTTTCCCATTATGGGAGTGAGTAGGGCCTCGTGTCTAGGTTTTGCCTAAGGCCTCACAAAGCCTAGAGCCGCCTCTGATTAGGGGTTAATGTATGCTGTGAAACAGTGAAAGTAATAATAGTTAACATAATAAATATACTCTCAGGTAGGATATACAGGGAATGTTAATTAGGAGTCATGAAGGGTGGACGGGGGATATACAGTAAATCTTAATCTATTATATTAAAGTAGTACTAAAGACTGAGGCTGGATTCACACCAGTCTGGTGCGAATTCCAGCCTGTCTGCTGCCAAGTAGGGGCGGAGCCGCGGCTCCTGTCTGTTCTCACAGCGCAGCAGCTGCGGAGGGGGGGAAGGGGCCGCGAGCAGGGAAAATATCCCCGTTCAGTGTGGAGTGCATCTCCGTGTTAGATGCGCTCCCATTGAACACAACGGGGTGGGAATTTGCACCGCATTGCACAGAAAACGCACACGTTTTTTGTGCAATGCGGAGTGCGAATGCACCGGACATATGTGAACTGGACACATTGAAATCAATGTTTTTTCAAGTGTCCTACGAATTGGATGCGGTTTAACCACTTGCCGACCGCCGATCGGCATCTGACGGCGGCAAAGTGGCTCGTTCCCGCAAATCGCCATCATACGACGGCGGCTGCGGGAACGAGTTTAGTGAGCGCCCGCGATGGCCCCCCCGGAGCGAATGAGCGGAGGTCCGTGTATGTAAACACGGACCTCCGCTCTGTGTGAGGGGGAAGGGCTGTGATCACAGCCTTCCTTTACGTGAAGGCTGTGATAACTTCCCTTCCCCAGCTAGGGCAGTCCCCATACAGTTAGAACACGCCCAGGGAACATAGTTAACCCTTAGCGCGCCCCCTGCAGGTTAACCCCTTCACTGCCAATGGCATTTACACAGTAATCAGTGCATTTTTATAGCACTGATCGCTGTATAAATGCCAATGGTCCCAAAAAAGTGTCAAAATGGTCCGACATGTCCGCCCCAATATTGCAGTACCGCAAAAAATCGCAGATCGCCGCCATTTTTAGTAAAAAATAAAAAAAAATTAAAAACCCCAAAAATGAATTCTCATCATCCGTAAACGCGACCACTTTTGCGCAAACCAATCAATAAACGCCGATTGCGATTTTTTTTATCGCAAATATGAGGAAGAATATAAATCGGCCAAAAACAGTGAAAAAAAATGTTTTTTTATATTTTTTTTTGGATTTGTATTTTAGAAAAAAGTAAGAAATTTGGGTTTTTTTGCAAAATTGTCGCTCTTCTTTTGTTTATAGCGGCGATCAGAAATGACGCAGCGGTGATCAAACACCACCAAAAGAAAGCTCTGTTTGTGGGAAAAAAAGGACGCAAATTTCGTTTGGGTACAACGTCGCACGACCGCGCAATTGTCAGTTAAAGCGACGCAGCGCCGAATCGCAAAAAGGGCTCCGGTCCTAAAGCTGGAAATCCTTCCGGGGCTGAAGTGGTTAAGCCGCATCCAATTCGCATAGGTGTGAACCCAGCCTGAGACTTTTTTCATGGATATAATCATTTTAAATGTAATGCACAAAACTGGTACATTTTTACTTATATTTAATTGTAATACCTTATATTACCTCCAGTCTACCCTTCTCTGGGTGCAGACCAGGGTTTCTCAACCAGGGTTCCATGGAACCCTTGGGTTCCTCCAGAGGTTGCTAGGGGTTCCTTGAGCAATGAGAAATCTCATGAGTCCATACACAGCAGAGTCCACAGTGGCAGATCTCCAGAACTGACGTTCTTCAGGAAGGACTGCAAGTCCCAGCAATCCCCCTATGTGATGGATGTGACAGCAGGCAGGCTTGGTCTCTGAGGTGGAACTGCTCCCCCATTTCTCTTCTCTGCAAGCAGCTGGAGATTACATGCTGTGGTTTTTCTGTGTCTTTCCTTCCCATGCAGACTGGGTGTCTGGGCAGAGCCCTTGTCATGTACCTGATGGTA
This sequence comes from Glandirana rugosa, assembly GCA_018402905.1. Classification (NCBI taxonomy): domain Eukaryota; kingdom Metazoa; phylum Chordata; class Amphibia; order Anura; family Ranidae; genus Glandirana; species Glandirana rugosa. The sequence continues at coordinate 1,723,938 of BLSH010302413.1, read as the reverse complement.
GAGTCTGACTTATACAGTAGGCAACCTCTCTTACGGCCCTGGTTCCAGAACCCCTGGTAGAGCAGACATGGAGTGCTGGAACGCAGGAAGGCACGAGGGCTGGATTGGACACAGATGATGGTAAGATGCCGTCCAGACGTCCGTGCAAGACTGAAGAGTAGTGATACAGGCCAGGTCAATAACATGCAGGCAGTGCGGTACAGAAGGAGCAGGCAGTGGGATGGACAGGTGCAGGCAGGTTCGGTAACAGGCGGGCAACTGAAGTACAAAGGGGTCAGGCAGGAAAATGGTCATAGGCAAGCTGGGGGTCGGTGCAGGCAGAGTTCAAGCAGATACGGGATCAAGCGGGGTCACAGGTAAACAGGAATCTCAGAACAGGTTGCTAAGGAACACTAAAATGCTGTAGAACGGACAGCACTGGATGTTGGGCGCTGTCTGCTTAAATGGGCCCTTCTGGCACCAATGCCATATGTGCGCGCACAGGCCCTCCAGTGGCCACGGATGTTTCCTTACAGCCCTCCCCCTTTTAGTATCAGCACAGGGAGAGAGACAGAGCTTAGCAAAAAGTGTGAGAAACAGCTTAACCGTTTCTTTCCTAGCTGGGTCAGCAGCTGTCTCACTAAGCAGTACTTGCTTACAAATGGCTTTACCTTGGAAGGGCACAGATTCACTTTAAGGGCTTAAAGTGGATGTAAATCCGATTCATGAAATTTGACCTAAGCACATATATCAGTAGAGTTTTCTTATCTCTCTCCAAAGCACTGTGCCTTGTCTTTCTGCCATTTTGTTGCTCTGTTATTAGCATAACTTCTGATAAATTCTCTGTCAACCAAGATAAAACCAACCTGAAATTTGTGTCAGGGAGGCTGCTATAAATAGATTAGCAGAGAGCTTGCCTTGTTACAGCACAGCTCTGCAAGTCTCTGCCTATGTAAAATGGGGGTGTGTGCCTTTCCTCCAATCGGCTGTCTTGGCTGTATGCCAAGAAACCACTCCCAGTGCTGAACAGGAAGAAAAAATCTCTAACACAATGCACTTTCTAAAGTATATATAAAGCTGAAAACAGCAGATATGCATGTAAAACTTATGTAGGGAGATTGGTTTCATCTCTGTGTATTATCTGTGGCTGTTCACTTCACTGAGTATATGTGAGGGTTTAAATCCACTTAAGTTTAAACTACCTTAGGTGTAGAACCCAAAATAAACTTTGATATATTGCAACTTACCATTCCTTAAATACACTATATTGCCAAAAGTATTGGGACACCTGCCTTTACACACACATGAACTTTAATGGCATCCCAGTCTTAGTCCGTAGGGTTCAATATTGAGTTGGCCCACCCTTTGCAGCTATAACAGCTTCATCTCTCCTGGGAAGGCTATCCACAAGGTTTGGGAGTGTGTCTATAATGTTTGGCCATTCTTCCAGAAGAGCTTTTGTGAGGTCAGGCACTGATTCTGGCCAAGAAGGCCTGGCTCGCAGTCTCCACTCTAATTTATTCCAAAGGTGTTCTATCGGGTTGAGGTCAGGACTCTGTGCAGGCCAGTCAAGTTAATGCACCTCAATCCATCCATGTCTTTAATTTCAATATTTCTTTATTGAGTTTTATGCGGGTGATACAAAGTATAATAATACAGAAGTACAAGTGCGACAGCTGTATAATAACAACAAATTGTGAATACACGCAAAACCATATAGATCATGAAGGCTTATATACTGATATTGGACCTGGTTGAGGCCAACCTCAGGTGGTGATCATTCCCATGTGAGGGGTTGGGTAGAGAAAGCTGGTGTTTACTTGAGATATCCCTCTGAATCAACTATTATAACATCTTACATTTGCATCTATATGTCCTTCCTTGAACCTAGGAGTCGCCTGTTAGTAGTATGGTCAGACCTAAGATTCTGTTGGTGGGTCTTTAAGAGTAGAGGTCAATTTTCCTCTATTAGGCTAGAGAGAGTATGATTGCTTCTGGGCATCAAGAGCCTCACCTATGACACCCCGACTGGGATCAAACTGTGTCATACAGGTGAGCCCTTGGATTCGTTTGAGAGGAATGGGTGGAAACAGTTTCCAATTTAGGAGGCTCAAGTGGAGTCTGACTGTAGTAGTTTATCTCAGGTACTTCTGAAGGGAGAGGGTGGGGAGGAAGGGGGGAGGGGGAGAGCATAGGAGTCAGATTTGTGGAGTTAAAGTTAGTCTATATCGAGCAGTGGGGGCTTTTAAGCCAAGTGTCCCATCTAGTTTGGAAGGAAGATGTTGTAGATAGTGATGATGCTAGTATCCTCTCCATTTCACATTGGTGGTTGAGAGTGTCCAATGTGTCTGTATACGATGGTATTGTAGTGGATTTCCATAATTTTGTAATATTAAGTTTGGCTGCCAGTAGAAGTTGTATCACTATTGTGCGCACATTTTTGTGTATAGATTGACTGTTCAAGTGTAGAATCGCTAGTTCTGGTTGTGGAGTGATCTGGGATTTACAGAGTTCAGATATGAGAACAAATATTTTATTCCAGAACGATTTTAAAGATTTGCATGACCACATTATATGGTATAAGTTGCCTGGTTCCCCACATCCTCTCCAACATCCACCCGAGGTGTTGGGGTAGATCCTGGAGAGTTTGGAGGGAGTGTATTACCAAAAGTGTATTGTTTTCTGATAAAGTTCCCAATGATTCGTGCACTTTGTGGCTGAGTAGGTATTAGTAAAGGCTTTATTCCAGTAATCTGTGGTGAATGTTTGATCAAGTATTACTTCCCATTTTTTCATGGAGGAGGATTTAGAGGTTAGTGATTGGTTTTGTAAAAGGGCGTAGAATAGGGAGATTCCTTTTGTTGTAGTTTCACTGGAACTTGTATTTATGGAAATGTATTTATGTATGGGGCTGGGGATATTTATTGATGTTGGGAGTTTGTGGTGCGCGAGATACGAACTGATCCTTACATAGTCAAATAGAGAGTGTGGCGTGATGTGGAATTTTTCTCTTAAGGTTTCGAAAGACTTTACTTTCGAATCATCTAGTAGGTCCCTTAGTAGAGTAATACCTACTTTTTGCCAATATGATAGGTTCAAATGTGGGATAACGTGTTTCAATATTGTTATTGGGACTTCAGTTTTTTGCATATGGTCATTTAGGAAAGGCGAATTGAGGAATTCTGCCCAGAGTGTGGTTGAAGCTTGTATAGCTGGGGCGGTTAGATTGGTAGGTTGGGTTATTCCGAGTTGGGCAGCTATTAGGGTCGTTTGTAAATTGCTGCTTGGGGTACATGCTGATTCAAGTCTGGCCCACAATTTTTGGTTGGGGAGGGTCCACCAATATTTGAGTTGGTCTAGTATACAAGCTTTGTAATAGTTTGTGACATTTGGGGCTCCCATCCCCCCTGCCCTTTTATGTCTCATCAATATATTGAAAGAGCATCTAGGTGGTTTACGCTTCCAGATGTATTGGTTAAAGTGTTTCTGGGTTGTCACTAAGAATGCTTTGGGTAAGGGAATAATAAGCGTCCTGAATAAATATAGTAATTTAGGAAGAATTAGCATTTTCAGGGCTGCTATTCTGCCTGCCGTTGTGAGGCATTGTGATCTAAGGGAGTTTAGTTGTGGTAGATTATCCATAAATGGTTTGTAGTTGAGTTTATATAGTTGTGAAGTGTGGGCTGTTAAACGAGTACCCAAAAAGGGGTTGGAGGTGGGAGCCCAATGAAATGGGTATGTCCGCTGGATGCGAGATTGGACTGGTGGCTGAATATTAATTCCCAAGATTTGGGATTTAGAGGGGTTTAGTTTGTAGTATGATACTTTACTATACTCTACCAGTGTGTCATATATCTCTGTTAGGGATGATTCTGGGTCAGACATCAAAAGCATGACATCATCAGCAAAAAGGCTGATCCTCTGTTCTTGCCCGTTCACTGTCATGCCTTTGATGTGTGGGTTTGACCGTATTCTATCTGCTAAAGGTTCCATCAGAAGAGTGAATATAATCGGAGACATGGGGCACCCTTGTCTTGTTCCATTTCTTATATAGATGGGATCAGAAGGGGTCCCTGATGTGAGGACTGTAGCAGAGGGGTTGGAATATAGGGACATAATGGCAGTCTGGATTGGCCCTGTAATCCCAAAGACGTCTAGAACCGATCTAAGATATCCCCAATGTAACAAACGCCTTCTCTGCGTCTAGTGATAGCAGCAGAGAAGGCGTTTTCTTTGAGTTTACCTGGTGGATTACGTCAATGAGGCGTCTTGTAGCATCAGGTGCTTGACGACCAGGGACAAACCCCACCTGATCAGGGTGAATCGATTGTGGTAATACCCTTTGCAGTCTTAGTGCAAGCAGCTTCGCAAATATTTTTATGTCAACATTAAGTAGCGAAATAGGTCTATAGCTGGTGGGAGAGGACAGATCTTTGTCCGTTTTGGGTAGAGTAATAATAACAGCATTTAACATCTCTTTCGGGAATGAGCCAGAGGTGAAGGCAAGATCGAAGATTGATTTTAGGTGAGGGGTAATATCAGTTGCTAAACGTTTGTAAAATTTGTTTGTAAAGCCATCATCTCACAGAGATTTATTATTGGGAAGTTTGAGGATGATGTTGTTGATTTCTTGGGTGGTGATAGGTTAGGAGATGGCTTGGAGTTGGGCCTCGCTGAGTTTGGGGAGGGTGGTTGATGCTAGGAATTGGTTGATTAACTCTTGAGTTGGTTGTGGGGTTTGTGCATCTCTGTTCAAGTCATAGAGATTTTGGTAATAAGTCGCAAAAGCATTGGCTATATCTTTAGGGTTAGTTACTAATTCCCCTGTGTTAGGGTGTGATAGGTGCATTATTCTTTGCTTTGCTTGTTTAGCCTTGACCTGTCTAGCTAGCCATGCTCCAGCTTTGTTGTGTAGACCATAGGATTTTGCTTTCATGTATTTTAGGGAATTTTCAAATTTAAATAGGAGCAGCGATCTTAATTTTTGCCTAATCTGTGTTATTTCATGTGTTAAGAGGGAGGTGGGATTCTTTTTGTTTGCAGCTTCTTTAGTTGATAAAGAGGCTAAGATCTCTTCGATTTGCCTTGACCTCTGCTTCTTGTTAAATGAGGCAATTTTGATCATGACTCCTCTCATGTAAGCCTTATATGCATTCCAAAGTGAGAACCTGTTGGTGTCAGGTGTATCGTTGGATTCAAAGAAATTTTTATGCTCCTGTACAATCTCTTGGTATGACCTCTCATTTTCCAAAAGTGCTGAGTTAAGTCTCCATCTTGGGTGTGGGTTTAGTACTGGATGATCCGATATTTATAATGATATGGGGGCGTGATCAGACCAAGAGATTGTGCCGATTGAAGCATTTAATACTGATTGAAGGGGGCCTTTCAACATAAAAAAATAGTCAATTCATGAGTACGATGCATGTGCTGCGGACAGGTGGGTATAGTCCTTTTCGGATCCATGAATGCATCGCCATACATCATAGAGTTCGTGTTTGCTGAGTAGAGACGTAACTGCTGGGCTTGCTTTCCTGGTAGGGGTGGTAGAGTCCAACTCTGGGGATAATGCTACATTAAAGTCTCCTCCAATGATGAGGGTTCCTTGGGCTTGGGCCATGATTTCAGATAATAGTGGATTGAGAAATTGTTTGATTTTGCTGTTGGGAGCATATATATTAGCCAATGTGAACGGAGCGTTGTTTAATTCGCAGGTTAGAATTAGATAGCGTCCGTTGGGGTCAGAAGTGATGCTGATGGGTTGGAAGTTCACTGAATTTTTGATGGCTATTAATACTCCGCAAATGTTTTTTTGGCTATTGGCCATGAAGACGTGTGGGAATTGTGAAAAGCTAAATTTTGGACACTTTTCAGCAGCGAAATGCGTTTCTTGGGCAAAAATGACATCTGCTTTGGCAGCTTTTGCTTCCTTTTGTAGGGCATTACGTTTGTAGGGGCTGTTGAGACCTTTTACATTTATAGAAATGATTTTCAGCGGCATGGTAGGGTAGTAGGTTCAGCGTGGGTCAGTTGATGTGTGCATTTGTAAAGGTGCACAAGAAAGTACCTGAAGTCCAGACTTTGTTGATTTAGTAGCGTCGACCAAGTGCATGTTTGGCATCTTGGGATGGGCTCATACGGTGGTTTCCTGTTGAAGAGGTATAGACTATCAGAGGTCTGTGATCTCAAGCCGACTCCTGGGTGGGAAGAGGTGTAGGAAGGGAAAAAGCATATAAGTAAAGAAAAAACAATAATGTTCATTAACTGTAGGTAAAAAGGACCTGGTGAAACCCAGGTCAACATTGCAGCTGGTGCGCTGCTTACGTGGTAACTGGGGGTATAGGAGTACCAGTGAACATTGGGTTAGGTGGTCAGGTGTGGTTTAGTGGGAGTTCCTCGTCTCGCATAGTGGCTGTTCAATACGGTGGAGTTTGCTCCGATGTATGTTGGTGGGGGTCTGCTTAGGACCATTCATTGTGTAGCCTCTCCGGGGGAGATCCCTCTTGTGTTTGCATCTCTGCCGGGATCAGTTGCCATTCTTTAAATAGCAATAAGCCTTTATCAACGCTGTAGACTGGGTAAGTCTTACCCTTCCACGTAATCAGGAGTTTTGTTGGAAAGTCCCATCTGTATATCGCATTATTGTTGCGTAGGATTTTGGTGAGGGTCAGTAGCTTTTTCCTGTTTAATGCTGTTTGTTGAGATATATCTGTGTAGAGAGATATATTCATGAACTCATCTGGTACTATCGGTGATCTCTTGGCTGCTGCCATGATCCTTTCTTTAATGTGATAGTAGTGGATACGGGCAAGTGTATCCCTTGGTGCTGTGTCAGGGAGGAATTTTGGTTTTGGTATGTGATGCGCCCTGTCAATGCATAGCTCAATATCGCTCAGGGCGGGGATCATGGCTTTCATCATGCGCTGAATGAAGTTTGTCAGTTCATTCGGTGGGATTGATTCAGGGATGCCCCTAAATTTTATATTATTCCGCCTCGAGCGATCCTCGAGGTCGGAGAGCTTATTTAGTAGACGTTGGATGTCGTTTTCTTGGTCAGTGTATGCGTCCACTAGATCGTTGTGAGACGCATATAAATCAGCCATTTTGTTTTCCAAGTGTAAGATTCTGTCTTCGTGTGTTTGCACTGTCTCTTGTAGAGGGGTAAACATATTAGAGAAGTCTTGGAATAAAGAGCTCCTTAGTGATAGGAGCATATTTTTCATTGTGGACTCCAAAATTGTTTGTTCTGATGCTGGGAAGGCTTCTATGGTGGGGCCTAGTATTGCGGCCTGCATTACGGCCTGTGGCAAAGATGTTTGAAGGCCTGGGCCTGGATTATCCTCCTCCCTCCTCTGTTTTGTTTTGGCAGGGCTGCGTGATGTGGGAAAGGCTGGGGGGGAGTATGTAGCTTCTTCTCCCTCTGGTGTATTGTGGCCAGCCGAGGGGTGGGATGTATTGGGAGTGTGATGGGTGCCGGAGCTCGTGTGTAGTCCGTATATGGCAGCCGCCCCATCTTGCTTACCTCCCCGCCGCTCCGCCGGGAAGAAGTCTGTAAGGCGTTGCGGCTGCTTGGCGGCTTTCCTTCGTTTGCTCATCGTTCCCCCAGGAGCTCGGGATAGTCCGGTCACTTAGGTAGCTCTGATCCAGTTTCCCTGTCCGTTGTATATGCCGCGATGTGCAAGGCTGGAGCAGGAGCTCTGGATTATGCGGCCATTATAGACGCCGGCCAGACACGCTCCTCCAATCCATCCATGTCTTTATGGACCTTGCTCTTTGCACTGGTGCACAGTCATGTTGGGGCCATCCCCAAACTGTTCCCACAAAGTTGGGAGCATGAAATTGTCCAAAATGTCTTGATATGGTGAGGCCTTGACAATTCCCTTAACTGGAACTAAGGGGCCAAGCCCAACCCCTGGAAAACAACCCCACACCATAATCCCCCTCCACCAAATGATTTGGACAATTGGCCAACTCAATATTAAACTCAATATTGAATTCTATGGACTAAGACTGGGATGTCATTAAAGTTCATGTGCGTGCAAAGGCTGTAGTGTATGGTGGCTGCATTCATATTTTTTTTTTTTTAGGCTTTAGTCCAGTAACACACCTCCTGTCTTTGACCTTGTTTATTTGAATAGTTTGGGGCCAGTAAAAATAGGTGATTGAGCTGCAGTCTTACCATTCCCTTCACCAACTGCCTAGTCAACAGGGCTAGCTAACATGTTATACACTGCCACATATAGGGGCACCTATACATGCAGCTGCAGAGTGTTAAATGCCTTGGCCGCTTATGATTGGCTCAATACAAAAACAGCTTCCTGGCAAGAATGCTAAGGTGAGTGTGAACTAGGGTCCGAACACGCCTGAACACATAGCATACCTATGGCAGAGCACAACCTGGGCCAGCCAAAGCAAAGGACTGGGACTATCACAGTTAACTCTAAGGGAATGGCACTGTGGTATTTCTTCAGTGTTCTCATTGGTTTGCTTTATCAGTGCCAACACAGCTTGGAGCTCAAAAACTTGCAGCTGATCTTCACTGATGCAAAGCAATACTGGCGCTCTAGTAAGCTTTTGTGTGTACACACGTATGCATATATTATAATTATTGATGAAGTGTTTTTTTGAGCTTTGCCAACAAAATGTTGTGACATTATTCCCATATGTCTGTGCCCTAAGGGCTAAACATGTTATATCAATGCAGGTCAATTTCCTCTGCAGCACTGGGATGATTCTTCATCTGAGGGGCCTATTAAAAATGGATCCACCTCTTCATACATCAGCCTAATATTGGCAGGCAACAGCAGCATGCGATTGGAGGACATAGGACCTCACAGCCATAGCGTTCACTACAGTAGCTATCAGAATAACTACCTCTAACCAGATATGGGGCAAAATTGTTACATAGTGGATAGGCCAGGGCAGGTTGCTGACCGCAATGCGTATATATACCTTGCAGCTTGCAAGTGGTTTACTGGGGTTGTGGCTGAAGCTATTGGCCATAACCACTGTATTTTTTTTTTCAGCCAGTGATTGGCTTTTTCATGAAAGCGGTCTGAATGGCTAATTAGCCACTGGATGGCTTTCAGAGGCAGCAGGAGGGGTCGCCCCTCCCATCGCTCACCAGTGTTTCTCAGGCTTACCGTTTTTACTGGCAAAAATGATCCAGCAGTTATCGCGACTTGCCATAGAGGTAAACAAAGACCAGATCATACCTGATCACCTTTATGATCTTGGAGGACCGGAGCGACGCCATGATGTCACTTCTGGTCTAGGGCAAAAGTAAACACATTTTTTTTTAAAGCAAAGGATCAAAAACATGTTTTCTGATCTTTTGCTTTTAAAGATAGAGGAGAGGTTTGGCGTCTTAAAGACCCCAGATCTCTCCATAAAGAGGACCTGCCATCCCTTATTTCTATTACAAGGGATGTTTACATTCCTTGCAATAAGAATAAAAGTGATAAAAAATTTGAAAGCGGTGAACACAAACGTAAGTTGCACACACATATATAAATGGTGTTCACACATGTGAAGTATCGTGGCAAACATTAGAGCGAGAGCAATAATTCTAGCACTAGACCTCCTCTGTAACTCTAAACTGGTAACCTATAAAAATGTTTAAACGTAGCCTATGGAGATTTTTAAGTATCATACTTTGTTCCCTTTCCATTAGCGTGCACAATTATAAAGTGTCACATGTTAGGTATCTATTTATTCAGCATAACATGATCTTTTATATTTTACCAAAATTGTTGGTCATATATTGTGTTTTTTTTGCATTTAAATTTACTAAAGTGTATTTTTTCAGTATCACGCCCCTAACATTTTTGTAAATATTTTATTCTATCTTTTCATGTGACAACACTGAAGAAATGGCACTTTGCTACAATGTAAAGTAGTGAGTGTACAGCTTGTATAACAGTGTAAATTTGCTGTCCCCTCAAAATAACTCAACACACATCCATTAATGTCTAAACCGCTGGCAACAAAAGTGAGTACACCCCTAAGTGAAAATGTCCAATTTGGGCCCAAAGTGTCAATTTTTTGTGTGGCCACCATTATTTTCCAGCACTGCCTTAACCCTCTTGGGCATGGAGTTCACTAGAGCTTCTCAGGTTTCCACTGGAGTCTTCTTCCACTCCTCCATGATGACATCATGGAGCTGGTGGATGTTAGAGACCTTGCTCTCCTCCACCTTCCACTTGAGGATTCCCCACAGATGCTCAATAGGGTTTAGGTCTGGAGACATGCTTGGCCAGTCCATCACCTTTGCCCTCAGCTTCTTTAGCAAGGCAGTGGTCATCTTGGAGGTGTTTGGGGTCATTATCATGTTGAAATACTGCCCTATGGCCCAGTCTCTGAAGGGAGGGGATCATGCTCTGCTTCAGTATTTCACAGTACATGTTGGCATTCATGGTTCCCTCAATGAACTGTAGCTCCCCAGTGCCAACAGCACTCATGCAGCCCCAGACCATGACACGCCCACCACCATGCTTGACTGTAGGCAAGACACAGTCCTCACCTGGTATCCACCACACACACTTAACACCATCTAAACCAAATAAGTTTATCTTGGTCTCATCAGACCACAGGACATGGTTCCAGTAATCCATGCCCTTAGTCTGCTTGTCTTCAGCAAACTGTATGCGGGCTTTCTTGTGCATCATCTTTAGAAGAGGCTTCCTTCTGGGAAGACAGCCATGCAGACCAATTCGAAGCAGGGTGCGGCGTATGGTCTGAGCACTGACAGGCTGACCCCCCACCCCTTCAACCTCTGCAGCAATGCTGGCAGCACTCATACGTCTATTTTCCAAAGACAACCTCTGGATATGATGCTGAGCATGTGCACTCAACTACTTTGATCCACCATGGCAAGGCCTGTTCTGAGTGGAACCTGTCCTGTTAGACCGCTGTATGGTCTTGGCCTCCGTGCTGCAGCTCAGTTTCAGGGTCTTGGCAATCTTCTTAATAGTCTAGGCCATCTTTATGTAGAGCAACAATCCTTTTTTCAGATCCTCAGAGAGTTCTTTGCCATAAGGTGCCATGTTGAACTTCCAGTGACCAGTATGAGAGAGTGAGAGTGATAACACCAAATGTAACACACCTGCTCCCCATTCACACCTGAGACCTTGTAACATTAATGAGTCACATGACACCGGAGAGGGAAAATGGGTAATTGAGCCCACTTTGAACACTTTCACTTAGGGGTATACTCATTTTTGTTGCCAGCGGTTTAGACATTAATGGCTGTGTTGAGTTATTTTGAGTGGAGAGCAAATTTACACTGTTATACAAGCTGTACACTCACTATTTTACATTGTAGCAAAGTGTCATTTCTTTAGTGTTGTCACAAAAAAAGATAGAATAAAATATTTACAAAAATGTGAGGGGTGTACTCACTTTTGTGAGACACCGTATGTATATATATATATATATATATATATATATATATATATATACCGTATTTTCCGGCGTATAAGGCGACTGGGCGTATAAGACGACCCCCCTAATTTTCCAGTTGAATCATAGGCTTTGCCCTATACTCGCCGTATAAGACTACCCCCCTTCCGAGGCAACACCATTTAATAACATTAGCCCACTGGATGTTCCCTAATACAGTACTGTAGCTTCGGCTACATACAGAACTTCCCTATTAAATGTTTTAGCCCGCTGGATGTGCCCTAATACAGTAATGTAGCTTCAGCTACATACAGAACGTCCATATTAAATGTTTTAGCCCCCTGGATTTGTAATACTGTAGCTTCGGCTACTTACAGAACATTCCTCTGCTGTAGTACTGCATGTAGCGCATTGAGCCAATAACGACAAGTGGTGCATTCTATTAATGCATACAAAGCCTGCTCGGATTGCCTGAGTCAGGGAGGCAGGCTTATACAACCTTTGCCAACCCGAACAGGCTTTGTATGCGTTAAAAGAATACACCGCTTGCCGTGATTGGCTCAGTGCGGTACATGCAGTGCTACAGCAGAGGAACATTCTGTAAGTAGCCGAAGCTACAGTATTACACATCCAGGGGGCTAAAAATTTTATATGGACGTTCTGTATGTAGCCGAAGCTACAGTACCCGGCGTATAAGATGACCCCCGGTTTTTGGGGGATGTTTTTTGGTATAAAAAGTAGTCATACGCCAGAAAATACGGTATATATATATATATATAATGTTTAGGGGTTCTAAGTAGTTTTCTAACAAAGAATACAGATTTTTACTTTCCAGAAATAGCTTGGCCGCCAAGTAATTAATTTATATACAAGGGTTATGCCGACAGTAAGGCAAACGTGAGCATGACTTTTTTTTATTAACGTACATAAAGCATTTAAATTTCATGTTTTGGCAGAGTAACTTTTCCTTTATAGTAACTCTTCTTCTTCTTAATTGCAGGTAAATAATGAATTCTAAGTGTAAACAATGTTGGGTTCCACTCACTGACAATTTGTGTCAGTGGTCGCAGTTGATGGTCTTCCACTGCATGGTTTGTCTTCAGTGCTGGTTTCCCCTTTTATTAAACCTCTTAATTTTTTTGTACACATTGCTTTTGTCAAAGGTGTCATCTCTGTAAAGATACTGTAGCTTTCTGTGGGTATCAGACAGCCTACACCCCTCCTTTGTCAAGAACTCACTGACAGCATGTTGCTTCTCCTTGGAATCCCTTATTTACCCGCATTGAAAAAGAAGAATACAATTTATTATAGAGCAGGGATTTCCAAATTTTTAAAGGGCCAGCTTACTGTCCTTAACACTTTAGCTGGGCCAGATTGCAGCCAGTGGGTGTAGAAAATGTTCCAGGCCCAACATCAGTGAGAATAAACATGGCCTCAGGGTTGGTGGTCAGTAGGAAAAGGCGTAGGGCCCCATCACTGGTATTAGTGGAAAGAATAGTGCCCCATCATTGGTATTAGTAGGGGGAATAGTGACCCATCATTGGTATTAGTGGAAGAAACAGTATCCCATTATTGGTATTCATGGAAGGAATAGTGCCCCATCATTGGTATCAATGGAAGGAATGGTGCCCAATCATTGGTATTAGTAGAAGTAACAGTACCCCATCATTGTTATTAGTGGAAGGAATAGTGCCCCATTATTGGTATTAGTTGGAGGAATAGTGCCCAATCATTGGTGTTAGTGGAAGGAATAGTGCCCAATCATTGGTGTTTGTGGAAGGAATAGGGTCCCATCATTGGTATCAGTGAAAGTAATAGTGCCCAATAATTGGTATCAGTGGGAGGAATAGTGCTCCATTATTGATACTAGTGGGAGGAATAATGCCCCATCATTAGTGTTAGAAAGTGCCCCATGGGCCGGATAAAGGCTAGCAAAGAGCCACATCCGGCCCTCAGACCAGAGTTTAGAGACTACTGCTATAGAGGAAGAAAAACTCTATCATCATGTGAAATCTGAACAACCTACGCAAGATAATAAAATGTTGTGCCTTATTTTGCATTATTTTCAGTATAGCACTCATATTATATTTCAGGAATCATTTTACAGAGCAGTACAGGGACATTTTATTTTCTAACTGCTGGATTGGAACCTCATTGTTTGCTGGTATTTACATATTTAGAAATGTATTAGTTTGAAGCACTGTTTAAATCATGTCTGAAGTTATTAATCATTTAATGATCACCCAGTGAAGCTAAACGAGTCTTATGCTGACTCTGGATGTGTTTCCAGCTCAGGAAGATGTAGAATCTCAACGGAAAGAAGCCAAATTGAGCGTGTCTCGGAATGGGAATAATGTAAGGTAAAAGCTAGAAAATCAAAAGTTAATGATTCATCTCTCCTGAAAAATTATTTGCTGATACCCAGAAATAATTTCTATGGCTGTGCAGAGTATTACATTTCATTTAGTGCAACATTTTGCAATATGATTGAAAACTGGATATGTATATGTAGGCAATGTTTTCAAGCAAAGGAAGAATGCATTATATAGTTACATTACATAGTACAAGTTAAGCCATAAATATATTAAAGCCTAACCCCAGCCATTTTTTAGTTGTAGCTATATTGGGAAACACAATTAAAATCTTCCTCATTTCCTGTCCCATTCACTCGAACCCTATCATTTCTGCCACAGCTAACTCTTTTGGAGACACAGGAAACCTTTCATTGCTAAAACCATTTCTCAGCCACTTTCACAGTGAGAGACACAGAGACAACATTTTTGATGCATTTACAAACTTTGATAAGTTTATGTTTTTCACACGTACAATGTATCTTAAACGGGAACTTTACCCTCCGGATCAACTTTATATAATTCATCTTCTACTCCACTGATCTAACATAATAACTGAATTGGATTTTTTTTTGGAGGGGGGGTCTTTTTTGGGGACCCTTCACTTCTTTATTTCTAGGCCAAAATGATGCCTACCTATGTGATGGGTCCCAGGAGGCCGTGGGTACTCTACTGCATGGGCCATGTCTTCGGGGGGTGCTGGGTGTCTTTTCATGGTTTCTACAGTTGCCCTTCTAAAGATGTGGGACAACTGTATGTCATTATGGGACCACTGCACAACCAGAAACACATAGCCAGCCCTCCGTGCCATCAGCAGACGATGGTGGCATGGAACCGGGTATGCGGCTGCAAAGGAGCATCATATGCCTAAAGAACGCTAGGTTTATGTGTATGGTCTTGATAACCAACCCTATACAGGTAAGCAGGGAGTGGGAAATAATAAGAAGGGGTGAAGTAAAGGTCCTCTTTGGATAAAAACAACAGGAAAGTAGTTTTGTAGAGGTTGTATGATGGAACTATCTTACAGTGTAAAAAGTCATGTTACACTCTTTAAAGTAACAAATGCTGAAGATAGGAGATATAGAGTGGTGCCGCCTCTGTCAATCTCTTCAGCATTTAACCTTTCCAGTTGTGTTGGATGCGTCTGCCCATGCACTGCAGTTTCAGATAGGTACTATATGCAGGGCCGGCTTTAATATTGGACCCTGGGCAAACATTTTCTTGGGTCCCTCCCCCCAAATCCACTTATCAACTGTTGTCAGTGTGGGCTCAAGGAGCAGCTGCTTTGAGCCCCACAACAATGACTGTGCCCAGGGCAGCTGCCCCTTTGCCCTGCGTTAAAGATGGACCTGACTGTGTGTATAGTACATCTTATTTCACAGAGAACTGCACTTCCGATTTTTAGAATAATGGCAGTGTGGCTTTAAATCCAAAATCTCAATTCTAGTCTGAGTCAATCTAGGGGTAAACACCGGTATAAGTACTACTTAGTGATAAGATTGTTTATGCTTGTGAACAATCCCCTGTTATATTTTGAAAAAGAAACTTGTAAAAATATATTTTCCTTTTAAAGCGATGAAATTCCACAAGAAAAGAGAATTAAGTTGTTCCAGATATAGCAGCTCAGTTTCCTTTCTATAAATCATACATTTAAAGTTTACTAAGAAGAAAACCTAAAAAAGGGGGGTTTGGTCATACAGAATAGCATTCCTCTCCATCTATGGAAGCAAATATTCTTTATTGGCAAAGCTATTGTTTTTTTTTTTTTTTCTTAGAAGAGATAAATGATGTGTATGATTTTGATGCTTGCAAAGGTTCTCAATATTGGCTGTTTTTTTTTTCTCGGTCTAATTTTCTGTTCCCATAGATACAAAACACTTTATTGTCAAGAATCAGGAAAGCAGGGATTATGGCTGAGGGAATATCTACTAAGCTTCCACCTACTCTAAAATGAAGTCTGCTGAGAAATTGTAAT
Organism: Glandirana rugosa; assembly: GCA_018402905.1. Taxonomy (NCBI): domain Eukaryota; kingdom Metazoa; phylum Chordata; class Amphibia; order Anura; family Ranidae; genus Glandirana; species Glandirana rugosa. Next base: position 1,708,236 of record BLSH010302413.1, on the reverse strand, counting down.
ATTCCACATTTTTGGAATAAATGTTGAAAAGAATATGTGGCTGGGTTTCATGAAAAAGAAAATGCTCTAGAAGAATTAAAACTGAAATGGAATGCTAGCTGGTTACACTTAAAGCGGAGTTCCACCCAAAAATGGAACTTCCACTTTAAGCACTCCTCACCCCCCTTACATGCCACATTTGGCATGTATTTTTTTTGGGGGGGGAGTGTGTCCCCAGGTTTCAGCAGGACCTCCTGTCCCTCTTCCACCTTCCGCCTCTGGGCCACCTAGGTGACTCCTCCTCTCCTCCTAGATGGCCCCTCCCTCCTGGCAATCTTCTGGGACACGTCACAGGTCCCAGAAGATTGCCTGGCCACTAGGGATGCACAGCGCAACTCGCGCATGCGCAGTGGGTGCCCGGCCATGAAGCCGGGCCGGGTGCCCACACTAGGAATGGCGGGGCCGTCGGGAGGAGCGGGGAGACGAGCGAGGCTTCGGGCGCAGCCGTCGCTGGACCGGGAGACAGGTAAGTTACTGTTTATTAAAAGTCAGCAGCTACACTTTTTGTAGCTGCTGACTTTTAATAAACACGAAACAGTGTGGAACTCCGCTTTAACAACCAAAGCCGGACCTGCAATGTGTTCCCGTTGATTGTTTTTGAAGTGATCTGGTGACGGGGCCAATTCCAGAGTATTTGGACAACACTTTGGACTGGAGTGGACTGGAACACTGGTAGATGTTAACTTAATATAAAAGATAGCATGGCACACGGGACACAAGATGTCCTTGCCCAAATAAAGGCTAAGTATAGTCCAAAAAAGGGTAGTTGCATCATGGTAACTAGGGATGGGCCCACGGTTCGAGTCGAATGTAAGTTTGACTTGAACATTGAACGTTCGTCGAATTGAGAACATTACAGGGCATTCGCAGCAACTTCGCCACCGCGGAGCGCCCCATAATGCTTTGCACGCAGGCGGCACACACAGATCCTCCTCCATGGGAAGGCTCCCGCCGTCTGCCCGCTGTTTGTTATGACATTTTATTTATATGGCAGGGCGGGGCCACCCGGCAACGTAAGCGAGCGACCCCGCCCCTTCTGACATCATGTGATGTCAGAGGGGGAGGGTCATGCGCGTACATCACTGAGTGGCCCCGCCCTGCCATATAAATAAAGTGTCACAACAAACAGAGCTAAGTCGATAGGAGCCCTCCCATGGAAGAGGAGCTGTTGCGTTTGTTTGTTTTTCGGGTCCGTCGCTCTCCACGATTGGCGATGGATTACAATGGAGGACACTTATTTTTATTTTTTATTTTTTAATAAAGGATTTGTCCCTAATTGTCTCCTGTGTTTTTTTTCTTTTACACTTTTGGTGAAGTAGTAGAGGTAGGATGTACCCGATACTAATTCACATGGAGGGGGTCGGGATCTGGGGGCCCCTTATTAAAGGGGGCTTCCAGATTCCGATAAGCCCCCCGCCTGCACACCCCCACAACCACAGCCCAGGGTTGTGGGGAAGAGGCTCTTGTCCCCATCAACATGGGGTGCTGCCTCAAAGCACCCATACTCCCCATGTTGAGGGTATGTAGCCTGGTACGGTTCAGGAGGGGGGGCACTCACTTGCCCCCCCCCCATCCTGGCCGGCCAGGCTGCAAGCTCGGATGAGAGTCTGGTTTGGATTTTGGGGGGACCCCATGTCAATTGTTTTTCAATTTTGGCACCGGGTCCCCCTTAAAACCCAAACCAGACCCGAAGGGCCTGGTTTGGACTGGGGGGGACCCTATGCAATTCTTTTCAGTGATTCTTCTGTATATTGCCGGGAGCCTGCAATACATTACAGCCGCAATAATAAGTGACAATTTTTCCTTCACAAATGTTATTTTACTCTGGCTATGTTCTAAACATCACAGAGGTGCACCTTTTTACATGCATACTAAGGGACCCCCCAGGCACATTATTTAAAGGAATGTTTAATTTTTATTGTTTCACTTTAAACATTATTAAAATCACTGCTCCTGAAAAAACGATTGATTAAAATTTTTTTTTTGCATTGATACATGTCCCCTAGGGCAGGACCCGGGTCCCCATACACTTTTTATGGCAATAACATTACATATATAACCTTTAAAATGAGCACTTTTGATTTTTCATGTTCGGGTCCCATAGACTTTAATGGTGTTCGAATGTTCGCACAAATTTTTTGCCTGTTTGCATGTTCTGGTGCGAACCGAACAGGGGGATGTTCAGCCCATCCCTAATAGTAACATGTGCCACACTATGTCCTAAACAGCTGGTAGCTCTAACATTCATTTACGGAGGAGATGTACCAATAAGGCATATATCATACAAATGCCATGATCCCAACTGTCCCCGATTTCGAGGGACTGTCCCTGATTTGGAACAAAATCCCTCTGTCCCTCTTTCCTCCTCATTTGTCTCTCATTCTGGTCTGATCTATATAGTTGTATATAAAATGCACTACTTATCTATCAAAAAGTGTTTTACAGTGCTAAACCTTTCATCCAATTTCTAAAGTGCTGCATTTGTAAATTCCAAATGCCAAAATAAAGGAATAGTAGTGGTAAAAAAAGTCCTTGTGGGTTTAACCAATCATTGTTTTTGTACAATTTTCTTTTAAGGGGGTGTGGCGGAGGGTGTGTCCTATGCCTACATACTTTTGCTAAGAGGTGTCTCACATTCCCATCTCAGAAAGTTGGGAGGTATGGTCATGAAGTTAGCTATTGCGGCAGATGATGCATTACTTGGGCACTGGAAAGAGGTACAAAGGAGCCCTCTACCATATATACAGTGCAACAGTGACCCACAGCAAATGAAATTATGAATCTCAGTTTGCGTAAATCATTCTACTTATAGTTTATTTACTTTTGCATCACAACTGCTATACCATTTAAAGGGAATTTAAAAGCAGCATTAATGCTAAAGAGATTATAAAGCCTCCTGCTTTTTTAAAAAAAATTAAATTAATAAACATGTTATACTTACCAGCTCTGTGCAATGGTTTAGCACAGAGCAGCCCCAATCCTCCTCTTCTTGGGTCCCCCACCGGTGCTCTTGGCCCCTCCCCCTGCCAAGTGCACCCATAGAAGAGTGGCTCGGCTCCGCTCCCCACTCCCTCATCATAGGTTTTGATTGACATCAATCTGCCCAGTGAGGAGGGACAGAGCTGGGATAGCCACTGCTCCCGTGCATGTCAATGGATTGAGATCGGGCTCAATTAAGCAAAGGAGGGGGCCCCCAGATCCTCGCCAACAGAAAATGCATAGAATGTATAAAGGTAAAAAAAAAACATTCAAGCTTTAGAACCACTTTAACCACTTGCAGGCCACCCACTGTAGATATACTGTGGCAGGGCGGCCAATCTGCACCTGGTCACGTACCTAGAACGAGATTCACACGCCGGGGTAGAGTGCGCACCCGTGCACTCCCGCCGCCCCAGCTGTACTGTGATTGGCTGCAGCACCAACCAATCAGTGGCTGCCGGCCTCTGATTGGTCGCCGACACCCGATGATTGACTCTGGACATTACCAAAGAGAACCATGTGTAGGTAAACAAACACAGGGCTCTCTTCTGACAGCAGCAATGTGCTGTTTATTTCTTCCTGCAAAGCAGGACAGTATGCAGATAGATATGTTGGCCACAGATTTAACCCCTTGATTGCCCTAGATCGTAACCATTTCCCTGCCAGTGTCATTAGTACAGTGACATATTTGCGACATAGTGCATATTTTTAGCACTGATCACTGTATTAGTATCAATGGTTCCCAGAAAAGTGTCAAAAGTGTCAGTTAGGTATCCAATTTGCCCGTCACAATATCGCAGTCCCGCTATAAGTTGCTGATCGCAGCCATTACTAAAAAATAAAAATTCTATAAATATATCCCAGTTTGTAGACGCTATAACTTGTCTGCAAACCAATCAATATATGCTTACGGGGATTTTTTTTTACTAAAAACATGTAGCAGAATACATTTTGGCCTAAATTGATGAAGAAATTAGATTTGTTTACATTTACTTATTGGATATTTTTTGTATAGCAGAAAGCAAAAAATATTGTTTTTTAAAAAAAATTGTCAGCCTTTTTTTGATTATAGCACAAAACATAAAAAATGCAGAGGTAATCAAATACCACCAAAAGAAAGCTCTATTTGTGAGGGGAAAAAAAGACATACATTTTATTTCGGTACAGCATTGCAGGCTTGCGCAATTAGTTAAAAATAACCCAGTTATTTTTTAGTTTTAGGCGTATTTTAGTCATCTGAATTGTTTTAGTTTTAGTCATATTTTAGTTGACTAAAATCTCCAGTACTTTTTAGTAGACTAAAATAATTTTAGTCAATTAAAATCAAATTTGTTTAACCTCCCTGGCGGTAATCCCTAGTGTGGCTCTTTCAGTGGAATTTCAGTACCATTAGCGGTAACCCCGAGCCACACTCGGGATTGCATCGCTGGATCCTAGGCAGCGTTACTCACCTTGTCCCCTGGATCCAGCGATGTCCCCCCGCCGTGTCAGCGGGCTGTGTCCGCCGCTCCGATGCCTCTGTGTGCCGGGCTCCGTTCCCTCCGAGCGTCGCGTCGCACGGGGGCGGAGACCGGCAGCAAATTCAAAAAGTGAAACAAACAGTAAACATACAGTACACTGTAATTTTTAAGAATACATTACTGTATGAAATAATTTCACAACCCCTTTGTCCCTAGTGGTTTGCCCAGTGTCCTGCATGCACTTTTATATAATAAATGTCATTCTTTCTGCCTGGAACCTTGAGAATGTCCATGGCCACCAAAAAGTGTCCCTTTATGTCAAAAGTGGTTTTTGATCAGCTAGAAAACATGGATAGTAAATAAGAATCATTTGCAGAATTGAGTGATACTGATTTTTGGGGAAATTTATCATCAGACACTGAAAGTGACGACACCGAAAATTCTGCAACTCAGCAAATTTCAGTATTTTTGCTTTGATTACATTATTGAATACATTTTATTACTATTACATTATTGTTTTTGATAATTATTTTTAGTTACTTATTAAATTATAATTTATGATTTCATGTTTCAAACTTTATCATACCCGGGATGTCTACTAGACTCTTGTTTGGACAGATTTAAGTTAGTTATTCCTAAGAATTACAGGTCTACAATATAAAACTCCTAATTTCCATGCAAAATAATGGTACCGCTTTCAGCACCAAAAATCTGAAATAATCACACCGCCAGGGAGGTTAATTAAACTTTCTTTAAGCATTTCTCTAGAATTGCCAAACTCATTATATACTCCTGGAGTAAAATATCATTAATATTTATGGTATTAAGGTGTGAACATGCACTTCAGACACAGATTAATGTGGTTGTAAAGGCAGGAGGTTTTTTTTATGCATTCTATGCATTAAGATAAAAAAACCTTCTGTGTGCAGCAGCCCCCCTCAGTCCCCCTAATACTTATCTGAGCCCCATCTCAATCCAGCGGATGTTGCAGGAGTGTCTCAGCTGCCCGGGACTCCCCTCCTCTTTGGCTGAGACAGCAGAGCGTCGCCTTTGGCTCCCACTGCTGTCAATCAAAATCAGTTGGCCAATGAGGAGAGAAAGGGGGCGGCTCTGTGTCTGAATGGAGCTGTGACTCTGCTTGGGTGCCCCCATAGTAAGTTGCTTGCTGTGGGGGCTCTCAACAGGAGAGAGGGGCCAGGAGCACCGAAAAGGTACCAGAGAAGAGGAGGATCCGGGCTGCTCTGTACAAATCCACTGCACAGAGGAGGTAAGTATGACATGTTTGTTATTGGTAACTAAAAAAAAGAGACTTTATAATCACTTTAAACCTTTGTCATATGAAACCAGTGTTAAAGTGGTTGTCAACCCGTGACAACCACTTTAACCTACAGGTAAGCCTATAATAAGGCTTTCCTGTAGGTGCCCTGCATATCTCCTAAACCTGCACGGTCTAGGACAGGGGTAGGGAACCTGCGGCTCTCCAGCTGTTGTAGAACTACATTTCCCATGAGGCATTGCAAGGCTGATGGATACAATTACTCCCTGAAGCATGATGGGAAATGTAGTTCTACAACAGCTGGAGAGCCGCAGGTTCCCTACCCCTGGTCTAGGAGATATACAGTGTAATAGATGTCCCAACGTCATTTCGGCACATGCGTAGTGAAGAAATGGCCTTCGTGCCGTTTCTCTACTGTGATTGTGCCGTGACTGTCGGCTCCCGCGCGCATGCATAGTAGCGATGCATAGTAGCCCATTATGTTTCTACTTTGCAGGCGAATACAGAGGGAGTAAACCCCATCAGGGTTTACTTCCTCTTTAATTTTGACATCAATTTTTTATTTTGTTTTAGTCATAGTCTTTTGACTAAAATACCATTTTAGTTTTAGTCCTGTTTTAGTCATCTGAATTGTTTTTAGTCATATTTTAGTAGACTAAAATGGTGATCATTTTTGTCAACAAAATTAACGTTGCTTTCAAGGGAATTTGCTGTAGAGCTTGGTAGTGAATGTGGTGAAAATTCACATTTGCATAGAAGACGCAATCACATCCATAGAAAAAAAAACAAAAAAAAACAAATTTTTGCTTGCAGGTGATTGGATGATAAAGGTCAGAAGAGCTTCACCGCATTTACTAAGCTCAATGTGAACAACCTATTTGCCTTTGATAAATCAACCCCAGCAAAACCTAATTGGTCGCTAATGTACATGGTCGCACGCTCACTGTGTTCAGGAAGGGGGGGCCAGGGAGCGGGTAGGGCGGACTCAATCGCCGCCAGCTACCCGCGATGCCCCCCCCCCCCGCAGTGAGAGAATGGAGGTCCGTGTAAGTAAACACGGATCTCCGTTCTGTTAGGGGGGAAGGGCGCTGATCACAGGCTTCCTGTATATGGAAGCCGTGATCACCTCCTTTCCCCAGCCAGCCCAGTCCACACACAGTTAGAACACGCCCAGGGAACACAGTTAACCCTTAGAGCGCCCCCTGCAGGTTAACCCCTTCACTGCCAATGGCATTTACACAGTAATCAGTGCATTTTTATAGCACTGATCGCTGTATAAATGCCAGTGGTCCCAAAAAAGTGTCAAAATGGTCCGACATGTCCGCCGCAATATCGCAGTACCGCTAAAAATCGCAGATCGCCGCCATTACTATTAAAAAATAAATAAAAACCCCAGAAATGAATTCTCATCATCCGTAAACGCAGCAAATTTTGCACAAACCAATCAATAAACGCCGATCGCGATTTTTTTTACCAAAAATATGAGGAAAAATATAAATCGGCCAAAACCGATGGAAAAAAATGTTTTTTTATATATTTTTTTTTTTATTTGTATTTTAGCAAAAAGTAAGAAATTTGGGTTTTTTTGCAAAATGGTCGCTCTTCTTTTGTTTATAACGGCGATCAGAAATGACGCAGAGGTGATCAAATACCACCAAAAGAAAGCTCTATTTGTGGTAAAAAAGGACACAAATTTTGTTTCGGTACAACGTCACATGACCGCGCAATTGTCAGTTAAAGCGACGCAGTGTGGAATCGCAAAAATCACTCTGATCCTAAAGTGTGAAATGCTTCCGGGGCTGAAGTAGTTAATGTTTATTGAGTCTCTGGTAGCTTTGGGTAACATTTTATAAGTGGGCTTTGAAGATGTTTATAAAATAAATGTACATTCATGTTTATCCTTGAAAGTTTTCATTTACATGTACAAAGAGAAAAAAATGTGACTACCTCTTGCCATAGGAATAAATGAATAAGGCATGCCCAATGCGACAGAGTGGGGTACATACTGAATGTCATGTGTGGGATCATGAACAATATCTGGAAAGCTATGCAGAGAACAAAAAATAAAAGGCATAGAAGAGGATACTGTTTGGATGGCTTGTATTGTGTGCCTGGTACAGCTTTTATGAAGGTGGGAGACAAAAGAAAAAACTTCCGAGCAAAAGTGAATAATACATACATGAATTGAATGTCACTTGCCACAATGTATTCAGACATCAAAGCCCAACTTCAGTGTACATTGTACATGCAGCGTGGTGAATGAGTCACCCGTAGACCATGTATTTATATTGTACACATATTGTCCCCACTTGAGTGGCGGATGTAACACAATAGAGAACAATGGTTTGAATATCTGTAGGTCTGTAGGCTTAAAACATATTTGGTATTCCGAAAAATATTGCTGTTCCGGAAGGAGTCATATCAGTCAAGGAACTTAACCACTTCCCGACCGGCTAACGCACATTTACTGTGGCAGGTTGGCAGCCCTGCGCGAATTGCCATATATATATACGGCGGTTGGCGCAGCCACAGTTGCGGGTCGACACGCTGCGTGAGTGTGCCCACGGGTTGGGCGGACTCGATGTCCATCGGCGGCCCGCGATCGCCTAATACAGAGGCTGAACGGTGAACTGTCAATGTAAACACAACGGTTCCCCGTTCTGTTAGGGGACATGACAGTGATCTACTGTTCCCTGTATTCTGGAACAGTGAGATCCATCATGCCCCTGCCAGTACAGTTAGAACACACTGAGGGAACACATTTGACCACTTGATTGCCCCGAGAGTTTAACCCCTTTCCCTGCCAATGACATTTATACAGTAATCAGTGGCTATTTTTAGCTCTGATCACTATATAAATGTCAGTGGTGCCAAAAAAGTGTGTAAAGACACGAAGCCATGGCCCGACCTGGCCCCGCCCCCTTTCTCTCCTCATTGGCTAACCGACTTTGATTGACAGCAGCGGGAGCCAATGGTGCTATGCTGCTGTCTCAGAAAATGAGGAGGTGAGTCCTGGGCAGCCGAGACAATCCTACAATCCTACAACATAGCTGGATCTAGATTGGGCTCAGGTAAATATTAGGGGGCTGTGGGAGGCTGCTGCACACAGAAGGTTTTTTTATTGTAATGCATAGAATGTATTGAGATAAAAAAACCTTCTGCCTTTACAATCACTTTAAGGAAATACTCCAGACTTAAACGAGCAGTGCACTTGAACAGTTAACACTTTGAAATTCGTGGCCATACCTCTTACATTGTATTCTAACACTAATCTGTCTAAGCTGTTAGAGATCACCTCTTGATATTGATTACTCACTGTGTTCATTCAGAAAAGGAATGGACCAGTAAATGACATATTCAATGGCCCCTTCTCTCACTCTCTATCCTGAAGATCCCCCACAGCAGCTAGAAGGAGAGGAGGGGAAGCTGGCAGCACTCTGGGGGGAAGGGGGGTGGGCAGTAGCAGAAGGAAGGAGAACCTGGACAGGAGGGGTGGTGGGGATAGCATTCACTTGAACCGATTCCCAGTATTTTCCTCCTGTCGCAGCTGGATGCTGGTGGGAAGAAGAGGAGGAGAAGCTGGCTTTCATGTGCCATGGGAAGAAAATACAGGGAATTGTTCCAGTAAATGCCACCCCACTCCTGTCCAGGTTCTGGGGATTAGCAAGGAAGCAAATCGATCTATCCATCACCTGCCTGTGAACGATGGTTAGATTGCGACTGATGGGTTGCCGACCCCTGTTTTAAATTTTGGATTTCCCAAAACTTTTGTCTAGTGACAATGGTCACTAACAGTAACAGTGCTAGTAATTGCAAACTAATATATTAGCATATTACATTAAATTTTTTTTTTTTTAAATTAGCATACAAATATATTATATAAAAGTAAAATCAGAATAAAATATAGTTTATTCTGTTTCCTAGGGGGAAAAATTGATGTCAGTAATTATAGTAAGGATCCTTTCACACGGGCGTTCCGTATGTCCATTTTTCTTCCATCCGTTGGTGGATGAAAAACAGACATACATGTATGTCTACGGGCTAGTGGATGTCAGCAGGTGATCATCCACCTCCATTAAGTTCAGTTTTTTGAGATGGAAGAAAACCCTATTTTTCTTCCATTTCCAAAATGGAAAGGATGAAAAACGGATGTTAGCAGACGATCCTCTTACATCCGATCTGCTGACATCCGTTTTTAAACCCTTTTTTTCTTCTATCATTAAACACACTGTATATAGCTGGTTGCTAAGGAGGGGGCTGGGAAGCCGGCCCCCACGCCCTTAACCACTGATGAGTGGCCATCAGATGACATCACCTGGAGAGCCCGCCCCCTGTGATGTTACAAGGGTGGGCTCTCTGGGTGACGTCATTGGATAGCTATGCCCTGTGGCTATATAACAGATGCCAGACAGTGGGTGACAACACAACGGAGGAAGACAGTCACAGAAGAACAGCAGTTTTTTTTTATTCAGTGGGTAATCGGCGGTGGGAGAAGACAGCACCAGGAGAGACGGCGGCGGGAGAAGAGGCACCGGGAGAAACGGCGGCGGGAGAGTAGGCTCATGGAGAAGACAGCTCGGGGAGAAGATAGCTCAGGGCTATTAATAAAGGATTATTCAAAAACTGGCTCTTGCTTTTTTTTTACTTCACTGTTTTTTTGGAGAATGGGTAGGAGTACGATGTACCCGATACCCATTAACATGGGGTGAGTACGGGATTTGGGGGCCCCCTTGTTACACTTGCCACCGTATGCTTATAAGTGGTGACAGTGTGGCTCTGTCCCGCGAATCGCCACTTATAGTCGTCACTCGTGTGCACAACGGGTAGGGAGCGTGCGAGCGGCGGCTGCGGCATGCATTCGTGCCCGCCGCACGCTCACTGAGCAGGGCCGTGGGTCGGGTGGACTCGATGTCCGCCGGCAACTCGCAATGCCCTGTAACAGAGCAAGAATGGGGAACCGCCGATGTAAACACGCCGGTTCCCCGTTCTGACAGGCGGCATGTCAGGGATCTATTGATCAGTTAGATCTCTGGTGCTCCTGCCAGCCCAGCCCCCTCACAGTTAGAACACGCCTAGGGAACACAGTTAACCCCTATCTGCCCCCTGCAGGTTAACCCCTTCACTGTCAATGACATTTACACAGTAATCAGTGGATATTTACATTTCTGATCGCTGTATAAATGTCATTGGTCCCAAAAAAGTGTCAAAAATGTCCGCCCCAACATCACAGCCCTGATAAAAATCCCAGATCGCCGCCATTACTAGTAAAAAAAATATATATATTTTTTGGATATGTATTTTAGCAAAAAGTAAGAAATATTGTTTTCTTTATTTGTATATAGCGGTGATCAGAAATGACGCAGAGGGGATCAAATGCAACCAAAAGAAAGCACTATTTGTGGGAAAAAAAGGACACACATTTTGTTTGGGTACAACGTCGCACGATCACGCAATTGTCCGTTAAAGTGACGCAGTGCCGAATCGTAAAAAAGTGCTCTGGTCCTAACGTGGGAAATCCTTCTGGGGCTGAAGTGGTTAAAGGGGGATTTCAGATTCTGATAAGCCCCCCGCCCGCAGACCCCAACAACAACAGCTCAGGGTTGTCGGGAAAAGTCCCTTGTCCCCATCAACATGGGAGCAAGGTGCTTTGCGGTGGGTGGCACAGAGCTCCCCCTGCCCCACCCCCCCATGTTGAGGGCTTGTGGCCTGGTATGGTTCAGGAGGGGGGCACCCGCTTGTCCCCTTCCTTTCCTGACCTGCCAGACTGCATGCTTGGATAAGCATCAGGTATGGTTTTTGGGGGGGTGCCACGCCATTTTTTTTTAAATTGGCGTGGGGGGGTTCCCTCCAAATCCATGCTAGTTCCAAAGGGCCTGGTATGGGCGTGGGGGGGGGGGGACTCCACGCCATTTGTTTCCCGAATTTTTTTTTTGCCGACAATTATTTCTTACATTGAGCTGTCAGCGGGCAACCCCCGCTGACAGCTGATGACTCATCATTTGTTAAGGATGCAGCAGCCAGCTTCCTGGCCCCCTCCTTAGCAACCAGCTATATACAGTGTTTGAAGTTCAGTCACTTTTTTTTTCTTTGTAAAAAACAGATGTAAAAATAGACATCTGTATCCATTTTTGATCCGTTTTTTTTACAAAAAAAAAAAACGTGACTGAAAAAAACGGAACGCCCGTGTGAAAGGACCCTAAGAGTACATTATAAATCTTATAAAAAAAAGAACAAATTTAAACTATAATGTGCCGTATTAACTATATTTATATTATCAATTTGGATTCAATTTAAATTGTTCTTAGAATTCTTCTTGGAAAATACAAAGCCATAAATCTTCTTACGGTTAGTTAATGGTTTATTTATATTCAAGCTATGTGCACAGTTATCATCTAGGAGTAAGAGAAAACCCAAAGCTGTTATGATATTTATGCTTCTTTTGCTGGGTTTGAATTTTTATTTTTGACTTTCCATTGTTCTGCTTCGTTATCGATGATTTTGGGTCTGATTCCATACAATAATTTATTTTCCCTGTAACTGCATCTGTTTTACTTGAGAGGAATTAATCTCCTTGCTAGATTTGTCACATTTGTTTTCTTTTTTTATCCTCTCCGGGGACAGTTTTGTCTTCCAAAGCTGAAATATATTTTTAAGAGTTTAGATAAATAAGGTTTATGATGAAGAGGAGAACATTGCTTAAACTGCTACATTGTACTAAGAGAGTAAACTTTGATTTATCATTGTTACTGAATTACATGTCAAATCCCATTTGCAGAAGGAGCATTAGACATTACATAATTTAATCAATTTGTGTGTATCTCCTGGCGCTTCTGAACCATAAGCCTCATTTTCCTGTCACAAATAGATTACTTTGTCTTTTTGGTTGAAGCATTAAACAGCCCAAAATCAGAGAAAGTAAGTCATTACCTAGGGAGTCTTATTTGATGTTCAAGTCAAATATTTTAGCTGATATTTTGAATTTGAACAGGTTGTATCTACCGGTACTTTGTTCCAGCTAGAATTCTTCTCGTAATTATCCTACAGTAGGTGTTTTTGAAAATTTGAATCCCAATGGGGCACTGCAGAAGTTAATAATTCATTAAAGCGGTAGTAAACCCATCCATTTGACAGCTTAAAACCTGTTCCATTTCCGGCATGTGCCAGAAATGTAACACTCCCATTGGTTGTGCTCTAAACCAAACTGTCAAACCATCCAATGACTGGTGTCATAGCTGATCACATGTGCAGCATCATGGCAGTTGTAGATTAAACAGAGCCCAAGATGGCAGCTTCCTTGGCTGAAAATGTTAGGAGGGTTTACTACCACTTTAAGGTCTAGGGCAGTCTTTTTCAACCTTGGCAAAATGCCTAAACATTGCCCAAAAATTGTATACAAGCCAGCAGGTGGATAAAGCCTACCTTTTAGTTACCCAAAGCCTTTCTAGACACTGGCATCCTAATAACCAATGACATCAGTTAATAAGGAGGATGTCTGTTGCCTTCATAGCATTCTTGTTTGCCCCTCCTGTACCCCTCTCCCTCAGCACTGGGATGACATTAGCTGGCTGATGGAGAGACATTGAGGGAGACAAGAAACATTGGAATACTAGTCAGTAACAATGTGCAAAAGTGTATTTGCTTTGGAAGAATAAATCACCTCTAGCATTGGATGTCCTACGTGTGGATGCTGCATTATGTGGAAGCTATTAGAATAGTTTTGTACATTTTAGAATGGGGTTCCTCGAGTCTATCCATAATTTTAAAGGGTGTCTTGAGATTGTCTATAATTTTAAATTGTGCCCTGAGATTGTCTATAATTTTAAAGTGTGCCCTGAGATTGTCTATAATTTTAAAGGGTGCTTTGACTGAAAAAAAGGTTGAGAAACACTGAGCTAGGGGGCCTACAATCTGCTGGACATTCTTCAGTACTACAGCATGTATCTCCACACCTAGCCTTGGTCAGCAGTGAGGTCAGAACATTCAGCCAGTATCTGACTAAAGGTAGGTGTTGCTACCTATCTGGTTACTCTGTGATTCTGTTTTTTCTTCGTTATTGACTTATACTTCCCTTGGATTCTGATTTTGCCTGCCCCCTGCCCAAACCCCAAGCTTGTTTTCCAGCCATGCTTGTGCAGCACCCTCATAGATAGACTGCTAGGTTTGGTTAGGCAAATTTAGTTCTGTGGCTTTCCTGTAATAAGCAGAGCAGCATGTGATTGATTTAGGCTGGTCTGGGCTTTGCAGGCTGCATGTTTGATTACTTCCCCCTGTATTATAGAGATTTTCAAAACATAGTGGGTGAGAGAGTCAAATAAATATGCATACAGCTCCATCCAATCCCTGGGGAGGTGTGCCCAGATGGTGGCTGAGGAGTGCTAATGGGTCTCGAATTCGGATGTGACATTCAGATGGTAGGGTCAGAATTTGGCGTAAAAAATGTGAAAGCATGGGTCCATAATGTCTTGTATCAATGGTTCAGGCTGGTGGTGTAATGGTGTGGGGAATATTTTCTTGCCACCCTTTGGGCCCCTTAGTACCAATTGAGCATTGTTTAAATGCCACGGCCTACCTGAGTATTGTTACTGACAATGTCAATCCCTTTATGACTACAATGTACCAATCTTCTGATGGTTACTTCCAGCAGGATAATGCACCAGGTCACAAAGCTCAAATCATCTCATCACTGGTTTCTTGAACATGACACATTGTACTCCAATGGCCTCAACAGTCACCAGATCTCAATCCAATAGAGCACCTTTGGGACAGGACCATCTTTAACATGGGGCAAACGGGGCAGCTGCACAGGGCCCAGTCATTGTTGAGGGGCCCAAAGCATCTGCCCCTTGAGCCCCTTGTCATGGGGAGCCCTGGACCAGTGGCGGGGGAGCAGCGTGAAGAGAGACCGGGAGAGAGAAAAGCTTCCTGATCACTGGAGAGGTGAGGAGCAGCAGGTGCAACATACCTGATGCCTGGATTCCTCCAACCTCCTCTCCACTCCCAGCTCCGTCAGTGGCCCGGAGGACAGGCTGATCAGGGCTCCCCGAGGACCAGCGAGAGGCACATGCAGCCAGGGAGTGCTACCCATCTGGGACAGTCCGCGGTCTATGAATCCACTAAAAGGAGCAGAGCACCTCGCCTAGAAGGACAATGGGCCCTGCCCACTACTGGCCGCCATGAATGTCCTATGGAAGGTACTGGGCGTTTTGTCTCACCCCCCCTGACCCCTCTCTCTCTCTCTCACCCCCTCTCCAACCCCTCTCTCTCTCTCACCCCCCTCTCTGACCCCTCTCTCACCCCTTCTCTTTCTATCTCACCCCCTTTCTCTGATCCCTTTCTCTCACACTCCTCTTTCTGACCCCTCTCTCTCTCATCCCCTCTGACCTCTCTCTCTCTCACCCCTGACCCCTCTCTCTCTCACCCCCTCTCTT
>BLSH010302413.1:1661138-1681426 GCA_018402905.1 Glandirana rugosa | reverse complement strand
AAAGTGTTACACACAGTTTCCAGATGTTTGCAGAACAGTAGTATGGTTTCTCCCGGTTTTAAAGTGTTACACACAGTTTCCAGATGTTTGCAGAACAGTGATATGGGTTCTCCCGGCTTATTTATACTTTTTTGACACCGTTTGAAGATGATTTTAGAACAGTTATATGGCTTCTATCATTAATTAATACTTTTCAGACACAGTTTGAAGATGGTCCACATCCACCTCCATTTTTGATTTTTTTATGTTTTAATTTTTTTAAAAATGCTTTTAGTTATTTCCCTGTCCCCATTTCTTTGTAGGGCACTTGTCCCACCCTTACCCCCATTTCCTTCCTTTTGCAGACCTCTAGGACTTTCCAGGACTTTTTTACAGCCATTTTTGTGCCTAAAAGTTCGGGTCCCCATTGATTTCAATGGGGTTCGGGGTCCGGGACAAGGTTCGGGTTCTGTCCGGACCCTAACCCGGACTTTGTCCTGAAGTTCGGCCGAACCAGCATAACCCGGACTTCCAGAAGTTCGCTCAACTCTAGTCATGTCCAACATGATGATATAACATGTATTAGGGGTGGGTCATAGAGAAGGCTTCTTTGCACAATGCTCATGTTATATATGTGTATATACAGCATGATATGTTTTTCCTTCCTAATGCATAAAAACATTTTGGAACCTTTAAAGTCCCTTGCATTGGAAATTCACAAATTATCTCTCGCATTTCATTAGTTAATAATCCCAATAAATAAACATAATTTTGCTTGGTTTATATACAAACAACTTAAAAGGGTTGACATTGTATTAATTATAAAAGTATTAATCAAAGATCTAACCGCTATTAATATTTATGAATAAATGTCAAGAGGCCATTTGCTTTACATTACAGTCAGGTACAAATTAGTATTAAGATGTTTTTATTTAGCATCTTAAGTACATTTATCAGCTTCTTAATTAAAAATGTATAGAGTCTTTCAACTCAACAAACGTGATTACCATTTTAAGAGTTTTATAATGAAGCACGTACAGTTCCAAGAAGAGCCCTCTTTTTAGTCAATACCATTAAACTAGTTGGCAATGCAATCCAACTTAATCAGCATGTAAGGTTATGATTGTAAAGGATTTATTCGGTTAGAGTTGTACAGTAAATATAGTTCACATTAAACTAAAACTCGTATGGGCAATCTTAATTACAAAGAATTTGTTGAGAATCCAATGAGAAACCCAATTCAATGAAAACAAATAAATTGCTGCGCTAACGTGGTCCTAAATTGAACCTTTGTATGTCTTCATGTCAAAATATTCCTGATTAACAGGTGAATTTAGAGAGATAGAGAAAGAGATAGCGTAAAAAAAAATGATGTTGATGTGGGCAAGGGCCTTTTCCCCACAACCTTGGTGTGGTGGTTGTGGGGGTCTGCAGGCAGGGGGTCTATTGGAATCTGAAAGCTCCCTTTAAAAATAAGAGGGAGCCTCCAAATACCACCACCTTAGTCATTTACAAAAAAGGTCCATAATACATTAAGATACACACAATTTTTCACCCCAGGCAAAGTATTTCCCCTTGTAGAAAACATGTGGCCTGGTATGCAGGGGGGGAGGGGGGTTATGCTTGTTTGTCCCTCCCTTTCCTGTCCACCCAGGCTATATTTTCGGATAAAGGTTTAGTAAGGAATTTTTTGGGGACCCAGTCCAAGGTATTTAGCAAGAGGCATGGCAGGTTTTTTGAAGTTGTACTTTTTTGTCACAATTTTTTGGAAAAAAACCCCACTTTTTTACATACTGTGGCCAGTGCAGTACAGCGATATCATATAACTGTTATGGCGGTGATCAGGAACACTGACTGGTAACAGTATGTAAAAAAAAATAATGTAAAAATACATTTTTAAAAGATTTTTTATTACATTTTTTCTTTTTTTTTTAACCTTTTTTTAAAACACACTGTGACCAGAGCAATACCGTGTTACCATAGTAAACACTTTTTTTTTTTTTTACACATTATGATTGTTTATACCAGTGCATTTCATGGCTGTAAGCAACCATTTTTACTGAATGCAACTAATTCATTCAGTGTGTTTTGTTGTGATTAGCTGTGATTGGCCACAGCTAATCACATGGTACAGATGGGCTGTGATTGGGTTGTGATTGGCTCTGTATGTACCATGTGATCAATGTCATCAATCACAACTAGCAACACAATTGTACACAATGGATGGCATGAAAGGAAGCCATCCATTTTTTACAATTGTCATGAGATCTGCTGTGGTCACAGCAATCACATGGTTCCAGCAGCAGGCCGCTACAGTAATTCCACATTGGCCTCGTGGCCACACGTGAA
Source organism: Glandirana rugosa (assembly GCA_018402905.1). Lineage (NCBI taxonomy): Eukaryota > Metazoa > Chordata > Amphibia > Anura > Ranidae > Glandirana > Glandirana rugosa. The sequence goes on along the minus strand of BLSH010302413.1, from coordinate 1,679,098 downwards.
GCGTGATACGGGAAGACATCATATTATACGTCTAGTCCTATTTGGCCATCATTTAGCTACAGGCCGGATGGGAACTGGTTAAAATCTATACCAGACCAAGGGTGGTGCTAATTTTTTTTTTTCCTATCCCCACTTTTTGTTTACATGTACCTGTCATTCTAATACTGTTGGAAGGGACCATCACAGTGTCCTAACAGAACTTTGAAGTCTTTGGGATTCACATCACCCGAGAGCTAGACACGAGACCAGTTGGCTGCACCAGAAAAGAGAACAGTGAGCAGCTTCAGACCACCATTCAGACCACAGATTTTAAAGATTTAAAGGGTTAGTTCACCTTTTCAGAAAAAATAAAAAGATGAACTAACAATGTACACCCTCCCCACTGCCCAGTCCCCACTGTAATTTCCTTACCCTTAGTGATCAGTGCCCATGCAGCCGGTGCAATAGTCCAGGGATTTGAAATCCCAACTCTTCTTTACATTCTCTCTGCAGAGCTTCTGGGACATATCAGATCTATGAGCAGGTGCTGACCAATCAGAATCACTGTTCTGGAAGCGCTGTAAAAAGAAGGTGACAGCGACTCCCAATGACCCCCAATGTGTTCCAAGCCCTCCACTGCAGCTATTCAAGCACAAATTGTGCTTTGTTAGCTGCATCCTCAGTTACACAGAAGTGACAGCTCTGAACATGGAAGTGATGTAATACACATAGCTTCCAGGTTCATTAGTTGCATGGGAAAGTGGTGAAAGGATCCCAGATCACCTCCTACTCTCAAAGTTACCACCTTTTACAGCAGTCCCAGGAGAAAAGGGAGAGCCCAGGGGACTAACATAGTTGCCGGTGGAGGGGAGGGTGAAAATGGCATCTTTGGGGCCTTGTAAAAGTAATCCGGCGGGCCCTTTGTGACTTATGATTATTTTAGAATGTTTTAACGGAGGTATCATAGGAGGAGATTTACTAAACCTGGAGTACTCTGAATCTGGTGCAACTGTGCATGGTAGCCAATTGGCTTCTAGCTTCAGCTTGTTAAATTAAAGCGGTTGTATCCCCTTAACCACTTACCAACTGGGCCCCTTTTTTACCTTTGTTGGTTACTAGCTAAAAACTGTTTTTAGAAAATTACTTAGAACCCCCAAACATTATATATATATATATATTTTTTTTTTTTTCAAACACCCTAGAGAATAAAATGGTGATCCTTGCAATACTTTTTGCCACACGGTATTTGCGCAGCGGTCTTTCAAGTGCGATTTTTTTTTGGAAAAATTTCACTTTTTTGAGTTAAAAAATAAGACAACAGTAAAGTTAGCCCATTTTTTTGTATATTGTGAAAGAGGATGTTACGCTGAGTAAATAGATACCATACATGACAGGGTTGAAAATTGCGTGCACTCGCGGAATGGCGATATAGTCCGTTATTTAAAAAGTTCCATAGGTGACGCTTTAAAAATTTTTATCGGTTACCAGGTTAGGGGTGCAGAGGTGGTCTTTTACTAGAATTACTGCTCACACTCTGGTGATCGCCGTGATACTTCACATGTGTGGTTTGAACACCGTTTTCATGCGTGGGCGCGACTTATGTATGCGTTTTCTTTGCTGCGCGAGCTCGCGGGGACAGTGGCGCTTTAAATTTTTTTTTTTTTTTTATTTATTTTTTTATTTTTAGCACTGTTCCTTTAAAAAAAAAAAAAATCTGATCACTTTTATTGCTATCGCAAGGAATGTAAACATCCCTTGTGATAGTAATATATGGTGGCAGGTACACTTTTTGGAGGGCTGGGGGGTCTAAAAGACCCCCCATCCCTCCTTTCACTTCACAGTATTCAGATCGCCAAAAACGGCAATTCTGAATACTGTCATTTTTTTAAACTTGGCGCCGTTAGCCGCCGAGTAAACCGTAAGTGACGTTGTGACATCGCTTCCGGAATTTGCCGAAGGAGACCCGATCGGAGCCGATTACGGCTTCTATCAGGTCTCCTTCTAGCTGGCGGAGGCACCGGATCGTCGCTCCGGTCTCCCGGTGGGACGGGAGGCGGGAGAAGAGCGACGGAAGGCGGCGGGAGGGGGGGTGTCCCCTCCCTGGGGTAATGACCCCTGGATAGCCGACTGCCCGCTCTAAAGAATGATACCGGGATATAGCCTACATCTGCAGGCTATGTCCCAGTAGAGCCGCTCAAAACTGACCGCCGCCTATTTACAGCGCTGGTCAGGAAGTGGTTAATAAAAAAAAAAAAAAAAGAAAACACCTGAAAGGCAAAGGCAAAATGAGCTAGTTTGCACCGCATACTAGCTTATTATGAAATACTTACCTCAGAACGAAGCTCCGACAGGTCCGCCCGGTCCCCGAAGAGGAAGCTTCCATCTTCCCTCCGTGGATCCTTCCGGCACTGTGAGTGCGCATGCGCGCAGGAGCCCGTCTTTGCGGCAGACTTTCCGGCAAGGTCAAGCGCTATGCACCGGGCCTTCGCTGGGACAGCACTGCGCATGTGCCATGACACCAGCGGCTGCTTGTAGTGGGAATATTTCCTAAACTGTACAGGTTTAGGAGATATTCATTTTACCTACAGGTAAGCCTTATTATAGACTTACCTGTAGGTAAAAGTTAAATTTTTGATGATACAACTGCTTTAAGCTTTGACAATAAAACCTGGAAGCTGATTGGTTTCTATGCAAAGCTGCACCAGATTTTGCACCATGCAATTTTAGTAAAACCCCCATAGGGTCTGCTTTATATAAGCAATTATTCACCTATACAGAGCCCAACAAACAAGAGAAAGTGAAGATGGTTTCATATTTCCTGAACTATAATGATTCTTCTGACTACTCTCAACATCCTTTGCTCTCTTGCTGAGGTTAGATAAAAATATCCATTGGCGGCACATAATTTGTTGATTGGCTTTGCTGCCCGCTCTAACCCTGCTGCCCTACAAGCACAATTATGGTAAATACAACCCTAGTTAGCAGTCTGTTACAACCACTCAAATGCTTCACAAAGCTTTATTAAATGCAACGCTGATCCTTGACATTTTCAAAATGATGTTTGTAACTGCAATCATAAATGTATGCTTTTCACAGTTTTTTGTGCTGTGTTTTTGTATAAAAAATCCATAATGTTATGAATCCAGCAGCCTGCAGTCCTTACACCCTAATTGGCTATTAGCATTTTACAGTTTCAGAATCTATTTGCTAGGCTGTAGATTCTTGAAAGGAAGCAGAAAACACTTCCACGTATACTATATATCTAAACACTCCACTGTGCATTCAGAACGTTCATTAAAGTTCATGACGTGGATATGCAGGCTTGTACTTATGACAGAAATAGCACATAGGCAACACACTATGATACGTGGAATTGTGTCTCATTATTAAAACATTTTTATTAAGGAAATCAGTTGGTAATGATTATCTGAGGTGACTTTTGCTTCTGCGCATGGAGAAATAAAGTTAGAGAGGAAGTCATCGCATTCACAGTAGACACTTGAAAACGTAGTTATCATAGACTACAGTGACCACAACCAACAGGTCTTATTTACATTACCAAATCCCTGGAGAAGGGGAGCCCCAATCCCCCAAAATGTGTTATATATATACACTGTATTATCAAACTACTGGGACACCTTTACACGCACATGAAATTTAATGGCATCCCAGTCTTAGTCAGTAGGTTCAATATTGAGTTGGCCCACCCTTTTGAAGCTATAACAGCTTCAACTCTTCTCTGAAGGCTGTCCACAAGGTATAGGAGTGTGGCTATGGGAATGTTTGACCGTTCTTCCAGAAGCACATTTGTGAGGTCAGGCACTGATGTTGGAAGAGAAGGCCTGGCTCGCAGTCTCCGCTCTAATTCACCCAAAAGGTGTTTTATCGGGTTGAGGTTAGGACTCTGTCTAAGATAGTCAATATCTTCCATCCCAAACCCGCTCATCCATGTCTTACAAGGGACGACTACAAGCACTAGATTTATTCTCCCTGGAGAAGAGCCCCTAGAGAGGAGATATGATAGCGATATACAAATACCTCAATGGTGATCCCAGCGTAGGAAGAAAACATTTCAGTCTCAGGGAGCGTAAGAGGACATGGGGCCACACAATAAGATTGGAGAAGTGGTTTAACCTTAAGCTGCGTAAGGGGTTTTTCACTATCAGGGCGTTAAGGTTGTGGAACTCTCTTCCACAATCGGTGGTATCAGTGGGGAGTATTGATATTTTTAAAAGTCTCTTGGACGTGCATCTTAGTGAACATACAGGGATATAGGAAATACTTATAGACACTGACACACATACACAGGTTGAACTGGATGGACTATTGTCTTTATTCAACCTTACCTACTATGTAACTATGTAAATTTGCGTGCGCCTGTGAAATGTCAACAAACTTCAGTATAGCCCCATACACACTATACAATTTTCTGTAGACTTTTGTCTTCAGATTTACCAAAACATTGTAGTGCAAGGGCCTGCCTAATTGCATGCAAATTGAAACTCTTAAGGTTTGACCTCATATTATATGGTTTTGGTAAACCTGAAGACAAAAGTCTACAGAAAATTGTATATTGTGCATGGGGCTTGAAGGTCATCAGTTTAGATTTATATGTCTATTTATAGGAGGTCTGGTGCTAGAAATGTTGGTCTCACTCCGGTTCGCGCAGCGATATGTAACATGTGAATCGCAATTGGCGTTTACATTTATACGTGTTTATATGTGGGGGTAGGGGGCATCAAAAAAATTTTGGGGGGGATTTAATGTGTTTGGGTGTTACTTAATTTTTTCTTACAATTAAAAAAAAAAATTTACTAAAAGACCCTGGATGCCTCCCCTGTGCTTCACGGAATGTAATGCAATGCAGATCGCATTGCAATATATTCTTTCCCGGCTATGCTAGCCAGGGACATTGATGGGCGGACTCAGAAGTAACGCCAAGCACGTCACTTTCTTGATCAGCAACAAGGAGGGGATGGGAGTGAACTTGTGCCCTCTCTGCTCTCTCCCCTCTTCCTGGTGGCACCCACTATGTTGGTCTCAAGGTGAGATTATATGTATCTGTGGAAGTGAACACAGCAGATCCTTTGCAGGAAGCAAAAATCACGTGGTGGAAGTTGCTACATTATGACCTGCGCACATTTGGAAATTTAAATGGACACTGCTAATATTATTGGACACTTTGATTCAGTTGCTTGTCAATAGAGTGTTTTATGTATACAATTCAGTTTGTTTTTCTAGGGAAGATTATTTACTGTTTGGATTCAACGTTTAATTTTTTTGACTTTTGTCAATGTTGGGTGTTTTAAAAAACAAAAACAAAATTAGCAGTATTTTCTTCAGGGATGCTTTAAAAAAGTCAGCAAGCAATAATGGATTCTCTGTGGAGGTTTTTTCTCTCTTGTATCTATTATAAATGGCTTAAAAACTGCAGAATCCAAACAGATGCGGTGCTTTAGCTTATGACATTGAGGTGTCAAGGGCAATGTATGTACGGGAGAATCAATTCAAGCCTTGCTAGGGTAAATTCACTTTAGCAGTGACTAGGAAATTTCCCTCAGGCGGTATGTGAAGAAAGGCGAGCATGACTCACCTCACACATCTCTTGTATAATATGGAATACCATTGCCTGTGATGTGTATATCAGATGTATTTTCTGCTTCTCAGGTGCTGTCGCCATTTCTGCCCTCTCTGACCTGATGATATTGTCTATTGTAAAATAAAGCAAATCTAAGAAAACGTGTCAGACAGACCAGTATCAGGACATACAATACATAAAATAAGTGCAGCGCAATTGAATTATCTAATACACTCATTCATTGGTGAAAGTTAAGTAAGGAAAATCAAAAGTCCACCGTGTATCTCAAAACAAAAAGTCTCATCAAAAGATCCACACCACTGTGTGATAAATGAGTGACCAGTGTTAATTTTGGCATCAGATTTTGATTTAGTTTTAGTCCTAGTCTTTTGACTAAAATACCATTTTAGTTCCATTTTAGTCATCTGCAATTGTTTTAGTTTTATCGTATTTTAGTCGACTAAAATCTCCAGTACATTTTAGTTGAATAAAATAATTTTAGTCAGCTAAAATTGAATGTGTTTAGCTACATTGCAATGCGTATAATATGTATACTCCTGGAGTAAAAACAATCTAATATCATGATATTATTTACATATTAAGGTTTCAACAAACTCACAGCTACAGATTTAGCCACTCTGGGCTGTCTTAAGAGGCCTATAATGCTGCACAGTGATCTGTACGGTGGTCTGAGGAGGTCTATAATGCTGCGCAGTGCCCTGGACGGTTATCTGAGGAGGCCTATAATGCTGCACAGTGCTCCGGACCAGTGGTTCTCAACCCTGTCCTAAAGTACCCCCAACATGCTATGTTTGCACGTTTTCCTATATTTTGCACAGGTGCTTTATATCAGAGTTAATGGTATTTTGATCAGAAATTCTCAAAACATGGCCTGTTGGGGGTACTTGAGGACAGGATTGAGAACCACTGCTCTGGACGGTGGTCTGAGGAGGCCTGTAATGCTGCAAAGTGCTCTGGACAATGGTCTGAGGAGGCCTGTAATGCTGCACAGTGCTGGATGGTGGGCTCAGGCCTGAGGGATGGCCTGTAATGCACAGTGCCCTGAATGCCGGAGGTCAGAGGAGGCCTGTAATGCACACAATGCTCTGGATGGACGGTGATCTGAGGGGAGACCTTAGGCCTGTAATTGTAATGTACACAATCAAAGTGGGTGTTCTCTGCTCTGGACGGTTGTGGTCGTGATTCATGAGTCGGGAGTGGGACTCTCATCGGGATTTGGGAGGCCTGCAATGTACAGTGCCCTTGATGCCGGTGGTCAGAGGAGGCCTGTAATGCACACACAGTGCTCTGGACAGACGGTGATCTGAGGGGAGGCCTCAGGCCTGTAATTGTAATGTTGTCAGGGACTGGACCGGTGTGACCAGAAATGTGTGAACTGCAACAGAGTGTACTAGACACAGGTAAAATGTAAATAATATGGTTTATTATATGATAAATGAACAACAAGAAAATGTACCTCCAATATAATGAATAGTGAAAAACAAACAGTAAATAAACCAACAGTGAACACACAATAAAAAAGCAGACTAAATCCAATAAGTACTGCAGCCCATAGGTCTGGGAGCTACTGTGCCGCCAACAGTACCCCCCCTCGAAAGAGCGACCTGTGGACACTCCAACCAGCCATAGTAGAAAGAATTCAGAACGAAAATGTCTCGCCATGGTCAACCAAAGAAGTTGAGTGCACATGCTCAGCGTCATATCCAGAGGTTGTCTTTGGAAAATAGACATATGAATGCTGCCAGCATTGCTGCAGAGGTTGAAGGGGTGGGGGGTCAGCCTGTCAGTGCTCAGACCATACGCAGCACACTGCATCAAATTGGTCTGCTTGACTGTTATCCCAGAAGGAAGCCTCTTCTAAAGATGATGTGCAAGAAAGCCAACAAACAGTTTGCTGAAGACAAGCAGACTAAGGGCATGGATTACTGGAACCATGTCCTGCGGCCTGATGAGACCAAGATCAACTTATTTGGTTCAGATGGTGTCAAGCGTGTGTGGCGGCAACCAGGGGAGGAGTACAAAGACAAGTTTGTCTAGCCTACAGTCAAGCATGGTGGTGGGAGTGTCATGGTCTGTGGCTGCATGAGTGCTGCCGGTACTGGGGAGCTAGAGTTCATTGAAGGAACCATGAATGCCAACATGTACTATGACAAACTGAAGCAGAGCATGATACCCTCCCTTCGGAGACTGGGCCGCAGGGCAGTATTCCAACATAAGGACCTCCAAGATGATCACTGCCTTGTTAAAGAAGCTGAGGGTAAAGGTGATGGACTGGCCAAGCATGTCTCCAGACCTAAACCCGTTTGAGCATTTTTTCGGGCATCCTCAAATGGAAGGTGTAGGAGCGCAAGGTCTCTAACATCCACCAGATCTGAGATGTCGCCATGGAGGAGTGGCAACCTGCGAAGCTCTGGTGAACTCCATGCCCAAGAGGATTAAGGGTTAAGGCAGTGCTGGAAAATAATGGTGGCCACACAAAATATTGACACTTTGGGCCCAATTTCGACATTTCCGATTAGGGGAGTACTCACTTTTGTTGCCAGCGGTTTAAACATTAATGACTGCGTGTTGAGTTATTTTAAGGGGACAGCAAATTTACACTGTTATACAAGCTGTACACTCACTACTTTACATTGTAGCAAAGTGTTGTCACATGAAAAGATAGAATAAAATATTTACAAAAATGTGGGGGTGTATACTGTATACAAAAATATTGGCACTTGCTCACCTCTGATCCTAAAATAGCTTGATTAGTTCTACCCAAACCGCAGATTACATTCAGAAGGGCACCGTCATTGAAAGATAGGTTGGTTTCTAGCAACTTTAGAACAGACATTTCTTTACAACCAATCCAAGACCCTAATGGCACTTTCCCTTGTGGAATATGCAACTACTGCAAATACATCAATTCTAATCCTAACCCTATTCTTCCAAATGGTCGTACTTTCTATCCTACTAGACATGTAAATTGTCAAACCCAGGGGGTCATATATATTATGACATGCCCCTGTGGGGCCTTCTATATAGGGAAAACTATTCGTGAATTTCGCAAACATATTTTTGACCATACCCATGCTGCAGAAATTGGTGATATCTTTTCTCTCATTGGTTTACATATTGCCAAGGATCACGATTACCATGCTCCAGAGCTCTGTTTTTGGGCTCTCGAGCGTGTTGACCCTGATCCTAGAGGTGGGGACTGGAACAGACTGGTTTTACAGCGAGAATCTCGCTGGATTTTCAACTTACAGGCTACCAGTCCCCTGGATTTGAACAACATTCTGAGCTATCGTCCCTTTTTAGAAGGCTTCAGCTCGGGTAAAATGGAACATTTAATGTGACATGCAACATTGTTTCCCCTCTCCATTTCTCCTTTAACCCCCACCCCTTTTTTTTTCAGCCAATTTTTCATTGGATACTTTTTTGAAATGTATGTAATTGTTTCACAATTTGGTTTTAAGACTATACTACATATAAACATGTGCATGCACCATTCTCTCTGTATGGCGCTACAGCATTGTGGGGCCCTCACTGTTGATTCTCCCCTATCTTCTCGGTAATTGCGGAGGCCCCCTCCCAGCACAGGTGGCCCCCTCCCAGAAGCCTTAGCAATCGGAGAGGGGGCGCTTTTCCTCCTCTTGCCGGACCAAACTCTTAGACCTGTCATTGGCCCGGAAGCCACTAGGTGGCGGAGAATATGGCAAGCCTATGCAGACATGATCACGTCTCTTTTTAACGTTTTTTTTTCATGCCTGGTGGCTACACCTCTGTGATGGCATCTTTGCACTTTATTTGAAGCCCTTATTTGAAGGTTCGCCAGCACCGGAAATGACGCTCTTCCAGAGCTGATGCCCGGAAATGACAAACCGCAATTCAGTAAACGATGGGGGACGCCATATGCAGCCACGCTAATAGCTTTCAGCTGCTTGGCGGAGTAAATTCTCTGCACTGATGGCTGCATCGTATATTCACTGCATGTACTAAGGCTGCCGACGCCCTCATATGTGATTGGACACATATGTGTCATTTGTTAGAAAGGGGCATATTTTTGAGATGTTGCGGAGGTTGAGGCGGCAGGATTTGGACAGTGATTGGACGTTGGGCTTAAAGGAGAGTTCAGAGCCCAGGACTACGCCTAGGACCTTGGCATGTGGGGATGGGCTGATAATTGTGCCATCGATTATGACAGAGAGATTGTTGGTAGGGACACGTGGTGGAGGAAAAATTATAACTTCGGTTTTGGATAGATTAAGTTTGAGGAAGTGGTGTGACATCAAGACTGATATATCTGTTATTAAATTAGTGATACGTGAGGGGACTGAGGGAGTCAGCTGAGGGGTAGAGTGATAGATTTGGGTGTCATCAGCATACAGATGGTCTTGGAAGCCATGGGAGGCTATCAGCTCACAAAGGGAGGTGTAGATTGAAAATCGGAGCAGCCCAAGAAAAGAACCTTGGGGGACCCCAATGGAGAAAGGAAGAGGAGAGGAGGAAGTAGAGTTGTAAGTAACGCTAAAGGTGTGATTGGATAAGCAGGAAGAGAACCAGCGAAGAGTACAGTCACGGAGGCCAGTGGCATGGAGTTTTTGGAGGAGGAGGGGGTGGTCAACTGTATCAAAGACAGCAAAAAGGTCCAAGAATAGGAGTACAGAATAGTGTCCATTAGTTTTGGGTGTTAGTAGATTGTTTGTTAGTTTTAGAAGAGCAGTTTCTGTGGTGTGTTGAGGATGAAATCCAGACTGGAGGGGATCAAGAAGTCTATTCTCAGCAAGGCAGTTGCTCAGTCAGTTGCAGATTAGATGTTCAAGGACTTTGGATAAAAAGGGGAGCAAGGAGATGGGGCGTAGTTGTTAGGATTGGTTGGGTTCAGTGAAGGCTTTTTAAGTATGGGGCTAACTAATGCATGTTTTAGAGAGTTGGGGAAGATGCCAGAAGAGAGGGAGAGATTGAAGATGTGGGTTAAAGAGTGTATAATCGAGTCAGAGGGTGAACGTAGTATTTGCGAGGGAACAGGATCCAGCGGGCAGGAGGTTAGTTTGACATTAGAAAGTAGTTTCGCAACCTCATCTAAAGTGGCGGAGTTGAATGAGGGAAGTAGTGATTATACCTGTCGGCATGAAGTGTGAAGCGTGGAAGGTATCTGAACAGCAGAGATCTCTTGACCCGCCCCCTCTGATGTGACATGACATCAAAAGGGGCAAGGTCGCTTGCTTACGTTGCCCAATGGCCCTGCCATATAAATAAACTGTCAAAGCAAAAAGTGGGCAGACGGCGGGAGCCCTCCCAACAGGGAGGAGCTGTGCGTGCCATCTGCGCACAATGCATTATGGGGCGCTCCACGGCGGTCACTGTGAATGTCCCATAATGTTATAAATTTGACGAACAGGCAAATGTAAATTTGACTCGAACCGTGGGCACATCCCTAGTCCCCCCTATCCTGACCTGCCGGGCTGCGTGCTCGGATAAGGGTCTGGTATGGATTTTGGGGGGAATTTTTCTTGGCATGGGGGTTCCCCTTAAAATCCATACCAGACTGAAGGGACTGGTACCTCTTGGGGGAACCCCACGCAAATTTTTTTTTTTTAATTTTGCGGGGGTTCCCCTTCAAGATCCTCAGGACACAAGTTCCACCGCCACCACCATCATCATGATCCGACTTCTGGTGCGACTTCTATTCAAATCAATGGCCTCCCATAGGGAAGCAATTTATTTTGAATAGAGACAGAGAAACGCTGCGGAAAGCTAGTGCGGAAAAAATGCATGGACGCCAATGCAAAACGCTGAAAAAATTTTAATGTGGCTTTTTTCCTGGCATCGGTACTAGCTTTACAGCTCCTTTTTCAGAACGAACGTGTGTATGTAGCCTAACTGTAGCTGTAACGGTTCTAGGTTCGGGTCTCTCAAAATGCGGTGCCATCTTTGGAGACCCTATGAAAGTGTGCCCTATGCCTGTGTAGTGCTGTACTCTACGCTAATACCCCACTAGTGTGTGGTAACGTTGGAAGCATTCACCGATGCAGAGACCAGGCTGGTCAGGACAGGAGGAACAATAAGTGGGGGTGTCACACCTATATCTACGTCGACTGCAGACTCAACATCTATTATGGGGTGTTCTTTGGCCTGGGGTACCACGGAGGACTTCTGGTAAGTGCCTCTCATGCAGCCGTTGTATTTGTGGACACAGAGGAGCTTTTCCAAAACACCAGTCTCCATTGGAATTTGGACTGTCGTATCTGCGTGGAGGGAGGTCAGAATGAAAACATTCCGGTTGTCCCTCCACTTCACCACAAGCAAATTATTACACTTCAAGCAGGCACTCTCCCCCTGTCTAAGTCAGGATTCTACCAGCCTTTGGGGGAAGCCCCAGTGATTAGACTGCACAGTGCCACATGTGCCAATTCTATGGTTTAAAAAGATGACTAAAAAGTGACATAATAGTAATAATTGTCCATGTACAAGTGGTACCCCTTTCTTAATAAGGGTGACACCAAGTCCCAAACAATCTTGCCCATGCTCCCTATGTAGTCTGGGCAGTCCGGGGGCTCCACATGACTGTCTTTTCCCTCATAAACCATAAAACTATATGTATAGCCTGTGGTCCTGTCACAGAGCTTATACATCTTGACCCGCTTGCTGTGGAGAAACTGTTTGAAAGCAAGACAGCCAGAAAATGTAATCGGGGACTCGTCTACACAGACAGCTTGATTGGGAGTAAACAAGGCTGCGAATTGTTGGTTGAAGTGGTTTATGAGGGGCCGAAATTTGTGCAGCTGATCATATCTAGGGTCATTGTCATTGAAATGCATGAACCACAAGATCTGCTCATATCGCATCCTGGCTATGGAAGCAGAGAACACGGGCATATGATGAATTGGGTCAGTGGACCAATATGACTGCAACTGCAGTGCTGGTTTGTCTATAACCACAGTGTACTAGACAGCTGATGCTTGCCAATTCACCAGAAGAATGGGCGGCACTAGTCCTGGCTCTCTGCTCCATATGAGAGCCCTGCGGTTCTTGCATCTCAGCAACAGCAAAATGGTATTGGGTACGCCTGACCTTAGCAGGGACCACTACTCCGTCGTCAGAGCTATCTGACATGATGCCACTGCTGTCTACAGGTTCGTATTCTGAGCCTGAATCTGACAATGGAGTTTCCCCATCGCTCTCATCTGTCGTGCTCAGCAACGTGTAAGTCTCTTCACTAGTGTACCTCGGATTTGACATTTTGGCCTCTAAATTTATTGATATACTAGTGTGGCTCACAGGCAAAAGAGCGCACCTGATTTTCAGAGCCTGCTTCAATTGCTACCAAAATAACTGTTAGCATTCACAGGGATCGGGCGTGACTCTGCGAAAGCTGCAGATATGTGTATTGTGTTTTGTAAGTGTCAGTTGTCTATTTGATAATTCACTTGGGTGGGCTGGGCTGGGCGGAGGGGCTAGACGCAGGTGTCAGCAGGTATCTGGGCTCATCCTGCTAACGCCGCGTTTTTAGGAACACTAATGTACTGGAGACACTAGTATAGATCTGATCAGATCACAGATATTGATCCTATACTAGTAACAGACCTATCTGGTGTGTGTGTGTGCGTGTTAGAGTGCCTGACTAATCTGACCCTGCCTGGTATTTACGCTGACCCTTTATTAGGTATATATGGTTGGTACCCTAACAAAATAATAATAATAATAAAAAAAAAAATAATAATAAAAAACTAACCTAACTAACTAGCGTCACCTATGACACTAATACAGTGATCACTGGTGACAGGAGGCGATCAAGGGGTTAAAACCTTTATTAGGGGGTTAATGGGGGGTATCTATACTTACCTGGGCCTACTACAACCTTCCACTAACTACCCTAAGGCGATTTAGTGTCACAAGTGGCACTAGTGCAGTGATCAGTGAAAAATCTGAACACTACACAGTGACACAGTGGCAGGGGGTAAAAGGGTTAACTGGGGGGTGATCAGGGGGTTAAAACCTTTATAAGGTATATACGAGGGGTACCCTAATGAAATAAAAAAACTAACCTAACTAACTGGCGTCACCTGTGACACTAATACAGTGATCACTGGTGACAGGGCGATCAAGGGGTTAAAACCTTTATTATTAGGGGGTTAATGGTGGCATCTGGGCCTACTACTAGCTACCCTAAGGTGATTTGGTGTCACAAGTGACACAAGTACAGTGATCAGTGAAAAATCAGATCACTGCACTAAGTGACACAGTAATGGTAATGACTAAGCTCGGAGACACCGAGTGAAACGCGTCTACCCACTTGTACCTACCTGTACATGCCATATTTTGGAATAAACTGCAAGCTGAAAAATATTCGTGGAGTGCACCACACAGTCTGATCTGGAATATACAATTTTTTATTATTGTTCCTATGCAACCTCACTAGCACATCATTTACTGGCACTGTCACAGCCAGCAGTTCATCCACGCCAACCTCACGCGAGCTGTTGGGCTCCTCCCTGATCCCGGGACTGCGATGTGTGACAGCGTTTGCCCGCCCCACCCCCTTCCGGGATGGAAAGTCACATCTTTACCTTAGTTTTACTTTTGGTTCCCTGGTGGATGGTCCTATACCACTCTACGCTCATTTGGATATATGGGATGTATCTTGTTTACTTACCTACTCTCATGCACTTTATTTTGTTCAGACTCAAGCTGTTTCTCGATATATATCCTGTCCCTGCATGGATGATACGAGTTATCTGGCGGGTTCCTTGGCCAGTCCCTTTGATTGGGATGCTTTTTCCTGCGTCAGCCCCGGGACAGATGCACATGGACGCCCCTACACCCCCTCAACCTTGACGTTGGTATGTTTTTTCTTTTGAGCTGAGATGTGACTATAGGGACCGCCTGCTTACCTCAGGCTTTAGATACTATGGATTTATATATCTTATTCTATACATTTTTTTCTATTTTTTTTTTTTTTTTTTACTCATTCATAGACACCTCTTGCACGCAACTCCTGATGAGTGGACCAGCTCCACGAAACGCATCGAGTTTCATTAGACGGCAAGAGATACTGATCAACTATTTTATCAATTTTTGCTATGCCACCATGCATTGAATAATAATTTTATGTATTAGGAATAAGTACCTTTACTTCATTTATACTTACCCAATTATGTGTCTCCTATTCATGTATCAGCATCATATGTGTTAGCCTTGTATGAATTAATCTTTATTTACATTGTGACTTCCATGATCTTGTTGTGCCTATTTCTCTCTTTTAGAAATAAATACTTATACACTTATATATAACTATGTGTACTCTCATGACAAGCCTCATTCAAAGTCCCAGGACCGCTTTTTTTGTTCTTTGATTACCTGTCTTGTATATACGTGAGTAGTGGTGGCGAGCCGTGGCAGGCACCGCGGATTCGTGTCAGGTGTACACCCTGACCTGGAGCTGTGTATCTTTCCTTCATAGACTAAGTGACACAGTGACAGGAGTGAAGGGGTTAACTGGGGGGGGGAGGGGGCAATCAGGGGGTGATCAAGGGGTTAATTGTGTGCCTAATGTGTGCTGGTGTGAGTGTAGTGTTGTGCAATTCATGTTTAGATGCTCTCTCCCTTGCTAGAACCAAAAAGAGCTCCAGTAGGGGAGATTGCATCACTTCCTCTGCCTGTGTTTACATTACACAGGCAGAGAAGATATTTCATTCGCCAGGACCAGTTCTGAAGCGGATCTGAACGCTGCGGGCATGGCAGGAGCGCGCGCTCCCTTCCCGCGGATGCGAGTGCCGTCAGGTGATGGAGATTTGCGCAGCAGAGCCATGTTGCTGCCGTCAACTGGTTAAAGAAAATATAAATAAGCAAGATGAACACAAACTTTTTATTTTCCCTTAAGAAGTATCATTGCTTTCCTACACTTGAAAATTGCATACTGAGGTGAGAAGAAATAAACGGGAATAAAGATAAGACAGCTGAGTTTATACAAGCTCTTCTCCAGTCTATCCTTGCAGCTGCTCCTCTTAAATGCTATCTTCATTGGAAATCACAGGAGTTCAGATGTTCCCCCTAATAACTGTTTTTAAGTTGTTATCTTGAAAAATAATAACAGGATATCCAAAACCAAAGAACCTCTATAACAATGTTCTTCTCGTGGATCACATCTTCCATCAGTTCAGGTCCCTTGCTAGGTGAATATTTAGGTTTTGTTTTGCTGGGTCTGGTGATTTAAAGGGGTTTCCCACTTTGGCATTATGCACACCCACTTTTAAGGGACTTTGACTTTTTTGTGCCTCTAAATGCCTCTCCATGTTAGCCTATGAGGTTGGTTTACTAAAAAAGAAAAAAGACTCTGCACTTTGCAAGTGCAGTTGCTCCGGAGATTAGTAAATGAGCAGAAGCTGTTCTAACTTCCATCATCCAATCATGTGCAAGCAAAAATGTGGTTCTTTTTATTTTACTTGCATGTGATTGGGTACTCTTTGCAAAGTGAAGCCTTACCTCATTTACTAAGCGCCTGAGAAACTGCACTTGCAAAGGGCAACTGTGCTTTGCAAAGGGCAAAGTGCACAGTCTATTTGCCTTTAGTAAATCAACCCTTATGTGTCCATGCACACATAGACTTTTATAGGTATTTAGTGGCAGAAGAAAAAAAAAATCACTTGCATTCAGAAGAGGAGCTTTTGGGTGGAAAAAAAGCTAAACACGCATAAACGGCCTATAATGCTAGATGCTCTTAGGAGCATTTGTACATTAATGCATTCTAATGGCATTCTAAATTAATATTCTGGCCAATAGAATGCATAAATGGCAAACACACAGACACGCATAAAGGCACAAGGCCTTTTAGTAAAATAGAGAAGATTTCTTAGAAGGGGGCAGATGCCCTGTTATCCTTTCCTTCCTTTCAGACTTCTAGAAATGCATTATATTAAAGTGTCATTAATCAAAAACTGTCAATACATGCTATATTGCATTATGTTCATACTTGTTCATCCACTAGAGCATTTGTTTACAGTTGACTGCAAAAATCCCAGATGATTCTGCCGTTCACTGACCCTCTTTCCTTGTCTGTGTCTCTGCTGCACCTTGAGATTGTGAAGACCAGGTGTTGAAATTTACTGAGCATGCTCCAGTTTCAGTTCCCTTTTCAGCTGTTCATTTACTCCTTTTCCTTATGTGCAACCCACATGACTATAGATTCACACATGTGGGCATATACACAGTTGTTAATGACACTCCCCCTCCCTCTCTCCTCCTCCTCATATTGCTATTCTGTATAGGGGTGGGATAAAGGATTATGATTGATGGAGGCTTCACCTCCTTGTTAGTCCTACCACATACACACCATAGACACAGGTTCGGGAAGGGTGACACAGCCTGTGATCAGCAGAACCTCCTCCAGATCTCTTGACAGTGTGAACAAAGTGAAAGCTATTGTCAGTCAACCTACACTCCACCTACACCATGTTATTGAAAAAAAATAGTAATTAGCATTTGCTTTGAAATATAGATTTGTATGCATCTTTAAAACACTTTGTTGCTATTATTTTTTATTATAATTTTCTTATCTGAAATCCTTTTTTTTTAATGTCATGTGATCAGCACAGCACCAATCAATGCTGTGCAGACACAGATTCATACATCAGAGCAGAGTACTAGAAACTGCTACCTCAGAAATTTCCCTGAATACAGGAAAGACCTGGGGAGCCTCATGTGACCTCTGAACAGCAATGATTGGTTAAGGTAAATTAAAAGCAGTGGCATGATCTTTATACATAAATAGAAGGGATGACGGCACATGACCACTTCCCGACCTCCCCATAGCAGGTTTACTGTTACAGGTCGGCCATTCTGTGCAGAATCACATATACAGGGAGTGCAGAATTATTAGGCAAGTTGTATTTTTGAGGAATAATTTTATTATTGAACAACAACCATGTTCTCAATGATTCCAAAAATAATTACTCAAAAACCTTAGTAACTCTTGTACCAACAACAAGTTATTATTTTAATAAGGAGTTTTTATGTTGAACGGATTATTAAGACGTGAGGGACATATACACTAAGACGTGTCTTACCGGCTGGACATTGTCATTTGGACGATACCCCTCCAGCCCTTCACCAGTACACGGCAGTAGGGAAGATAAATACATATTTCTAGTACGGTGACGAAAATTAAATGGAATTGGTTAGTAACGACAAGTCTCCAGTGTACTCCGAGGGGTCCAGAAAGGACATAAGTCCCTTTAAAGACTCCAT
Source organism: Glandirana rugosa (assembly GCA_018402905.1). Taxonomy (NCBI): domain Eukaryota; kingdom Metazoa; phylum Chordata; class Amphibia; order Anura; family Ranidae; genus Glandirana; species Glandirana rugosa. Next base: position 1,661,289 of record BLSH010302413.1, on the reverse strand, counting down.
CGTCAAAGATCATGAGACGAGACTACATACTTAGACACAGACGTGTCGTAACTAACCACGACACGACTAGTGTACTGTAATTTTTTTTTCCTAAAGTCTATTCTTTTAATATTATTTTTTATTATCGTTGTTTCACAAAATTTCTACGTAT
>BLSH010302413.1:1620395-1632326 GCA_018402905.1 Glandirana rugosa | reverse complement strand
CATGTGTGCCAGGCTGCCTAGAGGCAAAGACAAGCTGTCCTCTGTGGGAGGTATATCATCTGTGTCCTCTGTGTCCCCCCAGCCACGCTCCAGTGATGCCCAGAGCTGCATTGGGTGCCACCCTGCTGCGATTCCTCCTCCTCCTCCTCATCTTCCTTGTCCTCCTCGTCCTCCAGAACTGTGCCCTGGCTTGAATATTTTTGACCTGGCCTATGCTGGTGCAGGAACCCACCCTCCGAGCCACTTGCGAATGACTGGCCTGATAACCGTGGAAATGACCCCTCTTCCTCCTCCTCATCCTCCTGTGCCACATCCTCTTCCATCATGGCCTGAAGTGTTTTTTCAAGGAGACATAGAAGTGGGATAGTAACGCTGAGAACAGCATCATCGGCACTGGCCATGTTGGTGGAGTACTCAAAACACCGCAATGCGGTACACAGGTCTCGCATGGAGGCCCACTCGTTGGTGGTGAAGTGTTGCTGTTCCACAGAGCGACTGACCCGTGCATGCTGCAGCTGAAACTCCACTATTGCCTGCTGTTGCTCGCACAGTCTCTCACAGCATGTGCAAGGTGGAGTTCCACCTTGTGGGCACGTCGCATATGAAGCGGTGAGCGGGAAGGCCGAAGTTCCGCTGCAACGCAGACAGGCGAGCAGTAGCAGGGTGAGAACGCTGAAAGTGCCCACAGACGGCCCGCACTTTATGCAGCAGCTCTGACATATCCGGGTAGTTTTTTAGAAAATTCTGTACCACCAAATTCAGCACATGCGCCAGGCAAGGGATGTGCGTCAAACCGGCTCGGCCCAGAGCTGCTACGAGATTTCGGCCATTGTCGCACACCATCAGGCCGGGCTTGAGGCTCAGTGGCAACAACCACTCATTGGTCTGTTGTTCAATGCTGTCCACAGCTCCTGCGCAGTGTGGGGTTTATCCCCCAAACATATCAGTTTTAAAACAGCCTGCTGTTGTTTCCCCCTGGATGTGCTGATTTTGGTGGTGAAGGTGTTACGCTGAGCGGATGAGTAGGTGGTCGAGGAGGAGGAAGCACAGTAGGAGGAGGAGACAACAGGAGGCAAAGAGAAATGCCCTGCAATCCTCGGTGGTGGGAGGATATGCGCCAAATGGCTAGCCGGCTCAGGCCCACCCGCCACTACATTTGCCCAGTGTGCAGTTAGCAAGATATAGCGTCTCTGCCCGTGCTTACTGGTCCATGTATCAGTGGACCTTGCCACAGACGGCATTGCGCAGTGCACACTTGATCTTGTCCCCGACTTGTTTGTGCAGGGAAGGGATGGCTCGCCTGGAAAAGTAGTGGCGGCTGGGAACCACGTACTGTGGGACAGCCACTGCCATCAGGTTTTTGAAACTGTCCGTGTCCACCAGACGGAATGACAGCATTTCAAAGGCTAGGAATTTTGAAATGCTGGCATTCAGGGCCAGGGATCGCGGGTGGGTAGGGGGTACTTCCTCTTTCTCTCCAGTGTTTGGGAGATGGAGAGCTGTAAGCTTCCATGGGACCATGTGGAAATGCTTGGGGACGGTGGCGTACATGGTGATGTTGCGGTCATATCGTCTGTTTGCTGGGTGGCAGGTGACACTGTCACTGTAGAGGTGGAGGAAGAGGCCGAGGCAACAGCAGAAGAGGAAGCAGGAGGAGGCCGAGACCTTTCTTGAAATTTTGAGGTAATTATTCCAATGCAGCTTGTGCCTTGAATTTAGATGCCTGGTCATGGGGGTTGTACTCAGGTTGAGAACATTTATGCCCCGGCTCAGGCTATCATTGCACAGCTTGCAAACCACTCTTGTCTTGTCGTCAGCACATTGTCTGAAGAACTGCCACGCGGGGGAACGCCTTTGAGCTGCCTTTGGTGTGCTAGGTCCCTGGGTGCGGTGGGTAGTAGCAGGCATACTGTCTAGGGGACGCTCGCTCCGCTTTTGCAACCTGCTTCCTCTTTTGCTGTGCTGGTGCCTCTGTGCGACCACCACCTCTTCCTCCAAACTCCATACGTCACTCGCATGGCCCTCATTCCATGTGGGGTCTAGGACCTCATCATCCTCCACATCATCTTCCACCCACCCTTCACCACTGCCCTCCTTGTCAGTCTGCACACTGAGGCAAGCTGCAGCAGTTGGCACCTGTGTTTCAACATCATCAGAAATGTGCTGCGCTGGTGTTTCCATGTCCTCATCCTGCAACAGAAGTGGTTGGGCATCGGTGCACTCAATGTCTTCCACTTCTGGGGCAGCGCTATGTGGATGGCCCACGGAAAGCACACCAGGAGAGTCATCAAAAAGCATAAAAGTCTCTTGCAGGACTTGGGGCTCAGACTGCTTGGCTAATTTACAAGGGGCTGAGGTGAAAGACAGATGGCCATGGGTTCAGGTGCCAACTCTGAGCTTTCATCAAGGGACCGGGAGGGAGAAAATGTGAAGGAACTGGAGGCATTGTCAGCCGCCCAATCTACTATCTCCTGTACTTGTTCTGGCCTCACCAATCGTTGAGGGGCATTCGGGCCTACCATATACTGGTGAAGGTTCTGTTGGCTACCTGAGGAAGGTGTTTCCCTTGTGCGTGTAGCTGGCACACCTCGACCACGTCCTCTCCTTCCAACAGGAGGTTCACCAACACCACCAACACCAGCAGCACCAGTATCACCAGCAGCACCATGACCACGTTCCTCATTTGGCCCCCAAATGTACTATGTAGCCCTATGTAAGTATTTATTAATACCAATACCTTTTTTTTGGAAAACACCAACGTAACCGGACTTTTTATTTTGGCGCAAGAAATGCACTGCTCACACCAACAGCTGGAAGCTCTCCCTTTAGAACTAGGAGATGATTTTTGAACAATAATGTGTTACTTACAGCAACAGCTGGAAGCTCTCCCTTTAGAACTAGGAGATGGTTTTTGAACAATAATGTGTCACTTACAGCAACGGCTGTAACCTGGCCCTATAGGAGTAGGCAATGATTTTTGAACAATAATCTGTCCCTCTAAGCAGAAGCCTCTACCTAGTGCAGTCAGATTCTTGTGTAATGCAGGGTTTGATCTGCAATCTGTCACTCAAAGCAGCGGTATGTGAAATCTCAAATTACTCCCACAATCTGATCTTTGTGTACGATCGTAATGATCGTTGTGTTAGGCAGGGTTTGATCTGCAATCTGTCACTCAAAGCAGCAGTATGTGAAATCTCAAATTACTCCAACAATCTGATCGTTGTGCCCGATCATAGCGATCTTTGTGTTATGCAGAGTTTGATCTGCAATCTGCAATCTGTCACTCAAAGCAGCAGTATGTGAAATCTCAAATTTATGCAATCTGTCCCTCAGAGCAACAGCAGTAGCAATCTCAGGATGCAGGATCAGATGTTAAAATGTCTGCAATCTGTCCCTCACAAAAACCCCGGCAGCATCCTCTCCCTACACTAACCCAAGAGCATGTGACATGCAGCACTGTGACGCCAGCTTATAAAGAGGCTGGGTCACATGATGCACTGGCCAATCACAGCCATGCCATATGTAGGCATGGCTGTGATGGCTTCTAAGGGCAAACCAGTGAAATGCTTGTTGATTGGCTGCCCTTCAGCTATTCAACATGCGTGATCAACTACCAGAACCCAGAACCCGAACCCGAACGTTTTTTGAAATGTCCGTGTTCGGGTCCGGGTCCCAGACACCCGAAAGTTCGCTACGGACCCGAACGTTACAGTCCGGGTTCACTCAACACTAGTCCTGACCAATCCCCAACTTGGATTGGCAGGGGGTGGGCCTTCTGAAATACTCAGGGTCAGCTCAGCTGGGGAGGAGTTGTTTGGGTGGAAGCTGGAGATGGAGTGTTAGGCTGTCGGTGACCTTGCAGGGAGCTCCCCAGTCTGGGGGGGTGATCTTGGGCCTGGGCTCGGGTGCAGACAGGACCTTCTCAGGACACACAGAGATGCTTGCTAATTGACATTTTTTTTCCTAATAGAAAATGTTGTTGCTTTCTATTCTACTATTCATTTGATCTTTAGGTGGAGTTGCGTTTTGGGGAAAAAAATGTAAGAAATCTAAGTTATTCATAAGTTTAGGCCAATATGTATTCTGCTACATATTTTTGGTAAAAAAAAATTCCAATAAACATATATTGATTGGTTTACGCAAACGTTAGTGTCTACAAACTGGTATATATACTGGAATTTGTATTTATTTATTTATTCTTATACTACTAAAGATGGCGATCAGCGACTTATAGCACAAATGCGATATTGCGGCAGGCAATCTGACACTAACTGACTCTTGGTAGGGATCAGTGACACTAATACCGTGATCAGTGCTAAAAATATGCGCTGTCACTGTACTAATGACACTTGCTGCAAATGGGTTAATATCTTATATAATACTAGGGCGATCAAAGGGGTAAATGTGTGCCTAACCAGTGGTTGTGTGTTTACTGCATGGTGCTTTCACTAAGGTATGTGCTGGTTTTTATTCCCTGCTTTGCAAGGAAACAAAAACCGTCACATCCTCACTGACAGGACAGAACTCTGCATTGTTTACATATGCACAGCTCTGTCCTGTGTTTCTCCTCGCTGATCAGCGACCGACACCCGCTGATCAGCTTGTGTTGTGTCTAATTACAGCACCGCCAGCACGCTGTCCATGCACTCACTCTATCTGCAAGTCCAGATCACATTCTAGGTTTGTGATCCGGCATAGGAAAGCCACTTTGCCATCATATAACGACGCTATGCGGTCAGCTAATGGTTAAAGGTAATTTTATTTTTAAAATAACAAACATTTTTTAAAGGAATGATTTTGCACAGAGCAGCCTCGATCCTACTCCTCTCCGGTCCCCTGCTGGTGCCCTTGGTCTCTCCCTCCTGGAGGCACCCAAGCAGGCTCGCTCCCAGGCAGCTGCTTTGCTTGTCTATTCACACACAGAGTCCTGGCTTGGCCCCGCCCCCTCTCTCTCCTCATTGGCTCCCTAGCTGTGATTGACAGCAGTGGGAGCAATGACTCCCACTGTTGTCTCAGCCAATGAGGAGGGAAAGTTCCCGAAGAGCTGAGGCTCTGATGCACATTGCTGGATCACGAAGGGCCTCAAGTAAGTATAAGGGGGGCTGCTGCACACAGAAGGTTTTTTTTACCATATAATGCAGGAAGGTAAATAAATCATCTGCCTTTAGAAACACTTTAAGAAACAATAGGCTCTAGATTCTTAGTATAGCCAAACACATGAAACAGCCTACATTCCCTTTAATCTGGCAATGGGCCTGTTAGTCTAGCAATCTACCTACAGTACAAGCTGTACCATTTATAAGAAGTAATTCTGATTGCTGTTCCACTCTTTTGTATCCGATACCTTAAAAGTCTTCCAGATCCATGATTATGGCTTAGTCAAATGTCAAAGGAAATCATCTGCTAAAATGTCTATTCAGTTACTTTCTTTTGTAGCCAGCTACCTGTCATTTTTATTCTTTTGGGTTTGAAATTTATCCCTTTTTTCATAGATATCTAAATATACATAAACAACATTTCAATTGAAGAGAACGTGCTAAAAGCGGCTATTTGGAATTGTAATTCAGTCAGTATTTGCAAAGGAAAATGGCTGTACTTGCTCATGGCTAAGCTTCTTTATTATCGTAAATTCTATAACATGAAATTGCATTTCTTGTACTGACAGCATTGTGATGGCAATTTCTTTTTCTACAGATAGTTTCTCTCTGAGGCAAAATCTTAGCTTGAAAGACTGCGGTGAAAGTACTGTAAGCATATAGAGTGTGATACATTTAGGGTCAATAAGATATCAAGTTTTTCATATCAAGTATTGGGGGTTAGATTTAGGATTAAAGTTGAGGGATGCTTAGATTAGGCTTGGTTTTAGGCTTGGCTTAAGGGTTAAAGTGTCACTAAACCCACATCATAAAACACTATCAATAAATGGTGTATTACATGCTACTCCTATTAATTCAGTCTCTATGGGATTCGTTTTCTGTATTCTGCAAAAAACCTGGTTGATCCTGCTGTTACCCCCCCCCCCCCCCCATTCTGTCCATGTCCCCAATTCAGCTAGGGATTTTGCAGCTGTGATAGCAACTCTGTGCATGCTCAGTTTTCAGTGAATTTCTATGCTGAGCATTTCTTCCCCATCACATCTGAGCAGTCCATATGACTATAGAGTCACACATGTGTGCATATACACAGTGGAAAATGACAACCCACTCCCTCTCTCCTCCTCCATGTCCACTAACCAGCCAAACACAATGGGGCAGGATATTACAGGTAGATTAATGGAGGCATCGCCTCCCTCTTATTCTAAGACACAGGGTGGAGGGGCATGACACAGCCTGTGACTGGCAGAAATCTGCCCACACTGTGTTATTTCCACAAAATAATAAAAATTTGATTTCAAATATATATTTGTATGCCAATTTAAAATAGTTTAATATTATTTCAGTTTGATTATTAGTTTGATATTATTTATTTATTTTTACTCTATACTCTAAAGGCTGTCTTTTTTTTTTGGGCATGTGATCAGCAGTAGAGGACTAGAAGCTCCTCCTGTTTATGTTTCCCTGCAGACAAGCTGGGAAAGACCCAGTTTAAGTGACAGATGTATATTGCTTAGGAAAAGGGTACTTAAATGGGTTATTTTTTAATTGAAATAATTACAGCGCCATCATCCACATACAGAAATCGAAGGGACCATGTAAATTAACCACTTGCCGACCGCCAACCGCAGGTTGACGGCGACAAAGTGGTGCAATTTCGCAAATCGCCGTCATGTGACGGCGGCTGCGAGATCGCGCTCACTGTGTTCGGGGAGGGCCAGGGAGCGGGTGCGGCGAAAGAACGGAGGTCCGTGTAAGTAAACACGGACCTCCGTTCTGTGAAGGGGGAAGGGCTGTGAACACAGCCTTCCTCTACACAGAAGCTGTGATCACTTCCCTTCCCCTGCTAGGGCAGTCCCCCCACAGTTAGAACACGCCCAGGGAACACTGTTAACCCTTAGAGCGCCCCCTGCAGGTTAACCCCTTCACTGCCAATGGCATTTACACAGTAATCAGTGCATTTTTATAGCACTGATCGCTGTATAAATGCCAATGGTCCCAAAAAGTGTCAAAATGGTCCGACATGTCTGCCCCAATATCGCAGTACCGCTAAAAATCGCAGATCGCCGCCATTACTAAGAAAAAAAAAATAAAAACCCCAAAAATGAATTCTCATCATTCGTAAACGCGGCCACTTTTGCGCAAACCAATCAATAAACGCGATTGCAATTTTTTTTATCGCAAATATGAGGAAGAATATAAATCGGCCAAAAATGGTGAAAAAAATGTGTTTTTATATTTTTTTTTGGATTTGTATTTTAGCAAAAAGTAAGAAATTTGGGTTTTTTTGCAAAATTGTCGCTCTTCTTTTGTTTATAGCGGCGATCAGAAATGACGCAGCGATGATCAAATACCACCAAAAAAAAGCTCTGTTTGTGGGAAAAAAAGGACGCAAATTTAGTTTGGGTACAACGTCGCACAACCGCGCAATTGTCAGTTAAAGCGACGCAGCGCCGAATCGCAAAAAGGCTCTGGTCCTAAAGTGGGAAATCCTTCCTGGGCTGAAGTGGTTAAACAGTGTGTGTTTGCATTTAAGTTTAACCACTTGCTTACTGGACACTTTTACCCCCTTCCTGCTCAGGCCAAGTTTCAGCTTTCATCACTCTCACACTTTGAGAGACAATTGCGCACTCATGCTACACTGTACCAAAACACATTTTTATCATTTTTTTCACACAAATAGAGCTTTCTTTTGGTGGCATTTATTCATGACTCGGTTTTTTTTTTTTTTTTTGATAAATAAACAAATAAAGACCGAACATTTTGAAAAAATATAACTTTTTCATAGTTTGTTATAAAGTTTTGCAAACAGGTATTTTTTCTCTTTCACTGATGTGCGCTGATTAGGCTGCACTGATGAGGCAGCACTGATAGGTGGGACTGATGGGCACTGATAGGCATCACCAATGGGCACTGATTGGCAGCACTGGTCGGCAATGATAGGTGGCACTGATAGGTGGCACTGATGGGCGGCACTGATAGGTGGCACTGATGGGCACTGATTGGCAGCACTGGTGGGCACAGGCTGGCAGCACTGGTGGGCACAGTTTGGAAGCACTGGTGGGCACTGTAGGGACTGCACTGATAACCAGGACACTGATAGTCCATGCTATACAGTGCCATGATAATCAGTGTACATGTCCCTTTTACATAGGCTGGCTATCAGCTCACTTCTCTTCATGCTGTCAGCATGAGGAAAGGAGTGTCGATAATCAACTTTCTGTTTACCTCCGTGATCAGCAGATAGGAGCTGATTGCTTCTTTAGCTCAATTTGTGATCAGCAGTGTCTGGAGGCGATCACAGGAGGCCATCATATGATGGCCTCCCAGAACTGGACAGCGTGCTGTAGCAGTCAGTTCTTCCTCTGTCTGAAATACCTGGTAATTCTGCCAGTCCCTCTGCTTTCCTAATTTAAACTAGCCCCACCAGTCCCAGTGTGGTCAGTTTTCAGGCTGTGCTCCCAGCCTGTCTTCCAATGGTCAAGAATTTTGCTGACATCATACCTCCCAATTTTTTGAGATGGGATGCCTACATACTTTTGCTATTAGCAAAAGTATGCACCATGGTGTAGTGGATAGCACCTTTGCCTAGCAGTAAAAGGGTTGCTGGTTCGAATCCCAACCACGACATTACCTGCCTGGAGTTTGCATGTTCTCCCTGTGCCTGCATGGGTTTCCTCCGGGTACTCCGGTTTCCTCCCACACTTCAAAGAACATGCTGGTAGGTAAATTGGCTCCTGTCTAAATTGGCCCTAGTATATTAATGAATGTGAGTTAGGGACCTTAGATTGTAAGCTCCTTGAGGGTAGGGACTGATGTGAATGTACAATCTATATGTAAAGCGCTGCGTAAATTGACAGCCCTATATAAGTACCTTAAATAATAATAATAATAAGTATGTAGGCATAGGAAACACCCCCTGCCATGCCCCCTTAAGAGAATTATAAAAAAAAATGTTAGTTAAAACCTACTTTTTTCACCACTGCTATTCCTTTATACTAGCTTCTGAAATTTACAAATGTAGCAATTAAGAATTTGTATAAAGTTTTAGCACTGGGAAACAGTGTGGATGCGTCCCGCGAATCGCCATAAATAAGCGGTGATTTGCGGGTGGCCGATAGGGGGCAAGCTCCGTACACCTGAGGAGTGTGCCCGCGGCTTGGGCGGACCCAATGTCCGCCGGCGAGCCGCGATGAGCGGCCACAGCAAAAGAACGGGGAACCGCCGATGTAAACACGGCGGTTCCCAGCTCTGTTAGTGGGGGCATAGGAGATCTACTGATCCCTGTCACTGGGATCAGTTAGATCTCTTATGCCTATAACAGCCCAGCCACCACACAGTAAGAACACACCCAGGGAACACAGTTAACCCCTAGATCTCCCTCTACAGGTTAACCCCTTCAATGCCAATGACATTTATACAGTAATCAGTGGATGTTTAAATTTCTGATTGCTGTATAAATGTCATTGGTCCCAAAAAAGTGTCAAAATGGTCCGACATGTCCGCCCCAATATCGCAGTACCGCTAAAAATCGCAGATCACCGCCATTACTAGTAAAAAATAAAAAATAAATAAAAACCCCAGAAATTAATTCTCATCGCAGCCACTTTTGCGCAAACCAATCAATAAACAATTTTTTTTTTTTTTACCAAGAATATAAATCAGCCAAACCCAATGAAAAAAAAAATGTTTATATTCTTTTTGGATTTGTACTTTAGCGAAAAAGGAAGGAAAACAGTTTTTTTTGCAAAATTGTTGCTCTTCTTTTGTTTATAGCGGTGATCAGAAATGACGCAGAGGCGATCAAATACCACCAAAAGAAAGCTCTATTTGTAGGGAAAAAAGGACTCAAATTTCGTTTGAGTACAACGTCGTACGACCGGGCAATTGTCAGCTAAATCGACGCAGTGCCGAATCGCAAAAAGTGCTCTGGTCCTAACCTGTGAAATCCTTCCGGGGCTGAAGTGGTTAAATGATAAGTAGTGCATTTTATGTACAACTATATAGATCAGACCAGAATAAGGTACAAATGAGGACTAAAGAGGATCAGAGGGAATTTGTTCCAAATCAGACACTTGGGTATTTTTTGTACTTATCAAACATATAAATCTTACATTTAACGGACCAAAAGGGAGCAAATGATAGAAGTTCATTGGTAGGGTTTTTATATACACTTTAAGTTGTTAAGTAGCTCTGTAAAGTTCTGAAAACATCTGGTCTAGAAAAATACTTGGAAAAAAGTAAAAAAAAAAATCCATTCCAATCAATTATTTTACAGCTGATTCCTGCAAAAAGATCATCAAAAACATGTATGTAGTAGGGTTAAAATACATGTTGCTATAGTAGGAAGATCTATAAGAATCCTGCAATTAGGATAATGAATTTATTTTACAATAAGCACTAACCACACATCTCTATATTATATAAGGCTACACCGTGTTCTCATCCTCACAAAGTTAGCTAATGTATTTAGAGAACTTTTACCGTATTTCTGTTTATTGCCTTGGATCTCCTGAGCCTGGATGAGTCAGACACCGAGTACTGTGGGTAATAAAGACCTAGAAGTGAGAATAATGAACAACATTAATTAGACTGGAAGAAAATCTGTAATATAATAGCAGAAGAAATAATGTTTTTAGTGCAATTGAATGTTTCATACTTATACATATCAAAAGAAGCGTTTTACTTGGCTGAATAATACACATAAAATTACTCAAGTGTTTGCATTGGCTGAATAACCTCAGTATAGTCTCTAAGAAATTCTGTATTTTAAGAAGCTTCTAAGTTTTTAAGGTATAGACTTAAGTTAAAGGTATACTCCAATCAAGCTTGCAAGTGGAGCCTGGAGATTCCTAATTTATGATTTATGGCAAATGTTTTATGTATGTTTAGGTGTATATGTTTTTAAATGCTATATCATGATTCTATAAATGCAATGCTTTTATATACAGTACCATGTATTCCCAAAAAATAAGACCTACCCTGAAAATAAGACCTACTGTGATTTTCGGGGAGGGCTGCAATATAAGCCCTTCCTCGAAAATAAGCCCTAGTTTAAAGTGGTTGTAAAATCCTAGAATCCTCTCTATTACAGTAGCACATAAAGTAAAATGTGTGTGTTTCTTTAATCTGTGTCAAATAGCTTCTTATAGTGCTGCACGGCACTCAGCTGACCTCCCGCTGCTTTCCTCCTCTTCTCCCAGCTGTCAGCGGGGGATCTCGCCCCCCCCCTGCAGTGCTCGGAGAGGGGAAGAGATCCGGTGAGTCACAGCAGTGCTGAGCGGTACCATAAGAAGGTATTTGACACATATATATACTGATATATATATATATATATATATATATATATACAGTGCCTTGCGAAAGAACTTTGAACTTTGCAACCTTTTGCCACATTTCAGGCTTCAAACGTAAAGATATAAAACTGTAATTTTTTGTGAAGAATCAACAACAAGTGGGACACAATCATGAAGTGGAATGAAATTTATTGGATCCGCGATGTTTCATAATTGAATTCCCCCGACTTATTAAAACGTGCGGGTTAAAAAGTCAAAAAATAAACAATTTTTTCAAACTTTATAGGTTATTTAAAGTAAGGTGAAGTACTAACACAGGGTGAACAACAACTAAGAAGTGTTTTTTAATGTCAAAATATAGAAATGCAAACTTCGGACTTTACACCGTTTTCCAACGTTTCAAGTTTCAAGAAAGCGTTCCGTGACATATATATATATATATATATATATATATATAGTCATATATATACACAGTTTATGGAAGAATACCATGGCGAGTCGTGACGACACTGAGTGGCCTAGAGAAGGGGAGAGGCTCGTGA
>BLSH010302413.1:1578566-1615593 GCA_018402905.1 Glandirana rugosa | reverse complement strand
ACAGAGCTGTGCTGCTTCTAAGAGCCGTTCTGTGCTGTGTAAGTGTGATTAAACACATTGGAATGCAAAGAATGCAGAGAGAGAGCTGCAGCTCTTCAAGGAGATTAGGAGGTAGGCGGGACTGAACAGCTAACATCAGCTTGTCCCGCCCACCTCCCCTACCTCCCGACATCAAGCTGAGAATCTGACACCTCTCTCAGCATTCTCTGCATTCCAATGTGTTTAATCACACTTACAAAGCACAGAACGGCTCTTAGAAGCAGCACGGCTCTGTTTAATGTGAATCTACTGATCACCCACAGACACTGACTCGAGTATAAGCCGAGGGGGGTCTTTTTCAGCACAAAAAATGTGCTGAAAAACTCGGCTTATACTCCAGTATATACGGTAAGTTCATTTATTTTCCTCATTAATGTACACACAGCACCCCATATTGACAGAAAAACACAGAATTGTTGAAATTTTTGCAGATTTATTAAAAAAGAAAAACTGAAATATCACATGGTCCTAAGTAGTGTTGAGCGAACCCGGACTGTAACGTTTGGGTCCGTACCGAACTTTGGGGTGTCCGGGACCCAGACCCGAACACGGACGTTTCAAAAAACGTTCGGGTTCTGGTTCTGGTAGTTGATCACACATGTTGAATAGCTGCAGGGCAGCCAATCAACAAGCGTTTCACTGGTTTGCCCTTAGAAGCCATCACAACCATGCCTACTAATGGCATGGCTGTGATTGGCCAGAGCATCATGTGACCCAGCCTCTATATGAGGCTGGAGTCACAGTGCTGCATGTCATATGCTCTTGGGTTAGTGTAGGGAGAGGATGCTGCCGGCGTTTTTGTGAGGGACAGATTGCAGACATCTGATCCTGCATCCTGAGATTACTGCTACTGTTGCTCTGAGGGACAGATTGCAGAAATTTGAGATTTCACATACTGTTGCTTTGAGTGACAGATTGCAGATCAAACTCTGCATAACACAACAATCGCTACGATCGTACACAACAATCAGATTGTGGGATCGTACACAACGATCAGATTGTGGGAGTAATTTGAGATTTCACATACTGCTGCTTTGAGCGATCTGACTGCACTAGATAGAGGCTTCTGCTTAGAGGGACAGATTATTGTTCAAAAATCATCTCCTAGTTTATTTGATTTTAATTTATTTTCCCTATCCCCATTTTTTTGTAGGGCACTTGCCCCACTCTTACCCCAATTTTACTTCCTTTTGCAGCCCTCTAGCACTTGCCAGGACTTTGTTACAGCCATTTTTGTGCCTAAAAGTTCGGGTCCCCATTGACTTCAATGGGGTTCGGGGTCCGGGATAACGTTCGGGCAACGTTCGGTGCCAAACCCAGACTTTTTCCCAAAGTTCGTATGGACCCGCAGAACCCGAACGTCCAGGTGTTCGCTCAACTCTAGTCTTAAGTATTCAGACCCTTTACTGTGACACTCATATATTTAACTCAGGTGCTGTCCATTTCTTCTGATCATCCTTGAGATGGTTCTACACCTTCATTTATGTCCAGCTGTGTTTGATTATACTGATTGGACTTGATTAGGGAAGCCACACACCTGTCTATAGAAGACCTTACAGCTCACAGTGCATGTCAGAGCAAATGAGAATCATGTGGTCAAAGGAACTGCCTGAAGAGCTTAGAGACAGAATTGTGGCAAGGCACAGATCTGGCCAAGGTTACAAAGAAATGTCTGCTGCACTTAAGGTTCCTAAGAGCACAGTGGCCTCCATAATCCTTAAATGGAAGACGTTTGGGACGACCAGGACCCTTCCTAGAGCTGGCCGTCCTGTCCAAACTGAGCTATCGGGGGAGAAGAGCCTTGGCGAGAGAGGTAAAGAAGAACCCAAAGATCACTGTGGCTGAGCTCCAGAGATGCAATTAGGAGATGGGAGAAAGTTGTAGAAAGTCAACCATCACTGCAGCCCTCCACCAGTCAGGGCTTTATGGCAGAGTGGCCCGACGGAAGCCTCTCCTCAGTGCAAGACACATGAAAGCCCGCATGGAGTTTGCTAAAAAAAACACCTTAAGGACTCCAAGATGGTGAGATATAAGATTCTCTGGTCTGATGAGACCAAGATAGAACTTTGTAGCCTTAATTCTAAGCGGTATGTGTGGAGAAAACCAGGCACTGCTCATCACCTGTTCAATACAGTCCCAACAGTGAAGCATGGTGGTGGCAGCATCATGCTGTGGGGGTGTTTTTCAGCTGCAGGGACAGGACGACTGGTTGCAATTGAGGGAAAGATGAATGCGGCCAAGTACAGGGATATCCTGGACGAAAACCTTCTCCAGAGTGCTCAGGACCTCAGACTGGGCTGAAGGTTTACCTTCCAACAAGACAATGACCCTAAGCACACAGCTAAAATAACGAAGGAGTGGCTTCACAACAACTCAGTGACTGTTCTTGAATGGTCCAGCCAGAGCCCTGACTTAAACCCAATTTAGCATCTCTGGAGAGACCTAAAAATGGCTGTCCATCAACATTTACCATCCAACCTGACAGGACTGGAGAGGATCTGCAAGGAGGAATGGCAGAGGATCCCCAAATCCAGGTGTGAAAAACTTGTTGCATCTTTCCCAAAAAGACTCATACTAAATACTGAGCAAAGGGTCTGAATACTTAGGACCATGTGATATTTCAGTTTTTCTTTTTTAATAAATCTGCAAAATGTCAACAATTCTGTGTTTTTCTGTCAATATGAGGTGCTGTGTGTACATTAATGAGGGAAAAAATATGACCTTAAATGATTTTAGCAAATGGCTGCAATATAACAAAGAGTGAAAAATTTAAGGGGGTCTAAATACTTTCCGTACCCACTGTATATATATATATATATATATATATATATATATATATATATATATATATAAAATGGCAGTGCAAAGTCCTGCCTCTGTGAAAATGTAGGAGAAAATGGTACAGGATGCGAAGTTCCAGACTATCTTTTCTGAGAAAGCTGTGTATTGATTTTCTTCGGACTCTGTAGTCCTAGATTGGGGCCTGAGGCTTGAAGGTTACAAAGTGCATTGGGTGGGACGGAACCTTCAATCCTGTGTCCAGATTGTGTAAATACACAGGTGTGCAGGGTCGTTATATACTCAAGCTTTAGACCCCTTTCACACAGAGGCACTACAAAGACTGTCGATAAAACGCCAGCCGGTGAGCTTTTTGTAAGGTCACGTGAAAACGTGTTCTAAGCGGTGCTTTTAAATGTCTTTCCAGTCCCTTTGGAAGCGTTGCCCATTTGTTTCAATGGACAGGGGCGTTTTTGAGGCACTTTTTAAAGCGCTCCAAATATGCCCCAAAGATGCTACTTGAAGGACCTTTTTCACCGCCCCACAAAAGCACCACCCCAGTGTGACAGCATCCATTGAAATAAATGGGAGGCAGTTTTCAGGAGGTTTTCAGGCGCTATTTTTAGCGCAAAAGCTCTTGAAAACTGCCTCCGTGTGAAAGGGGTCTTAGGATAGCTCAGAGCTCACATGTTGTAGACAGCTCCTATATTGGAGCCAAGAGGTCTCCCCCAGGGGTCACCCAGCCAGGAGGTCTCGTTCCAGGAGTCAGGTCAGTGTCAGAAGAACCCCTATCCAGAG
Source organism: Glandirana rugosa (assembly GCA_018402905.1). NCBI lineage: Eukaryota > Metazoa > Chordata > Amphibia > Anura > Ranidae > Glandirana > Glandirana rugosa. The sequence continues at coordinate 1,611,978 of BLSH010302413.1, read as the reverse complement.
GCCAGAACTGGGCCATGCAGCAGGTGCTGCAATTAAAGACCAAGTGAAGCAGGAAAGCTGGGCAACACTATCAGAGGGACTCATAAGAGCAACGGTGCTGCTGACAAGGGTGCCAGGTGGCTCAGCATTTTTAGTTGACTTTTTATGTTAATGGTGGAAACTTCTGCGTGGGCAACTGATGTGAATTCTGTTTTGTTCAAAAAAAGTGGGCTTTCAACGCCCTAAAGTGCAGTTTGGACTAGTGCAAATCATTAGAAAAGCACCTACTACATGAGTACAATCACCCTAACACCACAATATATACATATATGGAAGCCGTGGTTTTTTTTTTTCTACAAAAGCTTGCAGGGAAATGTTAATTACTGGCTATTTAAATGACCTTTTTTTTTTTCTAGTAAATGTCACTTTTTGCTGTACTAGTTTGTATAAATCCAAGAGATGTATAGATAATAAAGTGCTACGTCACACACAGGTTTAGGGACTTCAACAAAAAGTTTAATGCATTTTTAATGTTTAATTTTTAGCAAAATTAAAGGTTATATAAAAATAACAAACATACCTATAGTTACCTGCTCTGTGCAGTCATTTTGTACAGAGCAGCCCCGATCCTCTTCTTCTGGGGTCACCCGCCGGCACTCCTGGCTCCTCCTGTTCATCGGGTGCCCCTACAGAAAGCCGCTTTCTCTGGAAGCACCCGTGCGGGCTTGCTCCCAAGTCCCGTTGCTGCATTTATTGACACAGACAGCAGGACTTAGCCCTGTCCCCCACGCCTGTGTCACTGGATTTGATTGACAGCAGTGGGAGCCAATGGCTCCTGCTGCTATCAGTCTGTGCCATGAGGAGAGAGACAGTGGCTGGAACCGCTGCGCTCGTGCATATAGCTTAATCAGATCGGGCTCAGATAAGAAAAAAGGGGCGGGGGGGAGGGGTCTGGTGGGAGCTGCAGCACAGAAGGTTTTTGCACCTTAAAGGAGAAGTATAGCCAAAGTTCGTTTGGCTGTACTTCTCCTATGGATCTTGGGAGTGCAATTAGTTTTGCACTCCTGTGACCCATTATCAGTCCAGACACCGAGCCATCGTGATCACAGAGTATGGATCCACCAGGTGCCTGGACTGACGCCTGTCTCAGCCTCTCAGCTAGATGCCTAGAGGTTGAGATGGCCACTCCGCCCCTCCACAGATTGGCGCTCCAGTGAGCGAGGAGGGAGAAGAGCAGAGAGCTGTGACAGAGAGTCACGGAGTTGTGAAAACCGAGCGATCAGCAGTGTTCGATCTCTAGGTTTTCAGTGTAGAGGCACTGGGGTACAGATGCAGCATCCACCTAGGTAAGTTTTATGAGGAAACATGTATTTTTATACATAGAATGCATTAAAGTGGATGTAAACCCACCACTCACCCAGTATAAACTAATGACACAGTATTAATGTATATATACATGCAAGCCTGCATTTATCGCTACCTTGCAAATGTCACCCCCTTCAGCAGTAGGAGCCCCACAAAAATCTGGAATCATTGGGTAGGTGTCTTTGCTGGAGCTCAATGGGTGGAGTCGTGATGTCACAAGACTCCCCGCCCACCTCTACACTCATAGTCACCATATGACTTCAGCATGCCCAATCATGCTGAGGTGTGGAGCAGCCAATCCTGGGAGAGCTGGAGAAGAAAGGAGGGGGGGAGGTGAAGCTCTGTATGCACCTGCATGAGATAAGGAAATGAGCTGTCAGTCACATATTTCTCTGTGTGTCAGTTTTTTTCCCTACTGAAAAAAGATAAGAGGAATGCTCAGATTAACTCTTCGTGGCAAGACTGGGCACAGATGACATGACATCCTCTACTGTAAAAGGTAGAACTATTAATAACATTTTTTGGGGGGTTTACATCCACTTTAAAGTGAAAAACCTTGAGACTTTACAGCCTCTTTAAAATCACTACTTTCCAGTAAAAGGTATTTTTATTTTTTTTAATTTTTTTTTTTCGCATTGGTACTTGTCCCCCAGATCAGTGCCTAGCAGCCCCAACCCCCCAAACCCAAACCTTTTTTTTTTAAAACCCCTTGCTTGTTAACCTTGGAAATAGGGAAAATTTGTTTTACTAATTTGGTTCCCAGTCATTTCAATGGGGTTCAGATTTGATCAGAACTTGTGATACATTCACCGAACAAACCAAACCCGATTATGTCTGACCCATTGCCTACCCAAGTACGTTCCACCCATCCCTAACCTTTCAACAATTTGCTTTGTATCACAAAATGTAAAAAAATATATACTGTATATAAAAACCTGGCTCTTACTCCCCACTCCTTACATAAAAGGCTGCCAAACACACCAGAATACCTGGACATTTATAAAAAAAAAAACAATTAATAACTATAAACTCATATCGATAGGAAACAGAAAAAAAGAAAGATACTAAAATTAAAGGGCTAAAAATCTTGTCCTAGAATTGTATTATGATACATTAGCCCCGCTACATCAAATCCATGTGTGTGGGCCCTGTATTGTATTTATAGCACATAGGGGTTGATTTACTAAAACTGGAGAGTGCAAAGTCTGGTGCAGCTCTGCATAGAATCCAATCAGCTTCCAGGTTTTATTGTCAAAGCTTAATTGAACAAGATTAAGTTAGAAGCTGATTGGCTACCATGCGCAGCTGTACCAGAATCAATTTCTCTTCTATTGTAAATCTATCTGCAAAGTCCACAATAATAGTAGCAAACTGTCTCAAATTTTTTTGTGGTTTTTGGTTCCATAGACTTCAATGAATCAAAAATGTGTATTGAAAAACGCACCTGCAATATGAAAACTGCAACCTGCATAGGTGTGAACCAGACCATAACTGACAATTGTGCGGTCGAAGTTGTACCCAAATAAAATTGATGTTCTTTTTTTTCTCACAAATAGTTTTCTTTTGGTGGTATTTAATTACATCTGCGTTTTTTATTTTTTGCGCTATAAAAAAAAAACTGACAAGTTTGAAAAAAAAAACAGTATTTTTTACTTTCTGCTATAAAACATATCCAATAAAAAAAAGTAAAAAATCTAAGTTCTTCTTTAGTTTAGGCCAATATGTATTCTTCTACATATTTTTGGTGAAAACAATCCCAATAAGTATATATTGATTGGTTTGCGCAAACGTTATGGCGTCTACAAACTATGGGATATTTTTAAGGAATTTTTACTTATTTATTTATTTTTACTAGTAATGGCGGCAATCAGAGACTTATAGCAGGACTGCGACATTGCGGCGGACAAATCAGACACTAAGTGACACGTTGACACTGTTTTGGGGACCAGTGACACCAATACAGGGATCAGTGCTAAAAAATATGCACTGTCACTGTACTAATGAGACTGGCAGGAAAGGGGTCCCTAGCTTGTTAACTGTGGGGGGAGGGGGGGGTGCTTGTACTGTAAGAAGACAGATACCCATGTCCCTACTTAGCAGAAACACAAGATCTCTGTCTTCTACTGTCAGAGAACATCGGGCAGCCTTGTTTACATAGGCAGACCACCATTCTGTCTGCCTCGGGAACGATCGGCGGGGGCCTGAAGATCATTCCCAAAGCAGACCGAATGCTGATTGGCTCCCACCACTTCCAATCACAGGGGGAGCTGGTTGCCGGTGGCGCGCATGCACACAACCCCGACCCAAAGAAGAAAATCATGTACAGATGATTTTGATCTGAAGGGCCTCCTTGCCACAGTATATATGCCTGGGTCAGTCCAGAAGCCGTTAATCAATCTCTCATGTAGATTATACAGCCAAATAAACCACCTCTAACCATGGCTCATAAGAGCTGCATTACAGTCATCCAGTAATATGATTCTCTTCCAAGGTAAGCTGGTACTTGTATTCCCATGCAATCAAAATGGAGAACACTTCAATCCTACATCTATATTAGAAAAAATGAATGTGTTATGAATGCAATACATATTTGATGTACAGTAGAGGGGCTAATGTATCATTTTCTATTCTTGGCTGAGATTTGTATCCTTTGTTTCTTATCAATATGATACATATTGTTTGTTTTATATAAATGTCCAGGTATTCCGGTGGGTTTGGCAGTTTTTATGTAATGAATGGGTTTTGGAAGTCAGAGCAAGATTTTTTTTTTTTTTTTTTTTAATTTTGTGATTTGCACTATACCAGCAACTCCCCTGTGGTAGAACTTGATTTTTAAAAACGATATAATACAATAAAGATTTGTTGGGCAAGGTATGCCTTTTTGCTGATGATACAAAGGTGTGTAATAGGGTTGATATCCCTGGAGGGGTCTGTAACATGGAAAATGATTTGGCATTGCTGGAAGATTGGTCAAAGCAGTGGAGACTGCAGTTCAATATTTCTAAATGTAAAATAATGCATCTAGGGAAAAAGAATCCGCTTAGAGAGTACAGCATTGGGGGCACAGTGTTAGCCAGCACTACAGAAGAAAACGATTTGGGGGTGCTTATTTCAGATGATTGCAAAATGAGCAAACAGTGTGACCAGGCAGTGGGAAAAGCAAATAGAATTCTGGGATGTATCAGTAGAGGGATCACCAGCAGGAGGAAGGAGGTTCTGATTCCTCTATATAGATCTTTAGTGAGACCTCACTTAGAATACTGTGTCCAGTTCTGGAGACCTCACTTACAAAAAGATATTGATAAAATAGAACGAGTTCAGAGACGGGTAACAAAAATGGTGAAAGGTCTGGGGGATAAAACATATCAAGAGCGACTTCAGGAACTTAATATTACAGTCTGGAGGAAAGAAGGGAGAGGGGAGACATGATTGAAACCTTTAAATACATCAAGGGGGTGAATAAGATTCAGGAGGGCAGTCTTTTCAATATGAAACCAAAATCAAGAACACGGGGACCTCAAACTAACTGGGGGGAAGTTCAAAACGAATCTTAGGAAGTATTATTTTACTGAAAAGGAAGTTGAAGATTGTAATAAACTTCCAGCAGTAGTGAGACAGTCAACAGTAAATATAAAACACAGTGAATTCATAACATGCAAAAATGATTCACAGCAGCGCAAGTGTTTAAATAACACCCTTGAGAAATAGTTGATGAAAATAGTTCATAAAATAGTGAATATATATTCCAATATTCAAAAATAGTCCAGAAAACATCCGTGATCAGACAGGGTGTCTGTTACATCCACACATACACTGTCTGATCACAGATGTTTTCTGGACTATCTTTGAATATTGGAATATATATTCACTATTTTATGAACTATTTTCATCAACTATTTCTCAAGGGTGTTATTTAAACACTTGCGCTGCTGTGAATCATTTGTGCACGTTATGAATTCACTGTGTTTTATGTTTTTTTTATTATTATTAGGCAGCTGCTATTATCATTATTGATTGATTTTTTGTATTATTTGTTTGGCGCGGTGCTTTATATATATATACATTTTTATAGTCAACAGTAAATGGCTTCAAAGATGCTTGGGACAAACATAGATCTATACTGAGACAAAAAGTTAACGAAAAATAAACAAAATTGCCTCCCTAAAATACAAGAAACTACAAACAATCAAAGACCAAAATGGGCAGACTCGATGTATGAAATACTCTGCATTTTTCTGCTGTCACTTTTCTATGTTTCTATGTTTTTACAATAAACATGACAGGGACCAGAGGATTTTATTCATTATATGGTTAATGTGCTTTGTATTCTACCTTTTATATTACTGCCCACCATCTTGTCTAGCCCTTCACCACTTGTTTGGCTCTTGCAAGTGAGAAAGAATACACTATATACAGTACTTGTGTTTGGGTCTATACAGATTCAGAGGTAAAGGTCAAAAATAGTCCAAAGGTGCAATCCAGTGTCGGGATAAGTTCATCTAGAGCCCAAGGTGAAGCATGCCAAATTGCATTTTCACGGAGGGAGAATTGGCTAAAAAGTAACAGAGAAAAAGAAAACAGGCAGGTATAAATAAGAGTCCAAAGATGACATAGTAGTTTAAAACTGGCGAGAAGCAGGAGAATTTTAAATGGCAATGCTAAGCTAGGCTAGCAAATTTACAGCACAGGCTGTGACATTACTTTAATTATTAAGATATTGCAGATAATACAACAGTGTACAATTGGCCAGCAGAACCACAATTTGAATCAGGAATAATAGGCCTAATTGATGTATTTGATGCCTAACTTTTATTTTAGCTATGGTAATAGAAAGGTGCAGTGAATGTGATTTGATTTAATTGTACACTGTTCTTGTGCTTATTTGTTTTTTGTTTTTTTTGTTTTGTTTTTTTCCTTCACACAATGCAAACAAGTCCTGCAAAAAAATCACATCTTAAAAAACAGATAGGCATTAACAAGGGGATGCTCTACTTTAAAATAAATACATAAAAATAAAAAATAAAAACATGTTACACCCCCCAATTAAATTGAGACCTAAAAATTTCACTCTCTGAAGCAAAAGCCCAATATTTTTTTAAAGAGTAATCTTCAAAATAAATAATTGCTAACGATGGGACAGCAGCTAAAGATGACTTCAATTCAACTACAAAATAAAATGAAAGGCCAAAAAGTCCCCTGATAATAAGAAAAAAAGGCAGCTAAGGGAAAGATAACTAGAGTTGATCAAACCCGTGGATGTTCGGGTTTGGTGGGTTCGGCCGAATTTCGGAAAAAAGTCCGGGTTCAGTACCGAACTTGACCCGAACTTTACCCCGAACCCCATTGCATTCAATAGGGACCCGAACTTTTCGGCACAAAAATGACTGCAAAAGAGTCCTGGAAAGTGCTAGAGGGCTGCAAAATGATTTTAGAACAATAATCTGTCCCTTACAGCAACAGCAGGAACCTGACCCTATAGAACTAGGAGATGATTTTAGAACAATAATCTGTCCCTCTAAGCAGTAGACTCTACCTAGTCCAGTCAGATCTTTCTGTAATGCAGGATGAGATCTGCAATTTGTCCCTAAAAGCAGTATTAGTAGTAATCTCTACCTATCTATCTATCTGCAATCTTTCCCTAAAAGCAGTATTAGTAGTAATCTCTACTTATCTATCTATCTGAAATCTGTCCCTCACAGCACAGGCAGCATCCTCTCCCTACACTACCCAGAGAGCATGTGACATTCAGCACTGTGACTCCAGCCTCATATAGAGGCTGGGTCACATGATGCACTGGCCAATCACAGCCATGCCATTAGTAGGCATGGCTGTGATGGCTTCTAGGGAAAATCAGGCTTGTCGATTGGCTATTCAACATGCGTGATCAAATACCCGAACCCAGAACTCGAACCCAAACTTTTTTTAAATGTCCGGGTTCGGGTCACGGACACCGCAAAGTTCGGTATGAACCCAAACTTTACAGTTCGGGTTCGCTCAACTCTAAAGATAACCCAAAGAGCGAATAATCAAAATTAATGTAGTGTTGTATCTAATCCTGAACTTTGTACATTCAGTTTGCCAGGTTTCCCTGTACCTTCCCTATAACAGGTTCCAATATACTGACACTATGCTGCTCTGCCTCTCTGCTTTTAAAGTGAGGGGGGTCTTAAAATCCCCTTTATCTGCTCTTCTAAGCCCTCTGTCCATAGTTCAAAGGTGATGCTGTCACGTTAGCCCTAATGCAGGTGGCAGGTGGTCAGAGACTATAGCTATGGTCTGTGTTCTTGACAGGAATCATGAATCAGACCAAGACAGAAGTGCAGTAAAATCACACTTTTTAATAAAAAGGTAAAATGTTATAAACAGAGTAATCGTGGTCAAAACATAGCCAGGGTTTGGTAACCAGAGCAGATAGTCAGAGCAAACAAGCGAAACAGGAGTCCAGAGATCAGCGAGGTCAAACAAACAGAATGCAGGGTCAGGAGCCAGGAGGAGAGTCAGCCGAGCAGTGTCTTGAAACCAGGAACCAGAAGGTTTCATCAAACAGGCAAAGTCTTTCACAGGAACACACAGCAGAGATTTCTCCAGAGATGTTGAGCAAGGCAAAGTCATCTGCAAACTGATCCAGGCAGTTTATATAGCAGCCGAGCTGGCTAAATGAGGCAGGGTATGGTCATCAGGTGAGACACAATGGAAGCTGAAACTGCCAATTAACCCTCAGCTGAGCAGCTTGCTTTCAGAAGGGAGAGCTAAGCCCAGCCCTGACAGTTCTTCATCAATAGGTTCAGAGTAGTCAGGGTCCAATCCGTAGTCAAAAGGCATGCAGAGTTCAAACAATAGTCGATATCCAATCTGAGGTCATTAACAGGGGTATCCAAACAGCAGAGCAGGACAGACGGTGAACTTGAGCTAGTATTACACACACTATCACAAGCATGAAACTGCAGTCTTGGTTGGCTTAAATCAGGTTTGGTCTCCACCCAGAGACTGGTCACATTTAGACATGTGCAGAGCGAAAAAATGTGCTTAGTTTTGTTTCGTTTCGATTCGTTATTTACATAAATTTGTTTAGTTAGATTAGTTTCATTCATTTAATTTGTTTTCGGAATTTGTTTCTTTTATTCATTTTCAAATCAATTCGAAAAGGTTTTTGACTTAATTTCGAATTCAAAACGTTTTTGAATACGAATCGTTTTAGAATTCGAACAGCTTTCGAATTTGAATAATTTTCCAATTTCCAAGCAGAATTGGGTGGAGTGGAAAGTGGAGGAATAGAATAGAAAAAGATAGAATAAAATAGAGGGGAATATAATAGAAAATGAAAGAATATAATGTGATGGAGTGGAACTCTGTTGTATTCTTTTGTTTCCTGCTATATTCTTTTCTAGTCTATTGTTTTTTTTTCTGTTCTATTCCTTTGTTTTCTATTCTATTGTGTTCTCTTTGAAAATTGGAAAAGTATTCAACTTTGAGGACTTTTCCTATTCGAATTTGAAAACTATTCAAATTTTAAAACTTTTCGAATTCGTATTTGAAACTGATTCGAAAATGATTTGAATTTGTCCGAATTTTTTTTTTTTGCTCGTTATTTCGGATTCACCTAAATTCGGTACTATTGTAATTCGGTAATTCGGATACATCTGAATTTCCGAAAAACGAAAATTTTTCCGAATTCTAATTTTGAACGAAATGAACCGTACATGTCTAAACATGTCAGACAGACAGTATTGCATCATAGCCAATACCAGGATACTGGAATGAGACCAGAAGCTGTCAAAGATTAGGAGCATTTACATGCTCCTGACAGATGCAATACATTATGGGTTATAGTTTCATAGTTGGTAAGGTTGAATAAAGACACCAGTCCATCTAAAAAAGGCTATGGTTTAAAGACCATAAATTCTTTCCAAAAAATTCTCCCAAGCGCATATGGACAAAAATCCATACCGACCCCCCCAATTAAATGCAGCCTTACCAGTGCCAATTAATGCAGCCTGATTAGCGCCCATCAGTGCAGCCACATCAGTGCCCATTAATGTTAGTCCTTACCCCCCAGTATCTGGTCTGGGCAGCTTCTTCCTAGGTCCCGGGTGCAGTGCTGGCCGGTTCCTCTGGAGCTGGGAGCCTGGGGGTGAGGTGAGCGGACGAGGACTCCCAATCCTGTGCAACAATACACTAATCCCCATGCTGTGTGTATATAAAAAAAAAACATTTATGGGTCTCCTCTGTGTTTAGCGGTTCCGGGTGACAGGCGACAGTTGGTGGACCATTTTACCACTTTCAGCTTTGTCGGATTAATCCACAGTGTGCCCTGGCCAGCCAGTGTACTGATATAGCACAGGCCAGCTTTCAACTGTGTAGCACGTGAGGCGGGTTAATCTGCCAAAGCGGAAAGTGGTAAAATAGTCCACTGACTGTCACCTGTCACACGGCACCGCTGAACACAGATGAGACCCGGGATGTTTTTCTTTTATATACACAGCTGCACAGCGGGGGGATTAGTGTATTGTTGCACAGGATTGGGAGTCCTCATCTGCTCACCTCGCCCCCAGGCTCCCAGCTCCAGAGGAACCGACCAGCACTGCACCCGGGACCTAGCCCTCACCCCCAGGCAGCCCAGCTCCTCACCAGCCCTCATTTTACACTTGCAAAATGCGAGTAGGTGAGTGCAAATTTTGAGGGCTGTTCTGTAGCACTGCAGTGTATAAAGCTTTTTCAGATGACCCGCTACGTATACTATGTGTTGTTACATAACTGCTTTAAAAGATACTGCAACAGGAGACCGTGACCTAAAAAGCTGTTTCTTTGATGGAAAGTTGGAAGAGAAGCATGTAGTAAGTAGAGGTCCCTTGTTAGACCATTAGTGTCTGGACAGATATTGCTTAATAAGTATTTTGCGAACCATAATAACCATCTACCCAGATAATTGGGTAATTTATCTGGTAAAACAAGCAAATCATATGCAGGAGAAATGTAGCAGAAAAACCAGTTAATTTACACAAAAATAATGTATCTTTGCATCCTGTACTTCAGCCATCTATAATACATAAAATAACACCAATTAGCTGCACTAACTAATTCTTCAAGAGGCCATTCTTCTTTCAAGTGAAACAAAATCGTAAAAAAAGAAGAAGTACAGTAATTTATAGCAAAAAAATTTTACTTACTGAATTCAAACCTTTGAGGAAAGGAGTTTGCTCAAAAACACACTGTATTGATCCACTGCTAATTCAGAGCTCATCTGCTTTTCTTAAAGCCCAACTCCAAATAAAAGATGATCCCTTACAGTTGGGCCTTGCCTGCACTGAAGGGGTTAATTGCTCATATATATTTAGGGAACAATTAAGGAAATATACTTACCTAATATTCTACTCCTCCTTGCAGCTAGATCAGTTCCTGCAGCTTCTGCATCCTTATCTAGGGTCCCCTCTCTAGGGTCATCAAGACCAGAGAGGGGTCCACAGTCCACTGCCAGATCTTAGTGGAGCAGTGGACTGACGGTGGAATGGAGGATCAGGTAAGTAAAACTGTTTTTCCTCTCCCCTAGACAAAGTGAGCAATTCACCCATGCAGAGCACAAAACTTCACTGCATTGATCATTTTATTTCTGCCAGAATTGGACTTTAAATGCAAACAGGAAAATTGATTTGACATGGTGGGACTTTGAAGGCACAACACAAACTTACAGTTAAAATGATAAAGTTTACTGTACATCCAAAAGATTATTAATTAAACACTTTCATATTGGATAAAAAGTCTATTTTTTCACAAAAAATAGCCCCCTTTTCTCAAAAGAATCCCAGTTAGAGTATATGCAACATTATGCATAATCAACATAGCATATTCAGTTGTTTCTTTCTGCAAGCTCAATGCGTTTCTTGGAATTAATCAACTTTATCAAGAGCTTAATAGTGGGATATATGAATATTCTTTAGATGTCAAAAAACATGGAATTACACTATTTTTATAACAGTTAAAGTACATATTCATATGTATCTGTGAGAATGAGATTCTGTAATTACCGGAGTGTATATCAACAGGAGGAGGAATAAACCAAGGCCCCAACAGGGAGATAAAATCATGGGCAAATCCCCTCCTGGGACCAGTGCCTGGGAAAACCCTGTACAGATAGGGATAATTGCAGATGATTCAAACTAACTGCATTATAGAAGATTTTATATAGATAGACATATCTGCAATGAAAAATATACATTAATACAATGAAAAAAAGAGCAGGTAAAAAGGGAAGATGCTAAAAAAATGATATATATCTATTTATGCATCTACATTTATAGCCCTCTTTTTTAGACAAAGTTTTTTAAATAATATGAACAATATGAGGCAAAAATTACTCCATCTTTTCATTTTACCTGATTTAATAAGTTTCTTTCAATATAATTCAAGAGCCCACAATTCTGATCTATATGGGTCCTTTAAAAATAAAACAAACCTGGACATTTTCTGCCCTGTACATTGCTGTCTGGTCAGATTTATTGATTGGGATTCCTAAAGCCTGAGCGGCATCCTCCATTTCGGTTTGAGGTTTCAGCTTGTGGTGCTCTGATGCAGTTAAGTTCCGCTTAATACAATGCAACAATAATCTCATGTTGTATGTTTGAGTTAGCTGCCAAACAGTGTTCCAAACACTGTTTAGAAGCTTTAAAGCGGAGTTCCACCCAAAAGGGGAACATCCGTTTTAAGACTTCCTCCCCAGCTCCTGATACTGAAACTGAGCTTTTGGGGAGGAGGGGGTGCGGATACCTGATTTTTAGGGGTACTTCTGCTCCGGTCGCCTTTGGCGATCGTAAGTGGAAGGTCTCCTTCCCCCTCCCTCCCAAAGTCTTCTGGGACACAGGACATGTCCTATAAGGCTTTGGGACCAATCACAAAGCGCAACACCGCTCGCGCATTGCGCAGTGCGCTCCCAGCCGTGAAGCCGCTTTCTGTCACGGTCGGGTGCCCACAGTAGGAATGACAGTGCCGCGGAGGGGAGGGGGAGAGTTCGGAGGCTCATGCCGGCCACATTGCTGGACCGGGAGACAGGTAAGTGTCTGTTTATTAAAAGTCAGCAGCTATACTTTTTGTAGCTGCTGACTTTTAATAAACTTAAAACACAGTGGAACAGCAGTAATGCAGAGCAAATACCAGCAGGAGCAATAGGGGAAGGGGCATCAGAAGTGTACTTTCATGAAGTTTTATCTGCATTTCAAAGTCTGCAGATTGTCAAAGTAGAACTATAGGCAAAACATGTTTTCATTTTGGATAGAGTAAGTAAGGGTTATAACCCCTGTCACTTTTTCACAATCTGTGTCCCATTGGGGAGATTTACCTTCACTTCTGGTCCCATATGTCAGGGTTGGGCTCAGTCCTCCCTTCTCAGAGCTCTAGTTGCTCAGCTGTTGGTTAATTGCCAGTAATATTCATTCCACAGTGACTCACCTGGTCTTCATTTCCTGCTCCTTAGCTAGCCAGGCTGGCTGTTTGAACTGCCTGGATCATATCTCTTGTGCCTTCACCTGGTCAACATATCTGGACACTCTCTGCTGTGTTTTCCTTTTAAAGACCTTGTCTGGCTGACTTCCCTTGTGGTTCCTGATCCTGTTTACTGCCCCTACTACGCTGATCTCTGGATTCCTGTTTCACTGGCTTGTTCCGACTACCCGCTCTGGTTACCGAACTCTGGCTATGTTTTGACTACTTTTGCTCTGTTTGTACTATTTTACCATTTTATTAAAAAAGTGCAATTTTTTACTGCATTTCTGTCTCATTCATGGTTCATGACACCACAGCCAAAACGGGAAGTAAGATAAAATTTCTGAAAATTAAGGTATCCCCTTTGGGGCCCCCATGTCACTAGAATTAGTGTCCCCTATTTTATTTTTCTGAAGAGAACCCAAAATTTAGGGGAACCGACAGCAATATAAACTGACAGGTGATCTAATTCCTCTCCACTCTATCCACTACTTTTTTGACTTTAGTTATACTTTAATATTGTTTTGAGGTATCTTCCTTTGCATCAGTAACTACTCCATACATCCCTTGTATAATTCTCGATTTGGATGCCTTTACAACCCTAAAGTAGTCTTTTCCTAACAGAAATAAGGAAGCCTGTAGACAGGTGCAGTTTTTCCTCCCCTCTGTAGGTGGCACTATGTTATTGCCGCTGTACAAAGGAAATGGAGAATGAGAGAAACTTTACTCCTCTGAACCCTAGGTGTCAGGAGAGCAGCTGTCCGATTGAACGTTGTAACACTGGGTGACCTCCTCCACCATCTTTAGTGAGGACAATGGTAATAAATAGCACTGTCCCACTGTTGGTGTGCATTTATAAAGTGGGTAGCGTAGGGACAGGATCCATGCTGGTGAGGGACAGTGCACTGGAGAGAGTTTCTTGATCAGGAGGGACAGAACAGGCATATTGCAGCTGGCTCCGCTCTCCTGGGACTTTAGAGCTGGGACAAAGAACTTTCTGTCGGTCTGCAAGTGTGCCTACACCATTGCTCTGCCTATTACCCACCCTCTTCACTCAATTGCTTCCTCGATAACATAAGCATTATTTAAGCAAAATACCAAGTGCTGGAACTGTGTAAAATTAATGCTAATGCTGCTACAAGCTGTTGTATCCAAATTGCCTGTATTATCACAATTCTGATGCCATACTGTTTTGGGATTGCTAATCAAGCACTTTGCTGCTGTCTACCATGTGTATTTGTTACTTCTGTTTTACCAAAAAATAACGGTGCCACTTTCATTGGTCTCTGTGTGCCTTTAGTGCATCATGGGTACCCATCAACTAGCCCCTCCCACAAGCTTTTATTGCATCTCTCTTGAAAATGCTACTTACCTGAATGTTATGCTGATCCAGAACCAGTATACATATGAGGAAAGTCAGATTAAAAGCCTTACCTGACAACTTGTACTGTGCTTATGAAACCAAAACATTGGCATGGTATTTGTCCAATTAGCATTGTGAAGGCAGCTTTCGTGTTTTGTGCAAAAAAGTTGCAGTCTTCCTCCACTTTCCTAAACAGTTCTGGTTTCTGAAAATTCCAGGGACATTGTTTAGGGTTTTAACTTACCTGGAGAACCTCAGGAAGGTAATACAAGGCTGCTTCAAAGTAAAGGCATGGCCAAAATACATTATATTGCCAAAAGTATTGGGACACCTGCCCTTACATGAACATGAACTTTAATGGCATCCCAGTCTTAGTCCGTAGGGTTGGCCTGCACAATAGAACACCTTTGGGATAAATTAGAGCAGAGACTGTGAGCCAGGTCTTCTCCTCCAACATCATTGCCTGACCTGACAAATGCACTCCTGGAAGAATGGTTAAACATTCCCATAGACACACTCCTAAACCTTGGAGACAACCTTCCCAGAAGAGCTGTTATAGCTGCAAAGGGTGGACCAACTCAATATTGAACCCTATGGACTAAGACTGGTATGCCAATAAAGTTCATGTGTGTGTAAAGGCAGGTATCCCAATACTTTTGACAATATAGTGTATTACATGTATGGGATTCCGTCTCCTCCTACCAAAGGAGTCCCCATGCCACCATGTGATTTAGCATCTCAGCCCCCCACCAAACTGAAATTTCAAGTTTGTATGGTACAGTTCATTAGACTTTTAAACCTTATGGCAGAAAGCTGCACAAAATCAGCAATTTGAATTGGATAATTATTCAGAATAGCCAAGCTAATGCCTTATCCACCACTGCAATATGAATTCAATCTGGACCCTGATGGACCTGCCAGGAACATGTTATCTAATCAGTAAACTTTTGTTCTTTTTTGGGGGGGTTAGGAGGCAGAATCTTTTTGAAAACAACATATTAAAATAGCAAACTGTTGATTATGCACATTTTTCTTTCTGTCTTTTTCATATTTCTCATTATTCTTACTTGAATTTTATCCCCACAGCAATAAAAAAATCCAACCTTCGAAGGAACTGCATGTCCTGGCAGATCTAAAGTGCAGCGCAATCATGACTGCGGCCAGAAGTATTATTATAATCAGAAAATGTTTTTTGGAACCTAATATACTGTAAATAAGACCTGCAGATTTATATTACACAATGTAAAGCACTTTGATCAAGTTGAATAACTTCCATTAGATGTGTTTTCTTTTGGCACAGTCCATTTATGTATTAGCATCATCCGGATCTCAGTTTATTTGATAAGCATCTTGAGAATTGTGTTTATTTGAGAGCTGCTGACAAACCATTAATATGTCAGGCAAAGGATTTAGTAAAGTAACCGCACAATATGTGTTAATTGGTGACCTTTCAAAAAGTGTTAAGGACCTTTTTATTTAGTTTTGGATACCGTTGGCAAGGGTTAGAGTTTTTATTAACTTTTTATTGTCATCTGCATCCCTGTTAGGTAAATTGCCTCCTACGTCCAGTGAAAAAAGTAAATGACCCCAAAAACATGTCCTTAGTAAGGGTTTAACCTCCTAAAAAGATTTAGATTGCTGTCTGTGCATCCATGTCCTATTGCCAACTGCACCATATTTATTTTGTAAACAGACAGGGAGCAAAGGGAAAATCTCCCAAAAGGGCCACAAGCAAACCTAAAAATGTGAACTCAATTTCCACAATCAGACCGCAACAAAGAAAAAAGTCATTGGAGGTAGGCTTAGAAAGTAGAGTAAAGTCATTCAGTAGCAAAAGAGCTCTTACCATAATTTGCGTTTCTGTGGGTGTTTGCGGTCTTCCAGCATCATTTACCTTTGATGAATTTACACTGTGGGACATGTACACTATTTTTAATATAGTAAAATACCTTGTTTTTTGTTAATGAGTGAGAGATACAAACACAGATCAGCCATAACTTTATGACCACCCGCCTAATATCAGGGGTGGCCCGTGCATTAAGGGTGCACAGGCGCTGCCCCTCCATCCGTGACACCGCCCTCCTATCCATGCGCCTGGCCCCTTTCAGGATGCCAGACACATGGACTCCTATGGTGGGGACGGGAGGGAGTGCTTTTTTTTTTTGAAGCACCTGATTAGAGCCAGAGGCTCTAATAGGCTTCAAAAAATGGTGCGCTTGGGGTGCAGAGAGTGCGCCCCGATCCCACCCAATTGTGTGACCATAGCGAATTAATTTTCACCATTTTCACACTGCAGTGCCTCCCCGCCAATCAGGAGGCAGGTCGATGAGACCTGTTTCCCAAATGGCCAAAGCGCCAGGCGATCCTATTGGATGCCTAGGCACTTTGGCAAGGAAGAGGAAACATGAGGAGTGGACACCTCCATGTGTCCTCTCCACACACCGCCACCGGTATGGAGGAGACAGGAGGATCCTCTCCACCCATACACAGTAAGGGACAGGGGTGCTGTCAGTGCCACCCATGAGGCCCAAGGCGGCGGGTGAGTTTGGGGGGTAGTGCTGCATACTGCTATATGGTGTCTCTGTATACTGCTATATGGTGGCTCTGTATACTGCTATCTGGTGGCTCTGTATACTGCTATATGGTGGCTCTGTATACTGCTATCTGGTGGCTCTGTATATTACTATCTGGTGGCTCTGTATACTGCTATATGGTGGCTCTATATACTGCTATATGGTGGCTCTGTACACTGCTATATGGTGGCTCTGTATATTACTATCTGGTGGCTCTGTATACTGCTATATGGTGGCTCTGTATACTGCTATCTGGTGGCTCTGTATACTGCTATCTTGTGGCTCTGTATACTGCTATATGGTGGCTCTGTATACTACTATATGGTGGCTCTGTATACTGCTATATGGTGGCTCTGTATACTGCTATATGGTGGCTCTGTATATCCCTATCTGGTGACTCTGTATACACCTATCTGGTGATGCTGTATACCCTCTCTGTGATGATGTATACCCTATCTGGTGATGCTTGCCTGTATACTCCTGACACAATGGGTGGAATACATAAGGGGTGGGGCTTATGACAAGTGGGAGGGGGTCAAAAAGGAAGGGTGGGGTCTGGCACCCCCCATCCTAAAATTTCACCAGCCTCCACTGCCTAATATTGAGTAGACCCTGACCTATTGAGGTATGGGCATCACTAGACATCTGAAGGTATGCTGTAGTATCTGGCACCAAGCCATCAGTAGCAGATCCTTTAAGTCCTATAAGTTGTGAGGTGAGGCCTCCGTGGAATCGAACTTGTTTCCATCAAATCCCACAGATGCTCAACTGGATTTAGATCTGGAGAATTTGGAGACCAGGTCAACATGCAGACTTGTTGTTGTGTTTCTCATACCACTCTTGAACTGTTTATCTAGCTAAAAGAGGCTACTGTTTTCAGGGAATACCATTTCAATGAAGGGTGGTGTCCTTGGTCAGCAACAATGTTCAGGTAGGTGTTCCATTTCATGTAACATCCACATGAATGGCAGGACCCATAGTTTTCCAACAGAACATTGCCAAAAGTATTACACTGCCTCCACTAACTTGCCTTCTTCCCATACTGCATCCTGGTGCTATCTCATCCCCAGGAAAGCAATGCACACACACCAAGCCATCTACATGATATAAAAGAAAGTGTGATTCATCCAACCAGGCCACCTTTGTCCATTGCATGTGGTCCAGTTCTGGTGCTCACATGCCCCTTGTAGGTGCTTTCGACTGTGAACAAGGGTCAGTATAAGCACCTTGATCAGTCTGCGGCTACGCAGCCCCATACACAAAACACCGTGGTGGCCATTTTTTTTAGCTTTCAACGCATCAACTTCAGGGACACTTGCTGCCTAATATATTCCACGACTTTCAGATACTAGATTGTAACATGATAATTAATGTTATTCATTTAACCTGTCAGTGATCATAAAGTGTCCGATCGGTTTATACCCCTTACTCATTCACATAGGGAAGGGGTAAGATATCTGAAGATTCCCCCTGTTCTAAAAGGAGCTTCCTGATTTCAATTTGTCTTCCCTGAAGACCTCCACATCCCACATCTACCAGGCCAGGGATGTTGGCAAGTGATCCTTGTCCCCATTAAAGCGGTTGTATACCCACAGAAAAAAAAAACACACATGTAAGGCAAAGGCATAATGAGCTAGTATGCACCACATACTAGCTCATTATAAAATGCTTACCTCAGAACGAAGCTCCCAAGGGGCCACTCGGTCCCCACAGAGGGAACTGACATCTCCCCTCCGGGGTTCCATCCGCTGACGTTATGAGTGGCCAGAGCCGCCAGACGTCACTCCCGCGCATGCACGCAGCAGCCCATCTTTCCAGCAAGGTCCAGCGATATACGCGCATGCGCTGCTGACGTCAGCGGCTGCATGTAAACTGAATATATCCTAAACCGCACAGGCGATATTCATTTTACCTACAGGTATGCCTTATTATAGGCTTACCCATTGATGAAAATCACTAAAATGGGGATACAACCACTCTAACATAGGGATATAATGCAGTGCTGAGGGGGGAAGAGGGAATGTCGACTGGTATAGCAGGAGGAAGGGCAAACTCTCTGCATGCTCAGATGAGGGTCTGGTATACATTTTGGGGGCAACTCCATGCTTTTTGTGCAAGGTTCCCTCTCAAAATCCATACCAGGCTAACATGAAGGATAAGAGTCTGCTATAGATTTTGAGAGGATCCAATGCCATTTTTTGGTTCTTTTTTTGTGAGGAGTCTCCCTCAAAATCCATGCCAGACCTTTAACCAGATGGGCAGCCTGGCTGGACAGGATGGGAAGTGCAGCAAGACAACATGCTCTAAATAAATTAAAAATGGTACCATATTTGGTTAATAATGCCACCCAGGGATCCCTCGACCATCATCAGCTTGTCATTATGACTGCCTGATGGATCTACATTGCTGGTGACTGATGATGGGTCATTTTTTTTCTTTTGTTTTTACATAAAGGATTTTATCATAGTGTGGCTGTGGATTTTGGTTAGCCACTATGTACATTTTTTAGTTAATGAGCAAAAAGGGTTACTGTGTATCTTTGAATCATTCACATGGTGAGGGGTGGTTATCTGTGGCCCTCTTATGTTAATGGAGGCTTCCAAGTTCCAAAAAATCTTTCTCCGCAGACCCTCCACCAGGCCAGGCTGGAAAGAGGGCTTGTAGACAAGGTTGAGGACATTTGACATAGTATGGTTCAGGAAAGGGCACACACTAGCTGCCCCCTTTACCAGCTAGCCAGGCTGCATGCTTGGATAGGGGTTTATTAAAAAAATGGGGGGGAAGGTGAACCCTATGCTGTGTGTTTTTTTTTTTTTTGTGCGGGTTTCACCCTTAATTCCATACCACACCTGAAGGGTAAAAATACACAGTATATATATAGTTTGTATATTGTGAAAACCAAAAAAACTAAACACTAATATAGAATTCATTTAAAACATTATCTTTTTTGTTTATTGTCAAAGTTGAAAGTAAAAAAATAATTATTTCTTACTTTTACTTGCATTATGCAATAATAAAATAGTGGTGAATGTTTATTATCTTGTATATTTATTCCATAACCTCCTCTTTGTTTTTACATCCACATGTGCTCAGAGACTTCCTTTGCAAAGTTTCCTTGAAGCTTCCAAATCAAACAGCATAACCCCGAATGTACTTTTGTGCTGTGCGCTTATAATTGTTACAGGCTATTTTCGTGAGAGTGGAAAAAACATCGCTGTCACGGAGGCCTGACCTACAGATGTTTAAAAGTTAATTTAGGCTTTAGGAGTACAAAGTATTTCTGAATTACTGTAAACATTAAGCTGATTTCACCCCTGAGATGTTTAAATAGCCAAATGTAATTCAGATTGTGTTATGCTATATACTGATGTCCCTAAAAGTGACTTTAATATATCAAAGTATCTTTTTACACTTTATTGTGAAATGTTATTTTTGTTAGAAATGGAGCCAAGACCCGCTTTAACAGGCTATACTTAATAAGGTATGAAATACTGTCCACAAAGATTAGAAAGTCTAATTACATGTAGAATAAAATGTACTACTAAGTTGGTATTAAAATAAAACTATATGGTTCAAGGGCATCTTAATATTTTAGTCTATGACTTCTTGTATTGTTTTACTACAATTGAACATGTAATTTAGAGTCCATTCATGACACAGCATCTTCAGGGAACTATAGGTTCCCTAAAGAAAAAACAGCAGTAGTTGCTTGCTTTCAGACTATCTCTTTCATACTGGATATATCTATATGGACCAATCTAAAGGGGGGAAGGTGTGGTTCATTGATGTAAATAATTGAGCTATTGATCACTGTTAAAAAGGTGTGAAAGCTGAAAATCTAAGAGCAATGTCAAGTCAGCAATTTTGCAGCAACAAGTTGTAGGAGCTGCACTTTTGTTCCTAGGAATCAACAGTTGTCAATTACCAGACCATTTTTCAGTTTTCAGTGCTTTAATAGTTTGACTGACAATTACTCCATCACACAACACTGTACCTAAGTGAATTATAAATCATTTTTTGAGATAGATAACGTTTTTTGGCAGTATTCATTTACTATTTTTTTTTTTATCATTTTTTTACCAGGAGCGGCCGGTTTATTAGGGGCGCAGGAGAGCCGCTCCCCTGCAGGATGTCAGACTCATAGGTGTGTATGAGTTTTTTTTTTTCAAACCACATGATTAGAGCCTGAGGCTCTAATTGGCTTGAAAAAGGTTGGGCTCTCTGCACCCCGAACACACCCACTTATGACAATAGCAAATTAATATTTGCTATTGTGTTCTGGCTTATCCTCCCGGCCAATTAGGACAGGAGGATACATAGTCACGTAGTTAGTCAGGTTGAAAAAAGACACAAGTCCCTCTAGTTCAACCAAAAAAAAAAATGTATATATATACTTTAACGGGGGTATAACGGGGGAAAAAATTCCTTCCTGATTCCCCGAGAGGCAATCGGATTCAACCTGGATCAACTTTACCTAAAATGTTAGTACCCAGTTATATTATTTACATTAAGGAAAGAATCCAGGCCTTTTTTAAAGCAATCAACCGTGCTGGCCAAAACCACCTCTGGAGGGAGTCTATTCCACATTTTCACAGCTCTTACTGTGAAGAAACCTTTCCGTATTTGGAGATGAAATCTTTTTTCCTCTAGACGTAAAGAGTGCCCCCTTGTCCTTTGTGATGACCTTAAATAACTCAACACCAAGTTCACTATATGGACCACTTATATATTTGTACATGTTGATCATATCCCCCTTTAATCTCCTCTTCTCAAGAAAGAATAAATTCATATCCTCTAATCTTTCCTCATAGCTGAGCTCCTCCATGCCTCTTATTAGTTTGGTTGCCCTTCTCTGCACTTTCTCCAGTTCCCCGATATCCTTTTTGAGAACTGGTGCCCAAAACTGAACTGCATATTCCAGATGAGGCCTTACTAATGATTTGTACAGGGGGGCAAAATAATGTCTCTATCTCTGGAGTCCATATCTCTCTTAATACAAGAAAGGATTTTCCTTGCTTTGGAAACCGCAGCTTGGTATTGCATGCCATTATTAAGCTTTTGATCTACCAAAACCCCCAGATCCTTCTCCACTATGGATTCCCCCAGTTGTACTCCCCTAGTATGTACGATGCATGCATATTCTTAGCCCACAAGTGCATAACTTTACATTTATCAACATTAAACCTCATTTGCCACACAGTCGCCCAATTAGACAGTGCATTGAGGTCTGCTTGTAAGTTGGAGACATCCTGCAAGGACGTTATTCCACTGCATAGCTTGGTGTCATCTGCAAACACTGAAATGGTACTTTTAATCCCAGACCCTATATCATTTATAAATATATTGAAAAGTAAGGGTCCCAACACTGAGCCTTGGGGTACACCACTGATAACCTTAGACCATTCACAATAAGAATCATTAACCGCTACTCTCTGAATTTGGTCTTTTAACCAGTTTTCTATCCATTTACAAATTGATCTTTCCAAGCCTGTAGACTTTACCTTACACATTAGCCGTGTGTGTGGGGAGCGATGTCAAACGCTTTCGCAAAATCCAAGTATACCACGTCCACAACCACTCCTCTGTCCAAGGTTTTACTTACCTCCTCATAAAAAGAAATCAGGTTTGTTTGACAACTTGTGTCTTTCATGAATCCATGCTGTCTGTTGCTTAAAATATTTTTGTCCAACAAGAACTCATTTATGTGGTCTTTTATTAAACTCTCCAGTATCTTCCCAGCTATAGAAGTTAAACTAACAGGTCTATACTTACTTGGTAAAGACTTTGATCCCTTTTTAAATATGGGCACCACATTGGCCCTACGCCAATACAGTGGTACTATTCCAGTCATTAAGGAGTCCCTAAAAAGGAGGTGGATCGGGTTGGTCGGTAGGAGAAGCAGAGGAAGCCATGGAGGGGTGAGTGTGGGGGGAGACTGTCACCACCCGCGGAAGGGTGAGCGTGGGGGAGACTGTCACCGCCCGCGGAGGGGTGAGTGCGGGGGGGACCATCACCGTAGAGGGGTGTGTGTAGGGGGGACCATCACTGTGGAGGGGTGAGTGCGGGGGGGACCGTCATCATGGAGGGGTGAATGCAGGGGGGGACAGTCACCGTGGAAAGGCTGAGTGCAGGCGGACCTGGGGGTATTTGTTTGCCGCCCCCAAAAACATTTTTTTAGTGCCAGCCTCCACTGTTTTTTTACTATCTATAAAAGAAAACCACTTACCTTAACCACTTCAGCCCGGAAGGTGTTACCCCCTTAAAACGAAGTTCCACCCAAAAGTGCAACTTCTGCTTTAAGTGCAGGTGACCCCCTGACATGCCACAATTGGCATGTCATTTTTTTGGGGGGGTCACAGGGTCCCAGCTCCCACTTCTTCTCCTGACGCCATGGAACCGGAAGGAAGTTCACCTCTCCCCCCTCCCTCTCAGCAATCTTCTGGGACACATCACAGGTCCCAGAAGATTGCCCGGACATTCACAGAGCGCAGCACGGCTCACGCATGCGCAATGTGTTCCTGGCCGTGAAGCTATGCCGGCGCCGCAAAGGGTAGGGGTAGAGGAGCGATGCATCGGTCGGCCGCATCGCTGGACTGTGGGACTGTTGAGTAGCCATTTATTAAGTCAGCAGCTAAAATTTTGTAGCTGCTGACTTAAATGGGTGGAGCTCCACTTTAATGACCAGGCCATTTTTTGCGATATGGCACTGCGTAGCTTTAACTGACAATTGCGACGTAGTACCCAAACTAATTGTTGTCTTTTTTTCCCCACAAATAGAGCTTTCTTTTGGTCGTATTTGATCACCTCTGCGGTTTTTATTTTTTGCGCTATAAACAAAAAAAGACCAACAGTTTTGAAAAAAAATATATATTTTTTACTTTCTGCTATAATACATATCCAAAAAAAAAAAAAAAAGTATTCATCAGTTTAGTCCAATATGTATTCTTCTAAATATTTTTGGTAAATAAAATCGCAATAAGCGTATATTGATTGGTTTTCACAAAAGTTATAGCATCTACAAAATAGGGGATAGATTTATGGACTTTTATTTTATTTTTATTTTTTACTGGTAATGGCGGAGATCTGCGATTTTTAGCAGGACTGCGACATGGCGGCAGACAAATCTGACTCCAAGTAACACTTTTTGGGGACCAGTGACATTATTCCATTGATCAGTGCTCAAAATGCACTGCTCAATGTATAAATGACACTGGCAAGGAAGGGGTTAACACTAGGGGACGATCAAGGGGTTAACTGTGTTTCCGGGGTGTGTTCTAACCGTGTGGGGGCAGGGCTGCCTGGGACAAGAGATTGCTGTTCCTGATCATTAGGAACAGCTGATTTCAGAGTTGTTTCCTTTAAGAACAGGGATCCGTCTTGTTTACATAGGCAGATCCCCATTCTGTCTCTTTGTACCGCGATCACAGGTGGCTGGCGGACATCGAGTCCGCGGGACCCGTGGGCACGCTCCCATGGCGTGCAGCACGTGTGCGCGCGCTCCGCCGGCAGTGCACGTGAGCCCCCCAGTGTCACATGCACGGACCGCTGTGGTTTGCACAGGACAGCCGACCTGCCATCGTATATATACAGTGGCTGGTTGGCAAGTGGTTAATTTCTGTTATAAAACATATTTTAAAAATGCCAGGACATTACAAACACTCCCAAAATGACCCCTTCTGGAAAGTACACACCCCAAGATGATTCTATTTTACTGACACAATTTTTTTGAAAATGAAGAAACATACTGATATTTATAGTGATGCACCAAAATGTTGGCCACCAAAATTTATCGGGCAAAAATAGGGTTTTCAGAATTGTGGCAAAAAGAAAAAAAATGGCCATAATGGCTGCCGAAAACATGCTTATGGCGTGTTTTTCATAGGTCATGTGACTCAAAAAATGCATTATGGGTGCATTTTTGATGTGTCTTTGCTGGGTTTTCAATACGCTTCAGTGGCGAGGTGCGTTTTTGGTGTGTTTTTTTTACTGACCAATTATGCTCCAAAAATACAGCAAGCAGGATTTTTAACACCGCTTCAAAAGGTGCCGATAATGGCCAACAATAAATTCATATTCATTAAATTTTTTTTTTCATCAGTTTTTTATTGAATTTTTACAAGAATTGCAATAGTAGTAAAACATTAAGGAGATTTGTAAGACATTTGAATTCCAACTGTTTCGCGCAATCATTACAGTTCTTAGTTCAAGATGACAGGAAAAGGGAAAAGGAGTAAGTACATGGTCGGATAACATAAATAAAGAAACTGAGATGCACCAGACCATTGATATTCAATTAATTTCATGATATTATTTAAAATGTAGAATATAATACAATTATTTATAAAAAAAAATATATACTGTATATATATTTTTTTTATTTTTTAAAAACCATCAATTTCGGTTTTGGTTTCGGCCAAGTGCATCCTGAATTTCGGTGCAACGCTAGATGTTTAGTAGGTCAAAGGTTTGTGTTGGTTGCAGTGATTTTTGGGATTTGTAGCTCAGTTGATCAGTTGATGAGGCTATTTATCATATCACCAAATTCAGTTGCTTCTAATACTTATCTGTGTGATGACCATGGCCCAACAAAGATTTGCAGCTGCCTAGGCAAGTAGTGTAACCAGCTACAAAACTGCCTACAGAAGAAAAAAATATCCACTATCAAGTTGTAAAAGATAAGTTCATCGTTTTAAAAAAAATAATAAATGCACAACTTTTTTCTGGTAAAAAAATGTACATTTATTTATTTATTTTTTACTTGGAGCCTGTAAAGCATCTGCTGATCGTGGGTGCCATGCAGGTCTCCTGCAGGCTTGTCAGTGTATCTGCCTTCCATAGGTGTGCGCAACCTATTGCGTTAGGGTGTGCACCCCAAGGATCAAACACACCTGAATGCCAACTACTGTCACAGGGAGGAGGCTCTGGTGGTGGGAGACAGTTGATTGGGAGCATATGACGTTACCCCCTAAATGCGGGTGTAACTCGTTCCTACAATTGAACCTAGCCTTTAATATAATAGGGGCATTTGCACTGGCAACTGGTACCCCCAACCGCTCACCTGGAGCCGCCCTGGATAATGCTAATACACATGGTGGGATTAGGGTGTGCCTAGGCACACCGGCACACCCTGTGCGCACGCCTATGCTGCCTGCTCATACCTCATATGGCTAGGCAGATACATGCTGACAGGAAGAGAGAATGAACTACCAGAGCGCTCACCAGCGCCGTGGTAGTTTATTGAGAACTACAATCTGACCCTATACTCTTAACTTAAACCCTTGCGCCACTGCCCCCCAACCTTTTAAGAGGATCTAAATTCCGAGAGGTTGTCTTTCCAGTCACTTGACTACTGTAATTGTCTGTAACATGAGTGAAAACTCCTAATTGCAAGTATGCATTTGGGAGCTATCCGTGACAAGTTAACCTTCAACCCAAACCTAAATCCCATCTACTGGAAACTTGAAAATTCTACCTTGCAGTGGGGCTGCACCCACACTGCAGGGTTTATCTGCTCATTTAGGTCTATGCCAGATTGAAAAGTAAACAGTGGCAGCCCGTCCATTAGAGGCACATGGGCGCTGCCCCTATCCATGCGTCCAGCCCCCTAATCTACATGCAGGGCACTGGACGCATGGATTCCAATCTGTTTTTCTTTTGAAGCACGTGATTAGTGCCTGAGGCTCTAATAGGCTTCAAAAAAGGGTGGGCTCAGGGCATGACTGCTATTGTCACACTGATCCTTCTCCCGATCAATCAGGAAGTGGGTCCTGAGGCCCATCACCTGATTGGCTGAAAGGACAGGCCTAGGAGGAGGAGGGAGGAGATGCACAGCGGAAGCCGCCGTGATGCAGAGGAGGAGGAGACGCGATGGAAGCCACCGCCTGTAGGAGCGCAGCCCGCCTGTGACCTATATGGGGTAAGTGCGAGGCCGGGTGACCCAACCGACCGCCTACAGACCTGTGGGATCCCTGTGGTATACCTGTGGAAGCTGAAATTCTTGTAGTAGGCACAACTCCTACAGTGATTGCTGATGGCTTCTATCTCTGTGCCAAATGGCTGCACTGCGGATTACTGAACACAGGAGGTCTCCAGCTTGACACAGGTGCCATTCGGTGGATCTCAATGAATGCAACATGTTCACTGATTGGACAAGGTGGAGATTATGTTGCCACTTCCCCACTTCTCCACCTTGTCCAGTCAGAGAACCTCCTGTGTTCACAATGCAGCTGGACAGCCACTCAGGCACAGGATGTGGAAGCTAGTGGAGTACACAGGAGTAGCGGTGTCTACTACAGTGATTTCCAGCTTCTAGGAGGATCCCACTGGTATGGCACATACCTGGACCCATGTAACTATGTAAAAATTGCTATGCCTAATCTTTAGCTTTAAATCTTAGGTACATAGTAGACACTGCTTTACTAAGCCTGCAGATCCAAATATTTTAAATGACTTTTGTTTGTGTGTTATTAAAGCAATACTGCCAGTTTTTCTTTGACTCTGACTTCCTGTTAGAGCAGTGATCTTCAAACTGTGGTCCAGCGGCATGATGTTGTTTCTTGCTTGTCTTTATCTGGCCCTTGGAGCACTATTCCACCAACTGACACCAATGATGGGACACCATTCCTCCCACTGACAACATCGATGGCACCATTTTTCCCATTGACACCAATAATGGGGTCTTATTTCCCCCCATTGAAGCCAATGATGGGGCATTGTTTATACCCACTGACGCTGAGGCATTTTCTACTCCCACTGGCCACAGTCCAGCCCCCCCTAAAGTTTGAAGGACATTAAACTGGCCCTTTGCTTAGAAAGTTTGGAGACCCCTGTGTTAGAGCATGACAATGCCTAACCACTGGCACACAATGCAATATCAGTGTTGTCACCCCTGCATGCATGCTTCTGCATTGGAACTAAAGGCAACTGTGCCTTCACATGGCTTCCCTAATAGTTCCAGTGTTCTCACCCCCGGCTTGCAATCCATGCAATCAATGCTCAGCAGTAGTTGATTGACAGCAGCTGGCTGGGCCAAATAGATAGTGGATAGAGAAAAGTTGACATAGCAGTCTGGGAATTTTATTGTGTAAATCAGCAGTGATGTAATCGGTTTTGATGACCCACAGCATTTTCTGTCCACCCAGAGCTGTTCAGAGCAATAGAACAGAATAGAGGTCAAGTGACCCCAAGTTAAAAACCTCAATAAAAGGTAGATTCAATGTCACTGTAATGTACCTCGCTTGCTTGCTGTGAGCAGGGTGGACATACTGTACATTTAATTTGACTTAACCAAGACCAGCCTAGTAATACTTTTTTAACAATTCTCTTACAGTTGATGTCATGAACCATAGACATGTTTTATTGAAAAAAGTTCTACGTATTTTTGGAGACTAACATATTATTCTGATAGAATCAAACTCCAGCAAGTTAATTGATTGGCATAAAGTGTCTAAATTAAGCATCACATTTATTCAGTTCATCACGCCTCATGTGCAATACGTATGTCAAATACAGCATATGGCACTAAACTTGGAACAAAATCTATGAAATCTATGTTTGCATATTAAGTAAACATCAGAAACGTGCCTCACTGACTTCATCTGCCTATTTTTTTTTTTTCTTTATACATTTGCAGTCCATTTATAGTGATGCCTGGAATCGGTCTTACTAATTATAGAATGGATTTTCTATACATTACATTTGAGAACCATAGCAAATGCCATCAGGGATTGTAAGAGATTTAAGTAAGAAATATCTTTTTTATTTCTCAAAACATTCAGGTATTTGTAATTAAATATAAAGTAATAAACCAATTCTGGCTTGGTAAGTTTGAAACGTTTTTATCTGTAACTCAGTCCATCTCCATCCTGACATTCTTGATATCTAACCATTACTGTATTAATTCTTTAGTGTTACATAATATGCAGCTTTCTCACTGAAGCTGAACTTTTTATAGCTTAGTGTTTTCCCGGTATGTGAGTGGGTTGCAGATTAAGCACAGAACTCATTTTGCAATACAGTATGTGTTTTTTACACATGTTTCAGTATCCCACTGCCTTACATAACTATAAGTGAGTACCCTGTCCTTTGGAAAATGCACACATGCAAATATGCACACCCAATACATTAAACACATAACAATGTACAAAAGCAAACTTAAAGCTGAACTCCAGGCATAACAACTTTCATTTAAATGTATTCCTCAATAGCCATAAAGGATGTAAATCCACTTAATGAGCTCCAAATGCCTCCCTACATGGGGGGTGGATGAGATCCCCACGTCCACGTTCAAGGACGACTCATCCACCCCACATGTAGGGGATGCTTTTGGCAACTAGGACCGCCTCTGCGAGGAACCAAGACCTGCTCTATACATGAGGGTTATTCATATGCTTTTGATTATCCCCAACAAGGATTACCTGAGCAGGACACATCACATGTCCTCTCTGGTCTATGGCAATTGAACCATTAATTTACCATTTGAAGCTTAACCTGCATCCATATTTACAAGCTGCTCTTGAAAGTGATGCTTTCCACACGGTTGTTTGGTGCCCCCTGTATACTACTCTTGGGACCTCCTTTCCTTTCCTTCTGTCCTCCCTTTGTTCCTCCCGTGATGGATCAGGCACTTCATGTCTCCTATCCTTTGGTTATGTACCAATAGGATCTCCTGAGTAATCTGTTGGCGAAATGTGTAGTGATCCATTTGGTGCTGGCATTTTGATTCAGCAGGCTGGCCTTTGATAGAAGAATATTGCATATACAATTGCACACTCATCAATTCAGAGGCCATCCGCACAGGTTTCTTTGCCTAGCCAAACTTGTATACATGGGAGAATGTTACTTTTATACCAATGTACTAGTTGTTATGACATGTTTTTATAATATTTTTCTTGTTGTATAAATAAACTTTGTATTTTATATATCTTCCCAATCGGGATTACTATTTTTTTAATGTAGTGCCACACATTATGTGCTTTGTTTCTGTGTTTCTTATACTATGCTACTCCAGTGATGTCCACTAAACTTCCTGATCCCATGCAGAGCAGCTGGCCTGCTGGTTATTTAAACTGCCTGGATCAGATCTCCTGTGCCTTCACCTGGTCAACATATTCAGATACTCTCTGCTGTGTTTTCCTTTAAAGACTTTGCCTGGCTGACTTCCCTTCTGGTTCCTGATCCTGTTTGCTGCCTCTGACTACTTTGGATTCCTGTTTCACTGGCTTAACTGGCTTGTTCCGACTATCCACTCTGGTTACCGAACCCTGGCTATGTTTTGACTACCTTTGCTCTGTTTGTACCATTTTATTAAAAAGTGTGATTTTTACTGCACTCCTGTCTCAGTCTGATTCATGGTCCCTGACCTCTCAACCTCATCCAATTAGAAACCATGTTGTAATCATTCCAAAAATGCAAAACCATTCTCTGAATGGTGTCCGTGCCAAGTGGCTGACTTCCTGTATTCAGAATGCAGCAGGGCAGCTACTCGACATGGGACTCAGAAGTAGGCACCGCTACTCCAGTGATCTCCTCTAGCTTCCTAGTCCTGTTCTGAGAAGCTGCCCTGCTACCTTCTGAACACAGGAGGTCATCCACTTGGCATAAACAACATTCAAAGAATGCTTCAACCTCCTGTGTTGAGAATGTAGCAGGCTGGCCACTCAGCAAGCAACCCTGAAGCAATTAGAGATCACTGGAGTAGCCTTGTCTACTTCAGTATTTCAAGCTTCCAGGGGATGTTATGGTATATACATAGATACATTGCTAACACAAGAATAACCCCTATAGGTGGGACTTTGAGGGTGGTGGAACAGGAAAAAAATCAATACCACATATTCATATGAAAAATGTATTTCTCCTATCGTTCACTGACAGACGCAGCTCTCCATTACATGTGGGGTTTATGCTGGTCTCACTAGGAGTTAACTAGGCAGGGAAAATAAACAGCTGGCCCCTCCCATGGGGCCGTCCTCTCTTCCCACATAAACCCCCTCCATAGAATAGCTCACCAATCTAAATGCCTAGTTTGCAAGGAGTTGACCTGGCTTCCCTTTAGGGGAATTGCGGTCCTGTTTGCGACCATTCTTTTAATTTTATTTTATTTTCTTGTCTTCTATCAAGATCGATCTGCTATCAAGAAGCCGGTCGGGGCATGGAGAGTCCAGGGGCTCTGTACTTTCCCCGATCTGGCCGACTGATGCGAGCCAGTCCCGCAGCATGGGGACCTGCCGCATAGTGCCCGTTCTGTGCGGGTGGCCTGGGGTGATCCCCACCTACGCCCAGCCCGGATGCGATTCGGTAGGGCGAATTCTGGCCTGCAGCGTGCTGTCCAGGCGGGGGCGGAAAGTCTGCGACTGGGTGGCTACCCATGGCGCTCGCGGAGTGGCGAGTGAGAGTTCCGCCCTTCCCCCCTTTTTCTTTTTTGTCGGGGTAGCCGCCGGCAGGGGCGTGTGGAGCTCCTGCCCCCATCATTTTCATTTTCGCCGCCATGCGGCGATCGGCCACCATTTTGCGGTGGACTGCCGCCATTTTGCAGTAGCCGCAGCCATATCTGACCTATGGGGCTTTCCCTCTAGCGCTCAGAGCGGCCGTTTGCGGTACTGCAAGTCTCTATACAGGGGGTTTTGGCCTGTAGTGTCTAACGGCGGCCATTTTGAGCACATGTCTCTGCAAAAAACATGTGTACAGCGTTTTCCTTCTCTGTGGAGCGGTGGTGATCGGACGGCGCGGCTCTTCTGACGGTCATCTTGGGTTACTAGCAGCACAAAAACAGCAAGTAACAGCTAGGCTCCCCTGTGGGTGCTGGTGGCGGCGAGTGCAGTCCTCCTGGGTTCCCTGGTGCACTATGGGGTGGTGGTGTGTGGCAGTGTGGGGGTGCCTCATCCTCCTTAGTACCACGGTGTGTCACTGAGAGGGGTCTGGGGGCAAAAGCAATGGCAGATTACACTGCTGAACCTGCTGAGGAGGCATCAGCGGCGGAACAATCTGCACAAGGGGCTTTTTTGGAACAGCTACGGGTGGTCTTTAGTGAATTTCTTCCCCGGGCGGAGGTCGCCCAACAGGCCTCCAAGAAGCACCCCTTCCCCCCTTTATTCATCGGGGGAGGATTTGGACCCGGAAGTGGCCTCTGGGGTCTCAGGGACCCCAGTGGACCTATCTGATGGGGAACTGGACTAGAATGAAGGATCCGTTGGCAGTGGCCACGGACGCTCTGGTGGCCCCCTGGGGCTGTTACCAACTTCTGTATGCCTTCCCTCCGATAAAACTGTTACCACGCCTGATCCGCAGGATAGTGGCGGAGGGAATACCAATAATCCAGGTGGCTCCGGATTGGCCTTGGCGCACTTGGTACGCCGATGTGGTGCAAATGGTGGCAGACGCCCCCTGGCTGCTCCCACTGAGAGAAGATCTTCTGTCTCAGGGGCCCATCTTGCACCCTGCTTTACCCTCGCTGGCTTTGACGGCTTGGCTATTGAGTCCCAGGTGCTAAGAGACAGGGGAGTCGCTGACTCAGTGACTTCTACATTGTTGAAGGCTCGCAAGTGTACTTCTCGCAAGATTTACCACCGCACCTGGAAGGCTTATATAGCTTGGTGCGAGGCGGAGGGTCATAACCATTGCTCTTATGTGGTATCCAGGGTCCTAACTTTTTTGCAGCAGGGCCTGAACAAAAAACTGACTTTGAGTACTCTTAAGGGCCAGATTTCAGCTCTGGCAGTTCTTTTCCAGAGACTTTGGCTTCGCACTCGTTGATTTGTACCTTTGTTCAAGGTGTACGACATGTGGCGCCCTGGGTGAAGGTTCCGTTGGCTCCTTGGGATTTGAATTTGGTGCTTTCTGTACTTCAGAAACCGCCTTATGAGAAAATCAGGGAGATTTCCTTATAACTGCTCTCGCAGAAGGTGGCTTTCTTAGTAGCCATCACCTCCGCCAGACGAGTGTCTGAATTAGCAGCACTATCGTGCAAGTCTCCCTACTTAGTCCTGCATAAGGATAAGGCCGTCTTGTGACCCTCACCTTCCTTTCTTCCGAAAGTGGTTTCTTCCTTTTACATTAATGAAGATATTGTTCTTCCTTCATTGTGCCCTCGTCCATTGCACCCAAAAGAAATTGAGTTACATGCCTTGGACGTAGTGAGGGCATTAGGGGTGTATTTGTCTGCTACAGCTTCTTTTCGAAAAGCTGATGCTCTGCTTGTGTTGCCTGAGGGTCCGCGCAAAGGTTTGGCGGCCTCGTTGGCTACGATCTCTCATTGGATCAGACAGACCGTCACCCATGCATTTTCTGTTCGGGGCAAGGTTCCCCCTTTTCCGGTCACGGCTCATTCTACCCGGGCTGTTAGCACTTCCTGGGCTTTTAGACACCAGGCCTCGGTGTCACAGGTGTGCAAGGCGAAGAAGAACACTTTTTTTTATTCTGTCGCTTTTCATATTGCCGCTAATGCTAGCACATCTGCTATTCACACACATTGCAGAACACATGTGTGTGAATAGCAGATGTGCAAGCATTCGCTGTCTTATTTTTTTTCACAAGAAGAAGCGGAACGTGTGGACACTGTGGCTCCGGACCACAGATTTTCGGGTCCTTCACGATTGTCGGGCCCATCTTACTCGGCACTGGCCTTTTCCCCCTTGGAACGGGGCTTGTCTTTTACGTACCCACT
>BLSH010302413.1:1554261-1577874 GCA_018402905.1 Glandirana rugosa | reverse complement strand
CAGAAGAGATGTGCAATGTTTGACAGTTTAATTTAAAGTGATACACACATTTTAAAAAGAAGTGTGAATAAAAGATGTGGAATAATTGACGGTTTGATTTAAAGTGACACACACACTTGAAATAATTGTGCAGAAGAGATGTGCAATGTTTGACGGTTTCATTTAAAGTGATACACACATTTTAAAAAGAAGTGTGAATAAAAGATGTTTAATGATTGACGGTTTGATTTAAAGTGATACACACATTTTGCAGAACAGTGATATGGGTACTCCGGGCTTATTTATACTTTTTGGACACAGTTTGAAGATGATTTTAGAACAGTTCTATGGCCTCTAATGTTAATTAATACTTTTCAGACCCATTTTGAAGATGATCTCCATTTTTGCATTTTTATGTTTTTATTTTTTTAAAAATATTTAAAGTTATTTCCCCCTCCCCATTTCTTTGTAGGGCACTTGTCCCACCCTTACCCACATTTTCCTTCCTTTTGCAGACCTCTAGGACCTTCCTGGGCTTTTTTACAGCATTTTTAAGATTTTTCATTAAAATTACCAGAACACCGGACCCGAACCCGGACTTTTTTTGAAAAGTCCGGGTCCGGGTCCGGGTCCCGGACACCCCAAAGTTCGGTACGGACCCGAACTTTACAGTCCGGGTTCGCTCAACTCTAGTTGTAATATTTAAACACTTTGGTCCAATTGGACCGCACTGTAAGTTTATATCCCCAGACAAACGATGGGATCTGCCCTTGTATGCAGAATGGGAGATGCCTCCATCTCCAGTCTCTCATGTCTCCAACTGCCGTTGTTTGTCTGGGGATATAAACTTACAGTGTGGTCCGTGTGGACCAAAGTGTTGAAATATTACAACGCATGCTCTAAAGCTTAACCGATTCAGCCTCGGAAGGATTTCACACTTTAGGACCAGAGCACTTTTTGCGATTCGGCGCTGCATCGCTTTAACTGAGAATTGCGCGGTCGTGCGACGTTGTACCCAAACAAAATTCGTGTCCTTTTTTCCCCACAAATAGAGCTTTATTTTGGTGGTATTTGATCACCTCTGCGTCATTTCTGATCGCCGCTATAAACAAAAGAAGAGCGACAATTTTACAAAAAGACCCAAATTTATTACTTTTTGATAAAATACAAATCAAAAAAAAATATAAAAAAAACATTTTTTTCATCGGTTTTGGCCGATTTATATTCATCCTCATATTTTTGGTAAAAAAAAATCGCAATCGGCGTTTATTGATTGGTTTGCGCAAAAGTTGCCGCATTTACGGATGATGAGAATTCATTTCTGGGGTTTTTATTTTTTTTTTATTTTTTACTAGTAATGGTTTACTAATAGTAATATTTCAGCGGACATGTCGGACCATTTTGACACTTTTTTGGGAGCATTGGCATTTATACAGCGATCAGTGCTATAAAAATGCACTGATTACTGTGTAAATGCCATTGGCAGTGAAGGGGTTAACCTGCGGGGGGCGCTGTAAGGGTTAACTGTGTTCCCTGGGCGGGTTCTAACTGTGTGTGGGCTGCCCTAGCAGGGGAAGGGAAGTGATCACAGCTTACATGTAGAGGAAGGCTGTGATCACAGCCTTTCCCCCTCTCACAGAACGGAGGTCCGTGTTTACTTACACGGACCTCCGTTCTTTCAGTGCGGGGGGGCCATCGTGGGTAGCCGGCGGCGATCGAGTCCGCCGCACCCGCTCCCTGGCTCCCCCCGAACACAATGAGCGCACGGGCGCACCTTCGGGCGCTCACAATGCTAGTTATCGCGGCCACCGTCCTGTGGCGGCGGTTTGCGATAATGAGCCACCTTGTCGCCGTCACGCTGCGGCGGGCAGTCGTCAAGTGGTTAATGTTCTGACACGAAGAAATGGGAAAACACTGATGCCTTTTTCCTCTCCTCCTCGCCTCCACTACACCTGCATAGTTTTGCGGGAACACCCACCTCAAAATACGGGACCTTGAGTATATGATAAGGGTAATATACATGCCAAGACTGGAATCCCGAATTACTCCTGCAGTGATATTTTGATTTTGGCTCACTTTTGACGTATCTCCTGTTGCACACTCTGATTGTGAAGATCTCCCAAGTTTCACCACTAGATAAAGAGCGTCTAGGTACGCCAACATATTCTGCAACTAGCCCCTGACGAAAGGTTTGAATTTGAAATGCGTCGGGCTCCTCCCCTTTTGTGTAGGACTGCAGAATGGTCTAGAGAACATATACTCGAACCAGTGTGGGCCCACTGGCGGAAATGTTCTTATGGTTTTAACAGAATGTGACATTTATGTAGATATGTACAAAACTTTTCTGCGATTTCACATTTTTCATGTGTATATATGTGCAATAAATGAAGAATATATTTTTCATATGAATATGTGGTATTGATTTTTTCCTGTTCCACCACCCTCAAAGTCCCACCTATAGGGGTTATTTTTGTGTTAGCTAACATTTGGGGATTGGTGGTGGTACTAGGTTAGCACTGCTTGCTTGTTGAATTCCCTTATATAGATACATTGGTCCAAATTTTTGTGGTTGCACTTTGTTTTTTTTTAACAGTTCTCTTCCAGTCACTGAACTTGAGTGGTGGGCTATAGACGCAGTTCATTCGGAAGTTCTATTTCTGGAGCCTAACATATAATTCTCATAGAATCAGACTCCAACAAGGTAATTGCGTGATTTAAATTGTCTAAATTAAACTTCACATTTATATAGTTCATTACGCCTCATGTAGTTTATGTGTGTACTACGTATGTCAAAGATGACATAGGGGACTAGAACCAAATCATCCATGTCTTCATATTAAATAAACATCAGAAACACGCCTCACTAACTTCATCTGTATGTTTTTTTGTTTTTTTTTCTTTACATTCACAGTCAATTTATCTTGCTAATGTATTTTCTATGAATCACACCTGAAATCCATGTCAAATAGCATCACGGACTGCGAGGAAGTAAGATAAAATGTTTGGATGTAAATGTAGATGTTTGGATGTTTGGAAGTAAATGTAAAATAATACATTATAGAATAAATTCAATCTGTTTAGTTAAAACAGTTTTTGCTTTGTGCTGTATTTATCTCTTTCTTTTCTCTCTCTTTTCTTTCTCCATGCTCCGTGTGACACAGAGACACAAAAAGGTTGAGTACATTTTTCACCATCTTAACTGGTCGCCAGTGTGATTTCTATATTGTCAACCCCTGTTAATTGATACAGGAGAGTTTAACCACTTGACCTCCAGAAGGTTTTACCCCCTTCATGACCCGGCCATTTTTTGCTATTTAGCACTGTGCTACATTAGCTGGTAATTGGGTGGCCATGCAACGTTGTACCCAAATGAAATTGATATCATTTTTTCCACACAAATAGAGCTTTCTTTTTATGGTATTTGATCACCACTGTGTGTTTTTATTTTTTATTATATAAACGAAAATATACTGAAAATTTTGAAAAAAAAAACAAAAAAACAATATTTTTTACCCTATGCTATAAAGTTTATAGTTTATAGTATAAACCATATCCAATAAAAAATGTTCTTCGTGAATTTTAGCCAAAATGTATTCTGCTACATGTCTTTGGTAAAACAAATCCCAATACGTGTATATTAATTGATTTGCATGAAAATTATAGTGTCTACAAACTATAGCATAGATACTGGAATTTTTTTTTTCAACTAGTAATGACGGTGATCAGTGACTTTTAGTGGGACTGTGATAGTGTGGCGGCCAATCTGACGCTGGCTGGGGGGAGTACACTAACTGACTAACTGACACTGACATCAATAGTGACACTAATACAGTGATCAGTGCTAATACTATACACTGTCACTGTACTAATGACACTGGGGGGGAAGGAGTTAACATCTAAGATCACTGTGTGCCTAAAAAATGTAATGTGTGTAATATGTGTTACTTTTATTAAGCAATCCTGTTGTTTTTCACTGCTTTGCAGGGAATAAAAAAACAGCAAGATCGCCTGTCAGTGTACAGAGCTCTGTGTTGTTTACCAACACAGAGCTCTCTTCCGTGAATGACAGAGCCCGGCAATCAATCATTGACCAGGACCTGCTGATCAGCTTGTGCTGTAACAAATCACAGTACAGCCGGGGTAGCGCCCCTTACCTGGTAGCGCGGATCACATACTAGATAAGTGATCCAGCGCACAGCGGCTGCCCTGCAGCAATAAATGTTCATGGGGAGGTTCACAAGCGGTTAATCAGTATTGTGTTAGTGCTGTGGTATTATATATTATGCTGCATTATCTGTGCAGCTGAACCACTTGTAGCTTGGCATTCTTCTTGCATGTGAGTGGGTGGCAGATCAAGTTGATTTAGCAATATATGTGATATTTTACCCATGTTTTATTTTCCCACTGCCCCCCCTAACAATGAGTGAGTATCCTGTTATTTGGAAAATGCACAACAAATCCGAGCTTTTAAAAAATGCATCTGGATATGCACACCTAATACATTAAAACACATGACAATGTACAGATTTAAGCTTAAAGTGTTACTCCACTTCTGGTGAGAAAAACAATCTCGTCTATTAACATTGCAGGGATTATAACACACTAAAGTGATAATTATAATGAACCTATGCAACAGAAAATATATATATATATGAGGAGCCGCTGGTTGTAAAAACAAAACTCCAAATCTCAGATATCAGTGAGCCAATCACACAATCAGGAAATGGACATGGGGCATTCCAGACACCACGAACACAGACATTTACAGTGCTGCAGATTGAAAAGGAAAGGTCATTTTTAATAACATTAAACCTAGGTTCACATTGGAACGATTTGGCAAGTGATTTGACATGTCAAATTGTATACCAAATCGGCGGCAATTGCCAGCAATGGCCCCGTCTGTACGGGTAATTAATTAGTGCAGCATATTTGTATACACTTAAGTTAGAGTGTTTTTTTTCACTTTTCATGCTTGCAGCTATAATTTAACTTACAGATGGTGCACAGAGTCACTTTTTTACACATTCACTGATTGGTCAAGGTGGAGAAGTGAGACATCACAATCTACATCTTATCCAATAAGAGATCACTTTACATTTATAGAAAAAATAGAAAGTGTTCTCTGAATGGTGCTAGTGCCAAGCAAGCAACCTCCTTTCTCCATGCCCCCAGACCTTAGTGGCAACTGCTGCAGCAGCAGTGCCTAGACATTTGCAGAATGGAAAAATGTGTTTTGTTTCAATTCATCTTTTACATAAATTCATTTAGTTAAATTTGTCTAATTCATTTAATTTGTTTTTGAAATTTGTTTTGTTTATTCGGGATCAAATCAATTCATTATTCACATAAATTCATTTAGTTAAATTTGTTAAATTTATTTAATTCATTTTCAGAATTTGTTTTTTTTTTTTTCAAAATCAATTTGACCGAATTTTGAAAATTTTATTTGAATTTCATTTGAAATTCATTTAAAATCAAATTTATTCTATTCGAAATTCGAATTTCGAAAGAAGGTTATATTCTTTCTATTTTATTGTTTTTTTCTATTCTATTCTTTTCTAATATTTCATTTTATATTCTTTTGCATTCTATTCTTTTCTATTCTATTCAAATTCAAATTTACTCTATTTGAAATCTGAATTCTGACAGACAGTTATATTCTATTTTATTATATTCTATTTTTTTTTCTATTCTATTCTTTTATTTTCTATTCTATTCTAATCTATTCTTTTCTATTCTATTCAAATGTATTCTATTCAAAATTCAAATTTCCGGAGGTTATATGCTTTATCGTTTATTCTATTGTATTCTGTTGGTTTTTTTTCTAATCTATTATTTTCTATTATTCCATTTTCAATGATATTCTTTTCTATTCTATTCTTTTATTGTCTATTCTATTGTAATATATTCTTTTCTATTCTATTTGAATTCAAATTTATTCTATTCGAAATTCAAATTTAAGAAGAAGCCCATATTCTTTCTATTTTATTCTATTGTTTGTTTGTATTCTATTCTATTCTTTTATTCTCTATTCTATTCTAATTTATCATTTTCTATTCTATACAAATTCAAATTTATTCTATTCAAGATATGAATTTATATTCTATTCTTTTATTTTATTTTCTAATCTATTCCTTTATTTTTTTTATTCTATCCCTTTATTTTCTATTCTATTTTTCCCTTTCTTTTATTTTTCTATTCTGTTCTGTTTCATTCTATTATATTATATTCTTGTATTTACAATTCAATTATTTTCTATTCTATTATATTCTTTTCTATTCTATTCCTTTATTTTTTACACTATTGTATGCTCTTCTGAAATTCGAATTTGATTAGAAAACAATTCAAATTCGATTAGAAAACTATCCAAATTCTATTAGAAAACTATCCGAATTTCATCTGAAATTTTTGTTTTCTTATTTCGGATTTGTTTAAATTCATTACTATTGTAAATCAGAAATTTAGATACATCCGAATTCCTGAATAACGGAAAATTTGTTTGAATTTTGATTTGGAACTAAAGGAACTGCACTTGTCTACTGTGATTACCAGCTTCCATGGGGACCACACAGGTATGGCAAATACCTACTTACATTGGTTCAAGCTGGATCAATATAACAATTAAAGGTTGTAATTCAGCATTAGATTTATGTTTGGTATAACGTTCACATATGTACACACTTTCTCTTTCATATATTTTGTTATATTATTATTATTTCACTCCTGGGCCACATTTTTAAAACTTTTCACACAGCTATAATAGGCTGAAAAAGCTAAACCACCAGAATACGTACATTTGTTTTCAAAAAGTGAGTCTTTACAGCTGAGTTTAATGAGATTTGAAAATTACTGTCACATAGCTAAATTAAAGAGCCTTATCTATGTGTTAAAGCTTTCTGAACCTAAAGAATTTATAACAACCCCAGCTTACCCTCCATACACTCTCATTGGAGAGTTATCCGGTGCACAATCAGTATGGTCTTTTATGTCACAGACTGCAAAATCACAGCATAAATCAGCACAACCACAAAATATAAAATCTTTTATTCAATCTAGGTAAAAACAATGCAAGGCAGGTACACAATCAAACCCCATTAGGAATGTAATTATGTACTGGTCTTGTGTAAATCCCCCCAGAAATGAGATTACATTTTCCCACGGCTGGGTCCATGTCTGAAAGGTAGGGCATGTGTGACAATTGGGCACCCATCACTATTAGGAGTGCGACACATGGGAGAGACGGGTAAGGAATTCAGAACACCCTTACTGACTATCAGACTCGCAAGCTCCATCCAAAAACCTCAGTACAGGCAAAAGAGGCCTATAAACCAAAACCAGCAATGTGTACGTTTTCCAGAAGAAGCATCTCCAATAGCAACAGCAGCCTCCATGATCCTCAGCAGCAGCTGGCTGAAAAATTCCAACAAGCCCATTTGACAGAAGTCAACCTAATGATCATTTTTTGTGGAAAAGGCACAGCCACACATGGATTTAAATTCAGCTGGTCCATGCTGAACCATCTATGGCCAGTTTAACTGGAGAGGAGCTGTGATTTCAGAATCAACCTCTGTATAGAACTTGAAGATTCGTTTCTCCACAATGACTATAGCTAGAGAGGTAAATGTTGTTTTTTAAATGCTTGGTCAGAATATATAAATACCTTAACCCCTTGGCACCGGCCACATGCAAATGTGCCACAGTCAATGTAGCTGTGCCGAGGGCGCGCTCCCGACACAGTTACTGGCGCTTAACCAAAAGCTCCTGATCGCTCCTTGCGATCAGAAGTTTATGGATCACAAGATAATGATCTTAAACACCACCCCACCTCCTGCCATCCTAAACCTCTTGAAGAGCCGGAAGGCACCGGAGTTAAGAGGTTAATTTATTTCTTAAACAATTGTTGTAGCATATCAGCCACACAGGTTCTGCATTGATTTCAGATGATTCATAGACTTGCACTAGATGAAGGTGCAGTAAAGCACAACTGATTTGTGCTTCCAAAAAGCAACCAGAGCCTGTGCAAGCAGTGACAAAATACAGAAATGTTATAACTATTTTTTTTAAATGAAAGTGAGTTTTCCTTCAGTGCCCATTCACATAGAGGCAACTTGCGCTCCGACTTGAGTTGCCTCAAGTCGCCCCAAGTCGCTTGACATTTGAAATCCCATTGAAATTAATGGGAGCCGTTTTAATGCACACTACACGGAGAGACTTCAGAAAAGGTTCCTGTACTAATTCTAGGCAACTTCTATCCCACTTGTGCCCATAGAATTCAATAGAAGTCACCTCCAAGTTGGATACCCCATCTAAATGAAAGCGTCTTTACAGTTAAAAGAAAATCATTTATCCAGGGCAACCCCCTCCCTCCCTTCTCTGATTGGCCACAGGCAAAGTCGCCTGGTATAGTCAAGCTTGAATTTGCCTCTAAGTTGTCTTGAAGTTGCCTGCAAGTTGCCTTGCAGAGTAGCGCCTGAAGTCGGATTGCCCCTGTGTGAATGCAGCCTTAAAGTATAACTAAAGGCAGACGTTTTTTTTTTTTAGTCTTGGATAGAGGGGAGGTGGGTTAGAGTAGTGTTTCTCAACTCAAGGCATCCTGTTTACCATTATCATTGAAAGTGAAAGTAAAAGAAAATCCCAAATTTTGGGTTGTCCCCAGAAAAGTAATAGATGGGAAATCTTACAATGGGTACACTAGTTCTGGAGACCTGAGGGTCCCCAAGAGGCTTCCTTAATATGCAGGGATTTCCTCTCACTTCCTGTTTGACCATGGGACTAGAAGTGAAGGGAAATCTCCCCAATGGGACACAGATGGCAAAAATAAAACTTACAGGGGCTATAGCCCTCCCCTACTCTATCCAAAATGAAAAAAAAAAAAGTTTTATCTATAGTTCTACTTTAACCACTTGCCGACCAGCCGCCATTTGACGGCGGCAGGTCGGCTGTTCTGTGCAAATCGCTGTCATATGACGGCGGGCGCTCTCACTGGATAGTGGGGGAGCCAATCAGTAGGTGGGGTTGGCTCGATGTCCGCCGGCCACCCGCGATCACTACCCTGCAGTGACAGAACGGGGATCTGCGAGTGTAAACAAGCAGATCTCCATTCTGACAGGGGAGAGGAGAGTGATTGTCTGTTCTCAGTAAATGGGAGCAGTGATTGCTCTCCTCCCCCAGTCATCCCAGCCCCTATACAGTAAGAACACACTGACAGGGAACACATTCAACCCTTTGATCGCCCCCTAGTGTTAACCCCATCCCTGCCAGTGACATTTATACAGTAATCAGTGGCTATTTATAGCACTGTTCGCTGTATAAATGTCAATGGTCCCCAAAAAAGTGTCTAAAGTGTCCGATCTGTCCACCGCAATATCGCAGTCCCTCTATAAATCGCAGTTCACCGCCATTACTAGTAAAAGAAAAAGAAAAACGCCATAAATCTATTTCCATAGTTTGTAGACGATATAACGTTTGCGCAAACCAATCAATATACACCAATTGCGTTTTTTATTAATCAAAAATATGTAGTATAATATATATTGGCCTAAACTGGTGAAGAAATTAGTTTATTTATTTATTTTTTTGGATATGTATTATAGCAAAAAGTAAAAAATATTGCTTTCTTTTTCAAAATTGTCGCTTTTTTTGTTTATAGTGCAAAAAAAATAAAAACTGCAGAGGTGATCAAATACTACCAAAAGAAAGCTCTATTTGTGGGGGAAAAAAGGACATCAATTTTGTGTGGGTACAGCGTCACACTCACCGCGCAATTGTCAGTTAAAGCGACGCAGTTCTGTATCGCAAAAAATGCTCTGGTCAGGAAGGGGGGCAAATCACATAAGTGTCATGCTAACTATTTGTATATGAAAGAAAAGCTTTCCTTTATGCACAGAAATCCAAATGGGCCCTGTGTTCTGAGAAATGCTTTCCTGTTGTAGTAGCACCCAGTTTAGTGTTACCCAGGTGAAAGAAGGTTTTGATTGGTTGCTATGGTTCTCCCTGATTACCAAATCATTATTACTCTTTGTATTGCCTTACTGTATCTTGAAGCCTACTGGATGCCTATTTATGAGTTGTGTTCCACTGATAAAGAGATTACGAAATTAGAATGAATTAGGGCATTGCAGCTTTTTTTTATGTTCCCTTAATCCTCTTTTTCATTTTAATTGACATAAAGAGCTTTAGCAATGTTTTATTACATCACAATATTGTTCACAGAATGTTAAACTGCCAAATGTGGTTTGTTCAGACGATTCAGAGCATCCACTCTTAATCTGGGTGTAAATGAAGTGATTTACGAACAGTGTGTTCTAAGCGTGTTTATGAGAATCCATAATATTGAAAGTCACATTTAAAAAACTACAGCAAAGGCTTTTGTATCTGCAGAAGTACAAAATGACCTTGAATAGCATTTTATGTTGAAGTAGCACATTAAACTGTAAAACGATTTTCCTTCCTTTATTTCAGATCTTTTATTTGTTAACTAAACCCAACCCATTGTTTTATTTCAGAGATGCTTTGGTGTCATAACAGCAGCAGTAATATGTTTAAATCTTTTCTAAAAATAATAATAATAGTATGGACTTCTGGTTCCGGCGCCACATAAGGAGGGAGTGAGAGACGGTGGCTCCGGTCTCATCTGTGTATTAAGCCAGCCACACACCGATCGCGGGGGACCTGCACTCCCTTATCCTAGCCAAACACACTGTAATCTGGGTGGGTTGGATCACT
Source organism: Glandirana rugosa (assembly GCA_018402905.1). Classification (NCBI taxonomy): domain Eukaryota; kingdom Metazoa; phylum Chordata; class Amphibia; order Anura; family Ranidae; genus Glandirana; species Glandirana rugosa. Next base: position 1,567,170 of record BLSH010302413.1, on the reverse strand, counting down.
ACTGATAGCTTTTGCGCGCTTTTTTAATCGGCTGGCATATTCTGGGTCCAAATTCAGTAGCTCTGCTGTGCTGTTTTACCACGTGAGACAGGCACTTCTTATCCTCTGCCCTGCAGCTAGCATACCCCACTACAGCGCAGTGGAGAAGAATACTCTCAATGGTACAATGATAGAAATTGACCAGAAGCCTTAAGGGCAATCCAGCCTGCTTCAGTCTCCGAAGGAAAAACAGTTTCTGCTGCGCTTTTTTCACTAGAAAAAAAGTATTTTGAGACCATGACAACTCCTTTGTAATATGCACTCCCACAACAGGGTGGCTTAAGCTGTAGCCGCCCTCCTCTCCCCAACAATCATTGCAGCTGTGGAGAGAGCGGTAGCCTCCGGGATCATGCAACTCAGAAAGGAGCTGGGGGAGCATAACAAATGGAACAGGGACCTGGAGCATCTGAACCTGGAGCATCGCCTCTCTCATATATAAGAGGAAGTGCAAGCTTCCCAGGCAAGCAAATGTCACAGTACATATTATATAAACTCGATGACCTCGAAAATTGTTCCCACAGGAACAATTTGAGTCATAGGCCTCCCAGAATACTTCAGTGCCAGCCCACTCTCAGAGATCTGTGCAGTCCGCCTGCCACAGGCCCTGGGCATAACAGCTACTTGTACGGTAGTGAGGGCCCACCACCTAGGATCCCCCTCAAATGAGCGAGGCTCTCCTCTCCCAGTGATCGTGAGATATTTGAACTATGCCGATAGAGTAGCTATGCTTAGATCATTTTGGAATGCCAAATCCCTGCAACTGGAGGGTCACAAGCTTTTAATCTTTGCGGAATATTCGCAGGAGGTGTCTCGGCAGCACAAAGTCTTCCAGCCGATATGTTCTGCGCTCTATCAGAAAGGCTTAAAATCCATGCTCTCATACCCAGCCATTCTGTGATTCACAGATTCATCGGGCGATTCAAAATCATTCACCCACCCTGAGGAAGCTGCAAACTACCTGCAGGCATACCTGCATATACCGATGGACACCCAGGTGGCTGTCACCCCCACCCCCTCACCGAGCAGTAGAGACCTTCGTAGCCCAAGAAATGACTCTCCGAAAAGAGCTCGCTACTCAAACAAGCCTAAGGCCTCATACACACGGGTGTATGCAAAAAACAAGCAAAACGCCGGGCCCAATGTCACGGAAAAATCACAGTTTTTTTTGGCGTTTTGCATTGACATCAATGCACGGTTTTCCACGCTAGCTTTCAGCGGCGTTTTATGCCTCTATTCAAAATCAATGGTTTCCTATGGGAGCCCATTGATTTGAATAGCAGTCGCACCAGAAGTCGGATCACGATGATCCGACTTGCGGCGCAACTTGTGTGCTAGGGATCTTAAAGGGGAACCCCCGCAAAAAATTTGCGTGGGGTTCCCCCCAAGAGCATACCAGGCTCTTCGATCTGGCATGGATTTTAAGAGGAACACCCACGCTGAAAAAACGACATAGGGTCCCCCCCAAAATCCATACCAGAGCCTTATCCGAGCACGCAGCCTGGCAGGCCAGGAAAGGGGGTGGCGACGAGCGAGCACCCCCCCTCCTGAACTGTACCAGGCCGCATGCCCTCAACATGGGGAGTATGGGTGCTTTGGGGCAGGGGGGACTCTGCGCCCCCACCCCAAAGCACCTTGTCCCCATGTTGATGAGAACAAGAGCCTCTTCCTGACATCCCTGGCCGTTGGTTGTCGGGGTCTGTGGGCGGGGGCTTATCGGAATCTGGAAGCCCCCTTTAATAAGGGGGCCCCCAGATGCCGGCCCCTCACCCTATGTAAATGAGTATGGGGTACATCGTACCCCTACCCATTTACCTGCAAAATAAAGTGTACGAAAAAAAAACAAAACACAGTTTTTTAAAATATTTTATTAAATCAGCTCTGGCATCTTCTCCCCTCTCTTCTTTCTTCGGCTCTTTTGCGGGGTCTTGGGTCTTCTGAGGGGTCTTTCTGCGGGGTCTTCGGTCTTCTGCTATTTTGCCGCTGTCTCCTCAGCTAGCTTCTCCAGCTTCTGCTTCTTCTTCTGGAGATGTTGATTCGTCGCTCTCTTCCACTCTAATGCCGGGTCCGTGCTGTGCGGTTGCCTTATATTGTCATGGGGCAGGGCCACACGCTGACATCATCCTGATCCCCGCCCTCATGATGTCACACCCTGGGCGGGTCTGTGAAGTGATGGCCCGCCCAGGGTGTGATGTCATGAGGGCGGGGATGCCACATGCCCTTTGGGGCAGGGGGCTCTGTGCCCCCAGCCCAAAGAACCTTGTCCCCATATTGATGGGGACAAGTGCCTCTTCCCGACAACCCTGGAGTGTGTTTTTTGGGGTCTGCAGGTGGGGGGCTTATCGGAATCTGGAAGCCCACTTTAACAAGGGGGCCCGCAGATCCCACCCCCCCATGTGAATGGGTATCGGGTACATCATACCCCTACCCATTCACCAAAAATGTGTCAAAAAGTAAAAGCCACAAGAGACAGTTTTTGACAAATCCTTTATTAAAATATTTTTAAAAAGTGTCTCGTGATGTAATCCACCGTCAATCACGTTGCCCGACGGACCCGAAAAATAGGAAAAAATGAAAATAGTCCATCTCCATTGGAGGCTACCTACCGTATATGCTCTCTTCCCTTTGATAGCACATATATAGGCAAGGGCGGGGCCACCTGGTGATGTAACCGGGTGACCCTGCCCCCTCCTGATGTCATGTGACATCACATGATGTCAGGGGGGGGCCCTAGCCTATATGTTTTTTTGAGGAGAGAGAGAACGGTGCTCCTTCTCTTGGGAACATTGTTGGCTTGAGATTGGGTTGAGATAAGTATTAAGGGGGGACTGGTGGGCAGCTGACCATGGAAGGTTTTTTTTTACCTTAACGCAGGACATGCATTAAAGCGATTCTAAAGGAAAGAATGATAAAAACAATAAATAAATAATAACAAACATGTTATATATACCTGCTCTGTGTGATGGTTTTGCACAGAGTAGCCCCGATCCTCTTCTTTTTGGGTCCCCCGCCTGGCTCCTCCCCCCTGCCGAGTGCCCCCAATAGCAAATCTCTTGCTCTGGGTGCACTCGAGTAGGCTCGCTGTCCATTCACACACAGAATGCGGCTCAGCTCCACTTCCTGCTGTTTCTTCATTGACTCACTGGCTGTGATTGACAGTAGAAGAAGCCAATGGCTCCTGCTGCTGTGTGAGTCAATGAGGAGAGAGAGACCCAGGAGAGCCACTGCTCTCATGCACATTGCTGGATCAAGATGAGGCTCAGGTAAGCATAAGTGAGGGCTGGGGTGGGGAGAGTTGTGCTTATAAGGTTTTTTACCTTCATGCATAGAATGCATTCAAGTAAAAAAACCTTGAACCTTTAGAACCAATTTAAGGAAAAACGGCATCTGCCTTCACAACCACTTTAAGGTGTCTGCATTGGAACATGCTCTTAGCATCTTTATAGATTTTATGTCTTCAAATTGGTCATCAGGCTGAGACAAATAAAAAATAAATGGTTGTGCTTTTAATATACAGTATACTGAGACTGGGCAATGCCATTGGAAAATGTTCATTCTCCCCCTGTATTGGAGATGGGATTGTCTTATTTTAACACCCTGGACTGAAGTTTAATTCAAAGCATTATTGATCCTTCTGGTGAATAGATTTTCTGTACTGAAGAATAAGCAAATAATTTGACAACGTATCTGTGAGGGATGACACTTTCGTTAAGGCCTCCTTAGAGGGGCAATTGCACAGCCCACTGTAGGGGTATCATGCCAATGGGTGTTTCTGGGAGACAAATAAACTTTTAGATGATACAAAAGACTGGTACCCCACTCAAAACTCTATTACTTTTGTATGAAGCCCTTTAAATAAAGATCTTGCTGTGAGCAGAAGTTATGTCCAAGCAATTCCACCCCCAGCTCAAATTTAGTTTCACAGCATCAAGCAGCAGATGTACTCTGTTTTTCTCGGCATAAAAAGTTTTACAAGTATGATACTTAAAATTCAGCACTTATCGCCAACTCCTACCGCACTGTACGTGTGAAGTCTTCCATTTAAAACACAGTAGAGCGGCATGTTCTAATATGTTTATGTTGGAAGAAGAGCAAGTAAAATAAAAATGTTACTGTAAGATACAGGGAACACCGGCAATGATGATATCGGGAAGTAAGTGTCGGATCACAAGGTCATACAATGCACCAGACCCAGGGGAAAATAACTATTCTAAGGGCTTAAACAACTGCCTCTCTGTTCTTTGGCATCTGCAGAAGTTTGGAAAGGATGGGAGCTCCACACCAGTTTCTACAGACTTTTAACAAGATTTTTATTTTGTAAAAGTTAACGCATTTTGTGGGATCAGCACTCCCCCTTCATTAGGGCTAAAAACCAGATGATGTAGACACTTAGATTGGAGAGGCACTTGCCTTTAGTTATACTTTAAGTTGTACAATCAGATTCTTCTATATTTTTTAAAAAGATTTTCCAGAAGCTCTCATCAAAGGTTGTGTAGATCAATTATTAGTCACTTGCAACCTCACCAACAGTAAGTTACTCCACCATATTCCTTCTATATTTATTTTAAGATTGAAGTCTTCTGCTATAATTTAATAGTACACCATAAGGGCTCTCATGCCTTTCCTCTTTTCCCATTTTTTTTTTTTTTGTGAATGTTCCTGAGTGTCCTTATTTTCTTACTTTTTGAACCAAATAACAAGTTTTTAATGCTGTTTCCATCCACTCTTGAGAGATTCACACTCTTTTAGCCCTGCTGATGGGGAATCCAACATTTTACAGTTGTCACATAGAATAAAGGTGAGGAGAATTCTACCAATTCATAACAACACTTACAGTATAGTATGTAAACTAAAATACTAGATTAAAGTTTTCTATCTGTAAGTATTTTAGTTTACATAAGTGTTGTTATGAATCGTTTTTTTTAATGATTTGTAATGATGTTGTATGCCCATTTGCTCATCTTGATATATTAGTTATGTGAGGGAGGCCATTCTGTTATCATCAGAATTCTTGGACTACTTTTGTTATGGTTTGTGACTAGTGGACTGTGTAGTCCCATCCGCATCTCCTCTGCCTAAAAAATACCATAGGGGTGTAGTTGAGAACGCCGTGAATGTATTATATGGATATATATAGCTTATTATATGGATATATATAGCCTATTTATCCTTTGGAAAGACTCTCTGTATTACGCTACATAAAAGACAGCCATATTTTATATATGAAAAAGCCCCCTATTGACTCTTTTATATTACATATCCCTTCCTCACCTCCAGCATTGTAATAGGAAGTATGTTGCCATCTGAGTTTGTGATCGCTTTCCTGGGTCAATTGAATATACATCAGCTGCCTTTGATCCATTCCTTACAGGATATTGCCACTGTTGGCCGTATAATTTAATTTTGTGTCTTATGAATAAATTGACACATCTACAAACAGGTATGACATGTACATTACTGTCTCATGACTAAGGAGATGTTCACAAAAAATTTTGCATCTAAGAATGTGGATATATATTATTATTATTATACACGATTTATATAGTGCCAACAGGTTACACAGCGCTTTACAATGTAGAGGGGGGACAGCACAATTACAATACAGTTAAATACAGAAGGGACAGGAGGGCCCTGCTTGTAGAGCTTACATTCTAAAGGGAGGGGGGTGGTGGTACAAAAGGTAATAGTTGCGGGGGATGAGTTGATGGGGGTGGCTTGGCTTGGGTACAGTTCTTAGATGGGTGAGGGATAGGCTTCCCTGAATAAATTTGTTTTCAGGGTAGGGTAGGGGCTTTTCGAACATACCGGGGAATGGATTTCCAGAGGATGGGAGAGGAAGAAGTTCTGAAGGTCAGCATGGGAGGAGATAACAAGAGAGCTAGAGAGCAGGAGGTTTTGGGAGGAGCTGAGGGGATGATTTGGGCGATATCTGCAGATGAGGTTGGTGATGTAGCTGGGGGCGATGTTGTGGATGGCCTTGTATGTTGTGGTTAGTATTTAGAATTTTACATGGTGGGGTAGGGGAAGACAGTGAAGGGATTGGCAGAGAGGAGCAGCAGTCACGGATCGGTTAGTTAGGTGTATGAGTCTAGCAGCAGCATTCATAAAAGACTGAAGGGGGGCGTGGCTTGCAGAGCACGGCGGCTGACCTCTTTCAGAGAAGCTCTGAGGGGACCAGGATCTATCCAGGGGAATCCGTCTCTCCCAAGGATCGGTGAGACAAAACAACCCCACAGAAATCTCACCCACATCCCAACAGACAACCTGAGCCCAAAATTGAGGGGCGCTGCCCTCGGACCCGAGAGCTAGAGAGGCCGTCATCACTCTCTCATTACCGCGATAGCCGCCATATTAGTAGGCCTCAGCCTACCCCCCGGCACTCACCGGACTAAATTTCACAACCAAGACCCGGCGGAATCCTCACCTTAGACTAAGGGGTGAGAGCCATCAACACCCCTGCACTGTCCCCTAACTTGCAGGCTAACATTGGAGCTGCAAACCACAAGGATCGGAGCACCCCCCAATCCACAATTAGGCTGCGACAACTCCCGGTGCCACTCCTGCACCAGACTCCGCGCTCCCAACCGCCCATTCACTCAGGGGAACCCCAAACTAGGACATCACAGGGCCCCTCCGTGAACCTAGCCCCACACCCATCGACCGCTGGGACCATCGGAAGACTCCGAGCCCAAACGGGAGTCCGAGGCCTCATAGAGGCCTAATACAGCCCGGACCAGTGGCCATCTTGGGACTCCCTGTGACAACAACACACACAGCATACTAATCACCCAAGAGGCATACGTACACAGGAATCCAATGTGGGAGGGAGCTCCAACTAGCTCACCAGGCCAAACGCCGGCTGGTGACAACATAATATGACCCGAGGCTCCATTGCAGCCTACAAAAAATTGAAGCCGCAGCCATATTGGGACTCCCTACCAGCCTAAAACATCCAGACTGCAAACCAACCATAGGCTGAAATACATCAAGGTCCTATAAGGACGCTAACCAGACAGCCACAAGTGGCTGGGGAAAAACCAAAAGGGAATTATTCCCCATCAAAGCCCAAAGAGAATTCTGGGATCGCATTGAGGCCTACAAGGCCTGCAGCAGCGGCCATATTAATTTCCCAATAATAGCAATGCAAGAGTCAGCAGGGATGACAGCCTAGAATACACAGCCTGCAGCAAGGGGAAGCACAGGAACGACTAAAGCCCATAAGACACCACCTATTTTCCAAACCACACTGCAAACATGTCCAGAGAGAGAGTAGGGGAGTATAAAACCCAAAAATGTACTTCACTATTCTTCAAACCTGCTCCCCAACCAGGGAAGAGCAGACAGGGAGACAAACCAGCAAGGCTTATACAGACCTTCCGGATGACTCTATCGACGACATGCCACCAACAGCACATCCGCCTTCTCCTACACACCTCACAGGAGAAAATCCCATCACAGAGAGCCCAGCTAAAGCGAGAATGCGCATAGATGCAGCACTACTACCAACACAAACAGCAGATCTCGCAATCAATACATTAGGCGCCAATACCGCACTGAGCTCCTCCATGGCAGCTTTCCCAACCACGAGACAACCGGTCCTAGATACCACACTCAAGGACATGTTCATATCCCTCCAAACCTCCTTGATGACAGATCTATCCTCCTTATTTAGGAAAATTTCGACTGAAATCAGCCACATCAACAACAGAGTCTCTTGCATTGAAAATGGGGTTGAAGCATGCGTTTCAACTGTCAATGATATAATAGACACGGTAAAAGGCGTAAAAGAGGAACAAACATGGATGAGAGCAAAAATAGCGGACTTAGAGGACAGATTGCGTCATAATAATTTCAAATCACGTGGGGTACCAGAAACTATACAACCACAAGACCTGAAAAGATATGCTAAAGAGGTCATGCGCATGATTCTCCCGGAAGTATCCCCAAGGGACATTATAATTGACCGCATACACAGAATTGCAAAACCGACTCGCAGCTTCGATCCCCAGGGACGTGCTGATGAGGATTCACTTTTTTCAAATAAAGGAAAAACTCATAGCTGGAGTGAGGAAGATGCCCAACCTACCACACCCGTATGAGAACGTCCAAGTCTACCCAGACCTCTCCAAATATACACTTCAACTTCGCAGGGACCTGAATCCCATCACAAAGGGTTTACACAACCATAAAATACAATTCAAGTGGAAATACCCAGCCATCCTGTTAATTACGAAGGAGGACACCACCTACAAAGTCGACAATCTCAAGCAAGGTCTCCAACTCCTACACAAATGGGAGATACTGCCAGATCCTCCGCTGGACTCTCCCCAGCACCAACCTCCATCTGGAACCCCTAAAATGCAACGTACTAGAGAAAGAAGAATCTCATGAACCATCTAAAGATCTCAAAGAAGGGCACAAATCACCCAAGTTTACCCTTCCCCAACCCACGGAAACCTTTTACCGCAAACAACCGCTCAAAAACTGTTTACCCCCCAGCGGTGACACTATACCCGGCAGTTATATACACCCCGTTACAGCACCAACAAAGACGTATATGTTCATCTGTTTTTTTTCACTAACTGATTTTCTTTTACCAACAGCAACATTAAGAGAGCCTTGCTCCAACTACAGACCCAGACACCATCGGACCCTCCACAAGACAACCTGACATCTAACTCAGGATACCAGGCAAAACAAATCATTGAACTGTAAGTGTTACTCTACCTAATCTCCTCGAACCCGCGCACACTATGCCACTGAAAATACTATCAATTAATGTCCACGGTCTCAACCACCCGGCAAAAAGACACTCACTTTGGCACATGGCACAGGAAAAACACAGTGATATCCTATGTGTCCAAGAGACCCATTTTACAGCCTCATCACCACCTAAATGTTACAACAAGAACTTTCCTCACATCTACACAGCATCATTCTTTGAAAAGAAAAGAGGGGTACTTATCGCAATAAAAAACACTGTAACCTTCTCTCTACAACAAGAGATCGCAGACCCCAAAGGATGCTTTCTCATCCTGGTGTGCACTATCAACAGAGAGCAGTACACCCTCATCAACCTCTATGCACCAAATACCCAACAAAACAAATTCCTTCACAAAGTGATGCGCATCGCACAACCAATAAAACAGGGGCACTTACTACTCAACACTTCAACACCACAACAGATATACACTTAGGCTCCACTAATGCTGCTAAGAGAAGGGTATCCCCTTTAAAGAACTTCCTGCAATTCCACAAACTGTTCCATGTGTGGCGTTGCCACCACAGATCGGAGAAGGACTACACTTCTCACCATCACACAGAATGTACTCTCGTATAGACAAGTTTCTTGCTGATAAATGGCTCTTGCAGAATATCTCATCGGCGATCCACACCCTGACATTGTCAGACCACGCCCCAATTTCAATCACGATAATGGACACATCGCAACATTGTAGAAACACCATCTGGAGAGCCAACAACTACATCCTACAAAATTCAGAATTCACTCCAGATATTATAAACCATTGAAAAGTCTTTTTCGATGCCAACACAGGCTCGGTGGCTGACAAGGCCATGGTGTGGAACGCCCACAAAGCTTCAGGGTGCTGATAAAATTGGCCTCTAGATGCAAAAAAAAAGAGGAGGCAGCATTTAAAAGACCTTACAGACCAAATAGATAAACTTGAGGCAAAAAACAAAAAGTATACCACACCCCAACAAACTTCATAACTTTTAAATCTAAGACTAGAACTGAGAAACGTATTACTTCACTCCTTTGAGAAAACACAAAGGAGGCTTAAAGCATCCTTCTACTCCACGTCCAACAAGGCAGCGAAAACACTAGCCAACCGACTGAAAGGACATAGACTCAAAACGAACATAGAATATATACATCACCCACATACCAAAAATAGACTCACAAACCCACAAGACATCACCGGCGCCTTCAGCAGGTATTACAGCGACCTTTACAATTTAAATCGAGATCCCACAACCACACAACCATTCTTCAATAAAGGTCGACAAGCGGTTGACGCCACCAGGAGATTGATTAACGTGATCCACCCTTTTTAACTTAGCGGGACGCCTTTTCTGCACCTTTCACTGGACGCAGAGAAGGAGTTTGACAGAGTCCATTGGACATACTTACGACGATTTCTCCAAAAGTTTGGATTCTCAGGACACATATTAACAGCAATAATAGCACTTTACATTAACCCCTCAGCCCAAGTATTTTCAACAGGTATACTCTCCAAACCATTCCACATAACGAACGGCACTAGGCCGGGATGCCCCCTGTCCCCACTAATCTTTAACTTGTATCTAGAACCCCTGGCAGAATTAATCAGGAAAAATACATTGATTTCAGGAATTGACATAGCCAAAACGATTCACAAAATTTGCCTATTTGCAGATGATGTGATTTTAATGATGTCAAACCTGGCTCCCTCGCTGGTAGAAGTGCAAAAGACCCTAGATCTTTTCAGTAAGGTATCTTACTACAAAGCTAATGTAACCAAATCATATGTTTTAGAAATGGGCATTAACGCGACTACGAGCAATCTCTTGCAAGCTCAACACCCATTCATCTGGGCTAAAGACAGTATTAAATACTTAGGAATACAATTACCTAAATTGGTAAAAAAAAATAATTTGCGACCAATTTTACACCAGCCTTAGAGAAGCTCAAATCTGATTCCCAAACTCTGACCAGACACGAACTCTGACCAGCTTTTAAGATGCTACACCTACCACAGATATTGTACCTTTTTAGGACTATTACAATACAATTACCCAACTCACACTTCAAATCACTCCAGACTATCCTCAACCATTGCACTTGGAAGGGGGAAAAAACGAGATGCGCACAAGCAACTTTAATTAAACATAAACACGCAGGAGGAAGAAGTTCAATAGACTTTGAGGATTATTACATTGCAGCCACACTAGCACCAATCCCAGATTGGTTTCTAACCCAACCCACCAAAATATGGAGCAAAATGGAAGCATCATACATACCCCAATTGCACTTGAGAGACTGGCTATTAAGCACGCCACTACAACCCACACATGGAGGAAAATGATAGGGAAATTAATACTTCACTCGGGGGACACTGAACCCTTGTTCCCAATAGGGATTCTCGAACAGGTAACTACTGACCTGAGTATTAAACACTGGAAGTCTGTGGGTATCATGCATATTGATGACCTCGAGAACAACAAACAAATAAAACCATTCAAGAGCCTACAAATAGATCATAAACTATCACACACAGAAATATTTACATACCATAGAGTGCACAACTACCTCAAAGCAGTAGAACGCAGCCTTTATTCAATGCCCCAAAAAATGTGGGCATTTTTCACTACCCCATCAAACAGAGACAAAGGTATACCTGTGCTATACAATACCATGTACCAAAAACAAAAATTCTCTAAATATAAGGCCCACCTACAATGGGAACAGGACCTAGGACGTAGCTTTACAGAAACACAATGGCACAATGCATTGAGGTCAATATTCAAAGCAACCCAATGGTCGACACTTTTGGAACTCACCTACAAAATATCCCTTAGATGGTACCTCACACCAGTGAAACTAGCCTCGTTTGACAACAAAAACAACACGTGTTGGAGATGCAATTTGGCGATAGGAGATATCGCTCATATATTGTGGAAGTGCACATCCCTACACATCTTCTGGAAGGAAATATTCCAAATGATACATGAAATAACAGGCACCCCTCAAGAGGTCTCACCAGAAATGGGACTCCTGAACCTAAAAATAGAAAGCATCCACTACCAGTACAGACATGTAGTAACACACATACTACTAGCTGCCAGGTTGAGCATCACGAGACTGTGGAAAACCACAGAAACTCCAAAGATAATAGACACTATAGATCTAATAAATACCCACTACAGTTATGAGCTAATGCATGCATCTAGTCAAGGCAAACTGGGCAAGGCCTTCAACTCTTGGCATCCGTGGCACACCTGGATAAATACACGACTACATCAATATGTAGATAAGGTATCAAAAATATAATTTGTATGGGTCAACGGATGTTAGCAACACTGTCCCCTAGGGATGGTTGCCAGATCCAGATTATCCTGGAGTTAATCTCAACTCACTCAATATCTTCTACGCACAAATGTCGCTGCTGGCAACAGGTTACCGTTTGATGTTATACATTTATTGTCTGACGTTATACATTCACTTTGAAAATAAGCTCAGGTCTGACAACATTATTGGTTGTGAAGTCAAGCATACTATGATAGTAGCTCTCTCATGAGTGCTGTTCTCCACTGCTAATGAAAATGTCCACCACAAGATGTTGTAATTTTTCCTTAGTAGTAATGGACTGAAAAAAGATACCCCGACCCACTTACAGCTTCATCCACTAGACAGCAACAACCGATAGTCTGAACCAGTTACTTATGTACTCAATACCTGTAAAATTGTTATTTGCACCTGGTGCCTTGTTTGGATTTTTTAACTTGACAATCTACTTGTAATGATATTATTGTCATATATTGTAAACTTCTGAAAATTATAATAAAAACATAAAAGACTGAAGGGGGGATATCCTGTGTAAGGGTAGGCCATTAAGGAGAGAGTTGTGGTAGTCTAATGGGAAATAACCAAGGAGTGAATAAGTTGCTTTGTGGTGTCGTTAATCAGGAAGGGTCTAATTCTGGAAATGTTGCGGAGGTTAAGGTGGCAAGATTTAGCCAGCGATTGGATGTGGGGCTGAAGGAAAGGTCAGAGTCATGGATTACACCCAGCACTTCAATTTTTTAGGTTTGTTCCGTGGTCCACGTTTATTGTTAAAATGTCCATAACTCATGTATTCATTGACCAAGTCT